>JAYWMT010000060.1:0-103011 GCA_039090855.1 Macrothele yani
TCACTGAATACGTAAGGAAATTCAACTGTGAACTAGTAAGGGAAAGCAATTGAGAAAACAACCAAAGCCTAAAGATAGCAGAGGGACATCTCAGTAAGGGAAAAAACGAGATTATGGCACTGAGAAAAGAAGATGGTTCTGTAACAAGAAATAGAGGTGAAATTTTTGACAAGAGTGAAAGATTTCTACTCCAAATTATATGAAAGGGATGATACATGTACTCCAGACACCATGAAAGATACCAGTACCAGAGTTCCTCCAGTCCTTCCAGCAGAAGTTGCACATGCAATCAAGAACATGAAGCGGGGAAAAGCTCCAGGAGAAGATGGAATTACTGTAGACATCACATACAAGAAGCAAGTGGAGAAATCAGAAACAGTACTCGCCCAAATTTTCACTCTATGCCTTAATGAAGGGAAAAATTCCTGAGGATTGGAACAACGCTACAATGAATACTTGCTACGGTAAAAAGGTGACATTGAGGATCTCAGGAACTACAGACCTATCAGCCTTCTATCAGTGGTTTATAAAATCTTCACTAAAGTTCTTTCGCACCGCTTGAAGGTAACACTGGACATGGCTCAACCGAGAGAACAAAGCTGGATTCAGGAGTGGCTACAGCACAATAGATCACATATCCACGTACTGAGAGAACTAATTGAAAGAGCGAGGGAATAATGAGCTTCCATTGTGCATGGCTGTTATCGATTATGAAAAAGCCTTTGATTCGGTGAAACCATCAGCAGTTGCAATCATACATTAATATTATTAATAACATCTATGGAAATGCAAGTGCAAAGATTCGGCTATTTGAAAATACAACACACATAAAAATTGGGAAAAGGAGCACGAGACAAGGTGACACCATATCTCCGAAGCTCTTTAATGCTACATTGGAAAATGTCTTTCAATCACTGAACTGGGAAAACAAAGGGATAAAGATTAATGGAGATTATCTAACCCACCTTCGTTTTGCTGATGACATAGTCACTTTGCAACTACCCCATCGGAGCTACAGAGTATGATGCAGGAACTTGCTGACAAGGGTAAAGAAGTGGGATTAAAATGAACTTTCAGAAGACAAAAGTGATGTTCAATGCTTTTACAAGAAATGAAAGATTTATCGATTGATGGAGAAAAGCTGGAGATAACAGACACGTACGTTTATCTTGGACAGCAGATATCAAGTGAGGGTCACATTAGTGAAGAAATTAATCGGCGTACAAAACTTGCCTGGAGAGCTTTTGGAAGAAACGAAGCACTTAATTTTCAAGAGCAATATGCCATTATGTCTTAAAAGAAAAGTGTTTGATCAATGCATCCTTCCAGTGCTTACGTATGGTGCAGAGACGTGGACCTTAGCTAAAAGAGACAGCTACAAAGTCTGCAGACAACCTCAAAGTAGCATGGAGAGGTGCATGCTTGGTGTAACCAGGAGAGATAAGAAAAAGAGGAACACGTGGAGTCCGAAAAATGACAAGAGTGGAAGACATCATGATCAGAGTTAAATCCCTGAAATGGCAATGGGCTGGACATACTGCCAGAAGGACAGGACCATCGATGAGACAGCGAGGAAATTTTAGATTGGATTCCCAAGGGACAGGAAAGACCCAGAAGAAGACCACATGGAAGATGGGTGGATGAAATTCGAAAGCATGCGGGGAGTGACATGGAGGAGACTGGCACAAGAGCAGACCGTTGTGGAGGAAACTTGGGGAGACCTTCGTCCAGCAGTGGATTGATAATGGTTGACAATGATGATGATGTCTCACCTCTTTCAAGGCTGTCAAACGTTTTGAAGTAAATGTACAAGATAATAAAATACAACAAAAATAATTGATGCTGTTTGACAATTGGTAAATAGCTAAAAAGTACGCGTATTATTTTAAAGGGTGAAAGGTCTATCAAAAACTCCCATATATTTTTTTCTGTTCTGGTCACTATATTTATTTATAAAGTTACTAAAACAAAAACTGGACCAATAAATGTTTCTAGCTGATTTTAAAAATTGTCATTGCAACTTCATATTATACATGTTTGATGATGGTACGTAAAAACTACATTTCAAATGAATTTAAAAGTTTGTAGCATTTTTTTTTTGTCAACACACCAGATGTTATAACCGAACTATACAATGAAAGTTATAATTACAGTTTAGAACACTGTGTTGCGAAAAATTATTTCTACCATGATTCTAGTCCTTTTCCGAGAAAGCAAACTGCAGATTTCGCTTGTTTTTATAAAACTTATCTGTAGCCAATTCTACCAAATTCAGCTCTTTCTCTTTTATTCTGACTCTGTGAGCACTTGATTAGCGCAAACTTGACCTCAGCCACTCTCCCTCTCCTGAAAGCTTTACTGATTCATCAATTCGTACTTAGTAATCAGATGTGTTGAAACTGCCACCTACAAATCAATGTCGTACTTTTGAAAGTAAACGCATAGCAGAATAGGGCAAATCAAATTTCTAGAGTAAAGAAGTTTGTTGATTGCAAACAATCATTAATATCTTATTATTTTTAAAAATGCTTTAGAAAAACGTTTCGTCTAAGTTAGTGTTTTAAATTTATCAAACATTTGGCTATACCGACGGCTAGGGGGCTTCGAGTCCCCCCCTGGGCGCCCTGGGTAGCTGGTACTACTTAAATCTACGTATATATAAAAGAACATCCGGAAGGGCAGATAATGACTGACAACCACTTCTGTTCTGACTTTGCGCAACTTTCACACGCCAATCAACTATTTATCCGTTGACATTCACATTCTTTCTTAACCAAAATATTTCGTCCCTTTATTGAAGCGAACAAACTTAGCTAACAGCTGCAATGCCAACAGCATGTCACTAAAAGCTATATTTTTGTTGAAGATCTGAGTTCTTCTAATTACTTCCTTGAGGGAATTAAGAGTTCATGTACACCGACTAGACAACTTATTAGGTACACTATTATGATATACTAGTATCAAACGGACGAACGCACACATAGCGTGTATTTTTAAAATTTCATCGGTGGACAACAACTATGCTTATTAAATGGGGAATATATAAGTAAAACACTCAAATTCATCAACAATTATTAGAACCGTTCAATATAATGTGGAATTGCATACGTAAAATTGCGTCTTTGTCTTACATATTCTGTCCTTGAATTAAATTTAAATGCCAGGAAGATAAGAAAATATTAATTCTTTGTGTTAATGAAACAGCATTAAGTGGAAAATATTTTTTCAAACAATCAAGCCATCGCAAAAATTCCTGTCATGGAGAAAATGGACTCAAAAGTTAGTCCTTGGTAAACTACAAATGCGCACTTAAAGCAAAAGCAACTTAAGAATCCCATTAAGACCGGGGGAAATACGAGAAGGAAAATGACAAATTTATTTGAAGTGTTTTTCTGCAACAACAAACCTTATTTACACAATGTGTCAAGCTTAGAATACAATGAAACAGGATTTCAAAAGGTATTTTTAGTGAAGGCAATAAAGGCGATTTTAAACGCATAGTGCAGAGAAGGTTGTACTAAAAAAAAAACAGAGATCTAGTTTTACACTCGCACATACATACGTATCATTTAGCTGTTGTCTGATATTCATAGTTTAGCTCCACAAAGGAATGCAAACTACCAGATAAATGTTTGACTTATTATATAGACTTACTGTTGCCGCATTGAATTTTTCCATTTGCAGCGATCTTGACACACAACTCGGCCTTCCTGACATCCACTACACGACGTACACTATAGCTTCTATACTTCATACTGATAATCATTTTCTCATGCAAAGATTCCTGCATCTGATCCTCCCATGACTAAAGAAATTTCTTAGTAATCATCTCATCTCTTGGTCTCCACCTTGCTAACAACATTTTGCTTCACATAACACAACTGCAATACATCTTCATTCCTCACACGATCAAAACGTGTCTTGCCACAACCCCCCCCCCTCCCAGGTAAGTAACGCCTCTCTTTTTTTTTTTTTTTTTTTTTTGATTGGAGGTTTAACGACGACCGTGAGCAACTCAGTGGGCTATAAGCAGTCGCCCGTCCCTAATTTAGGGTAACTGGTTCCAGGGAAGGGAGAGAGCCAGTGCCGTAAGACAAACACAACATCCATGCATCACCAGGATTCGAACCCGGACCCCTTTCGGACGAATAACGCATTTCCCCAGCACACAAACGACTTCTATGTTTCTTCTATGGTACCGAGGTTTCACTGCATCAGAGTAGGAACAACTACACTTTCATGTACAGCCATGCAGGACTCTCTTAAGAACCCATCATTCCTGTTAAAACTATCCAAAGCACCTATGACTTTCTTTGAAGAATTCACTCTCCTACCAATTTCACCATCCAATTTGTTTTCTCTGTTTACGCTCACAGATACTCACAATAAAAAACGTAAAGCATCCTTATCGAACTTTCATTAAAACGCTTTAAATTACGTTTAGTGCCATTTGGGTTCCACAGTTGTACTGTTCATGAAATTTTGTGGCAAAATAAAATCAAAGCACCAGCATCAGCTGTTACGATAAGAAAAATTTGCCTAACGTTATGAAAAAGGACGCCACCAAATTATTAGGTACAATGATCGCATCCACTCGTGAAATTCTCAGACGTCATTCTCCAATTTGAAAGTGTGTTTTTTTGTTTTTTTTTTACTTTGCAGTAGTGGTAATTAAAAACAAGAAAGACCACTGAATTTTCGGTTGTAATGAGAACATATTTTGAATCCTTTCTGACGCAAAACGAATATTTCAGAACAGATATTTAGAAAACCTGAAATTTTAGCATGAAAGCGAATAAATACACTTACACAACCTAGAAGAAAACTGCGCATAATTTGAAATTTGAAATGTGAGCGGGGCCGCCCCAGTGGAGCAGTGGTCTAAGCGTTGGTTTCTGATCATTCTTCCGAGACGGGTTCGAGTTCGTATTCCTGTGAAACATGGATGTCGTATTTTATCAGGACTAGCTCTCTCCCTTCCATAGAGCCACTGGCCCTAAATTAGGGACTGGCGACTGCTCATAGCACATCGAGTTACTCACGCTGTTCGTTAATCCTTCGATAAAAAAAAACAATAATAGTTTGAACGGAACAGAATAGCTGCTTTCTCTAGCAGCTGAAAGTGTGCTAATGAAAATAAAAAGATTCTGCGCAAAACATTTCTCATAAGAGATGCTATCAGAAGCAGAAGGGATTTTTCAAGACGAGCAATTAAAAAAGAAAATATAGAAGAACACGGGACATAACTTTATCAGTGGAAAAGCTGTGCATTTGTCGTCCGAGTGGTGTAGTCGTATGAACGCTGGCTTCTGACCATTCGCCCGAGGTAGGTCCGGGTTCGAACACTGATAAGGATAGGGCGGTGGTTTTATCTTACGGCACTGGCTTTCTTCCTTCACTAACACTAGTGAAACAAATTAGGGACAACGGACTGCTTATAGCCTATTGAGTTAGCCAGAGTGGTCTTTAAATCTCGCAAGCAAATACAGAGGATGGGTCGAAAGTTTTGCAATATTTTCATAAATGCATGTGATGTGGCTGGTATGTGACGTGTTTAAATTAGTTCAAGTCGCGCACGGCAGTCAGTAGAAAGGGATATCAAGTGGTAGTTGTTGCTGTGAACAGCATGGCAAGTCGTCGTTCTGTCTGTGGTTGGGACACCTAAAAGATGAACAGCCACAACCGGCTAATTAGGGAACTTTGTTTTACGAGTTTGAACTCGGTCATAACGCTCCTCAAGCAACACGGAACATTTGTTATGTAAAACGGGAAGCTTCCGTGGACCACAGCACCGCAACCAGATGGTTCAAGAAATTTCGCTCAGGAGACAGAATCCTCGACGATCAGCCAAGGACAGGTAGGCGGCGAACCGAGGCTTCGGAGGCCGTGCGCCGGGCCGCAGAGACAAATCCAACACCCAGCACTCGGAGATTATCAGGCGAGCTACGTACATCACAGAGCCCCGTGGTTCGTCCAGAGATGGAAACGGATCACGAGTCAAGCCATTAGTTCTTAGTCAGCCATTACTTCTGGATTACGCAAAATAGTGGCACTAAAAATGGCACTAAAATTTAGAAAATAACCAAATTTTATTATTAAAAAAATATTTCAGTTATTAAATATCAAGCATTTAATGCGTTTATATGTATGTATATAAATAAATTGAGTTTCGAATTTATAGTTCAAAGCAGATTTTTCCGGGTCAGTAACGGGTCCGGATCGGGTCGGGTCCAGTTATAGGACGTCCGGGTGCGGTCTGGGTACGAAATGTTTGGCCCGTTTCCAAATCTGGGTTCGTCACCTTCAATACCTCGGCAAGGTCTACAAAAGCTGCAGCTTTGTTCCTCACGAACTGACGCCAGATGAAGCAAATCGCCGAGTGGAAGAAAAAATCGCGCTAAGTACGTTTCATCAAGTGAATTGTTACGTGTGATGAAAAGTGGGTCTTTTTCCGTATTCCTAGCACACAACGTCAGTGGTTGAGCCCGTGACACCTTCCTGAACCTGTTGCCATGCGTGGAGTACTGGTAAACAGAAAGCGCGCTCTCCTGCACAGGACAACGCTCTGCCTCATGCCACGCAAACGACCCGAGCAAAACTCCGGGAACTTGAGGGGATCGAACTGATGCCACATCCACCATATAGCACGGACCCTAGCCCGTCGGATTATTACTTGTTCCGGTTCATGGCCCACTTCCTTCGCGGGCGGCACTTGAACAACCATGAGGAGGTGGTAGCTGGGATGAAGGAGTTCTTCGTCTCGAAGGACAAGAACTGGTACCGCCGCGGAATCGAAGAACTGGCAGACAGATGGCTAAAGACAGTACAACACGATGACCTATACTTTGAATGCTAGTCAGTTTTCGTCGTAAATGTACGTATGAAGGCAAAAAGTGATCCAATATTGCAAACCTTTCGACTCATCCTTTGTAAACAGAAAAATAAATAAATAAAGCTTCGCGTAAAAAAAAAGGTGTAAAAGAAAGGTTATTCCATTATTATGTTACAATTTCTTAGTACAAAAATCCACAATTTTTAGAATTTGAGTGCCCACTTTTTTACGCTTTCCACCCGTATGGTGAAGAAGCGTAAATGCTCGAACTTTGTCCATCTGTCTGTCTGCTCGTACGATAACTTACGTAAGAATGGTTCGATTTCGATAAAATTTTAGTATGTGGTAGGAGACAACCTGGGGAGGAAACCTACTGAAAATTGGCGAAATTGGGTCAAAGGTCAGGACACAGGATCTGGATCCATTCCATCGCCCTTATGCGTCCTAACTTACGTAAAAATGCTTCGATTGCGACAACACTTTAGTATGTTGTTCCGGAGGTATACTGAACAAACTTTATTTAATATCGTCGAAATTGGATCAAAGGTCAGGCCACAGGAGCGAGATTTATTCCACAGCCATTATCCTCATAACTTGAGTAATGATTTCTGGTATGTTGGAAAGTGTATCATAATCAATGCATTGCATGATTTTACTAACTTGTTTGCGCTTTTCACCCGTAGGTTGAAGAAGCATATATGCTCCAGCTTTGTCTGTCTGTCCGTTCGCACGATAACTCGCGTAAAACCGGTTCGATTTCGATGAAGTTTTGGTATGTAGTAGTGTAACGTATACTCTATATTCACTTTCCCTTTGATTTTACTATCTCTGGTTATTTTATTTTACTATGTAAATTATCTTCTTACTGAACGAAATATTATTTCACCCGATGAATGAGATCTGGCAATGAGTGTAAGTCATGACGTGGTGGTAGCCAGTATATATAGGCGCGTTCATCGATAGCGATAATGAGCGTTTGGTGTTGTACGGAGATCGTTTGTTGTTATACTAGAGGAGAGAGTTTCGTTCTATGCCATTAGTTGGATTCTTCATTATTGTGAAACAAGTTGTGTGTGTGTGTGCTTTGGACTACCAAGAGTTGCATAATAAAAAAGCTTTGAGTAAGTACGTCTTTCTCAATTAATAGTTTTTGTCAGACCTCTGTCTGGCTGTTAGGTTTATATCATTAGTTTATTACCATTAACAACCAGCGTTAAGACTTTATACATTCTAATTACTGCTACAACATTACTACCAGTTATAAGTTTGTTCGATACTATTACTACACTACTAGCAGGAGACTTTATTCATGTTCTTAATTAACTAGTAACAACAACCATTTGAATTCACTATTTGAAGCTTAGTACAAGCATATCATTCAGTAGCAGAAGCATTATACTTAGCTCAGTAGAAAGAGCTTATTCATTATAATTAGCTTAGCGGAAAGCAAAATAAAGCTAATTCATTATAGTAGCTACTAACTTTGTGCTGCTTTGACATTTGGTAAGCTAAATAAAAAAAAGGTGTATTTGTCGTTCATTTTTATCTAGGATTCCTTACTTTGGTAGGGAGAGGAAATATACCGGTAAATTGTAAAATTAGAAATCATTCAAATAATCATTTCGAATGAATATCTCGATTTATCAAACGCATAATACAGCACTTAGGGTATAGCCCCATCCACTGGTGAATTCTAAAACTAAATGTCATTGAAATGATTATTTCGAAACAATATCTCGATTTGTCAGATCTCTCGATTACAACCTTCTATTTTTCAATTCAATCGATTATGCCCAAGAGTACCAGAAGTTTAAGTAATGGTAGACCATGCAAAACTGCTCCATCACAAGATCTTTGTATTGTTGTAACGGCTAAAAGATCTCGCCGAATAACTGCTAACAAGTTAGCAAAACAACTGAAATCAAGTACGGGTACCAAACTATAATGAGAAACTGTGGCAAGTCGGTTGAATAATTTCTGATTGTATGCCCGAAAGCCTTTGCAGTTTGTTTCTTGACCCAAGCAAGCAAAACAACCCGCTATTGATGGTGTCGTGAAAACTCCACAAGGAGCGAAGAGCAATGAGCCAATTTTCTGTTCGTAGTCGAAAGCCGATTTTGTTTATCGTCTGACTTTAGGCGGCAATACATCTAGCGAGAACTCTGCACTGATTATTTAGCCTGAAACATTGTACAAATTGACCGTTACAAGGGTAGTGGAGTAATGGTCTGATTATAATGTTCATGTATATATAGCTAACGGAACACTACATAAATCAGTTCTTAAATATTTTCCGCCGCGGTGAAACAGGAGTCACCCAAGAAACTTCAATAAGGGGTTACTTACGGTTACTCTTTATTCAGCCAACATTTCTTTGGCACTTTCAATGAGGCACAACTACAATTCAATTAACTTAATCCAATGCCGCCCCGGTGGCGCAGTGGTCTAAGCGACGGCCTCTGATCATTCGTCCGAACGGGGTCCGGGTTCGAATCCCGGTGAGGCATGGATGTTGTGTTTGTCTTACGGCACTGGCTCTCTCCCTTCCCTGGAACCAGTGACCCTAAATTAGGGACGGGCGACTGCTTATAGCCCATTGAGTTGCTCACGGTGGTCGTTAAACCTTCAATCCAAAAAAAAAAAAAAAACTTAATCCAACTAATGTCAGTTAACAATCAAAACGCTTCGTTAAGGAAAAACACTAAAGATATAAAACACAGCCTTCGACTAGATCAAACCACAACTAAACCAAGCAGCTTCCACGATTATCGCATTATAACATCCACCATCTCCATACCTTTCCTGTTGCTCAAACGTTATATGTCTTCCAGTTCTCATTAGACACATACACACGTCATACTTTCCATCTCTAAGGTGTTGCCAATTGTACTCTTGCGAGAGAAAAGATTTAACGTTAAATTTGAAAAATGCTAAAGGAGAATGAGCTCAAATTTACATAGAGAAAGTAACTAAAAGGGAAAGTTAAATTATCCTATACGTCACATGATCTGGGATTATGAAACAATAGGAGTACAGAGCTCCGAAAGGATCAATAAATGCCCTGCAGTTTTGTCATAATGTCATTTTGAAACATGTAAGGCTGTTTTGGGGGTTTTATGAGCGATAACGCCCGTTCTCATCAATCATCATGTGTTGTTGGGTTGCTGTAGACTGAGGGGATGAACCGAAGGGAGTGGATGTTTACGCCCCTGAACTGAATCCAATCGAAAATACTTGAGGTGATCTGCGGAGCCGCATTATTGAAGATGATCCCACAGCTGGTACAAAAAGGACAAGATGATGGTGCTAAAAGGACAATGGAGAAGCCTCCCTCAGGATCTTCTGGACAATCTCGTGAAAGGCATGGCCCACCAATGCCAATTATTGCACACAAGGGTTGGCATATACCCTTTTAAAATGATCCATGAAAACTTTTTTTTGTAAATTTTAGTTTTTCTGAGCCAGTATTAGAAAATTGTGAGTGCAGTGTTTGCAGAATATATCAGTCTGAACACTACACAATTCAGGTCTTAATAACTTTACTTTTAACCAAATCAGGAGTCACTCAAATAACTTCACAAAAGATTACTTACAGGTTGGTTAATTTCTTTATTCTATGTCAACTGATCCTTGAACAGTAACATATCATTAGAACAGAACACTTAATCGTCGAACACTAAACTTATCCGAGTAGTAGTAAACGTCAGAACTAAACAATCTTAACTGGTAGAACTCTTAATGAGAACTATATCAATATCAGCACAACACGCAGCCTTTCAATAGACACAACTTGAACTTAAAAACGTCTCTTTTACAAATAGCATTAACTTCCACCTCCAACACAACTGCTGCTTCTCAGAACATTAGATAAATCCTTCAGTTCTTATCTTAGAAAAGCACGTCATTCGTTTTAACGCAGGATGTTGCCAACCATAATTTTGTGAGAGAGAAGATATCACCCTAAGTTTGAAAATTGCTAAAGAGAACGAACACAAATGCACGTAGAGAAAGAAACTAAAAAGGAAAGTTAAATTAGAGTATACGTCACATATGTTTTGTTCTTTTGTATATTTTCATTATTAATAAGCACAAATTAATGTTCACTTATGTGTGCACATATCCTTTTCATTTTTGCTTAATTCGTATTAAAATACTTTCTTCCATGTCCCGTTGGAATAAAACTTTGCTGTGAAAATATAAGTGATCTTTAGTTTTTGAACATGAGTGTAATTAGATCGTAAAATTATATGCGAGTGATTTGCCAATTGAAAGTCATAGCTGCTTTAGACGGTGAAATTAATAGGCGAGTGATTCATCTTTGAAAGTAATAGCTGCTTTACGAGGATTTCACAGGGATGATGAGCTTTCAAAAAGAAAATCCTAAATGACTGTGTAGGAGAGTTTAATTTTTCCTACTCTGATGCACGGCAGTTGAAACCCGGGTACTGCAAAAGAGACAGAAGATTCGTTTTTGTGCTGGAGAAATGCGCTACTTACGGGAAGGGGGTTCTGGTGCCAAGAGACGTTCCGATCATGTGACGAAACGAAGATGTGTTGAAGAAGTATCGAAGGACCAGAAAGTAATGTGTTGTTTTTGGGGAGTTTTTTTTACGGGGGCCGTAAGTTTCGGAGGCAGTTGTGAGGTGTTTATGTACGTTAAACCTAAAGTAAGTGTACGTATGTACAAGTGTATGAACTATTCGCCTTTAATTTATGAAGGTGTTATTGTCTTCCAGATTTGCAGAACAAAAATGAGTGACATAAGATCCGGGAACAGCCATGTTCGTCATTGTATGCTGCATGAATTTCACAAGCGAAACAATGCAACTGCGGCCACCAATACCATTTGCGCTGTTTATCCGATTCGTTAAATGTCCGGAAGTGCCAGGTCGGGCAAGCTGGTCCTCTCGGATGCCCCTGGTGCAGGAAGGTCCATGGTGCTGGACAATGACTTGCTGCGTGCAGCCGTTGCAGCAGAACCTCCTCAAACCATTGATGAATTGTCCCAATATCTTAATGCATCATGTTCTGCTGTTCAAGACCACATGCAACAGGTAGGAAAGATCTATAGACTATTAGTTTGTGTCTCACATTAGCTTTCACCTGACAACAAAGTCCATCGTTCCACCATCTGCAAATTTTTTCTCAGCCGACAGAAGAAGGATCCATTTATTCATCGAATTGTCACTGGAGATGAAAAGTGTGTTCTTTACGTGAACAACAAACGTAAAAAAACAATGGCTTTCTCCAGGTCAGAAACCAGTTCCTACCCCAAAACTACGCCTACACCCCGAAAAGGTTTTGCTTTGTGTTTGGTGAACTACCGCTGGCATAGCTCACTCTGACCTCTTGGACCCCTGACAGACGATAACCGCAGACGTCTATTGTCAACATCCGGACTTTTTGAAGCAAGCTCTTACTGTAAAACATCCAGCACTGTTCAACAGAAAAGGTGTCTTCCTCCAGCATCACAACGCAAGGCCTCACATAACAAGACCGACCCAACAGACGATCAGAGATTTTGGCTGGAAAGTTCTGCCCCATCCCCCTTATTCCGCTGACATTGCACCATCTGATTACTATTTGTTCCTATCTCTGAAGCACTTTCTTAATGGGAAAACATTCCACAATACTGATGATGTCAAAACGGGGTTCTGGGATTTCTTTTGCGTCACAACCAACGTCTTTTTATAAAGACTACATTGAAATTTTGGTTTCACGATGGGCAAGTGTGATCGATAATGATGGCGATTATATGATTGATTAAGAAGTTAATTTCTTCTGTTACTAACACTGTTTCACTTCTTTTCCAAAAACGACATTACCTTCCGGTCTCCCCAAGCAAGACGTTGTTTATTACTCTTAAGAAAAGAATCCTAAAAACTTCTTTGTTTCATTAAGTTCTGTTCGTCCTTTAACTTGTAGAAAAAAATAATTTTGCATTTTTTTATTGAGAACTTCACTTAAAGACGAAGTGGCTGATTATGGGCCATTTCGTTCGTTACACCTACGAAAAATATTTTGATTTCAGTTAAATTTATTTCTCTTAGATGGTTTTGATCATGTTCGATAAATACATTATATATAATCAATCGCCATCAATTTAAGATATCGTGAAATTTTTCTCCAGAAGCTGTAATGTGCCGTGATGGACAGAAATGTAAACTATAAATCTCATGTAAGAACTAATTAGTGACACAAAATAACTAACTGGGAATTTTGAAGAAAATAATTCATAAAAATAACGTTTATCGATAATTATTGTATCACACCTGTTTTTCTACTGCCGCCTTATTCTGTCATCAAGTCTTCAAACTAAATCCACTTGCATGGGTGTGACACAATAATACGGAAATGCACCCAATACTTTCGGTGACCTTTCCTTAACAGCGAAATTCATCACTTTTCAGAGTACTGCACATGCCTGACAAGGAACTGATTGATAATTTCAACAGACGCCATTAATTTTTCTCTACTTTTTTTCCGCGTTTTTCTTTGTATATAACCTCCCTTTACAACCCGCTCAGTACCGCCTGCAAACTGTGTACCTGAAGTACTTCTTCGCAGTTCCAGCTATTGTGAAAATGAGAGCCCAAATTCTACTGAATTACCTTCTGGTAGTTTCCCTCTTTGCTTTTGCGGTAAGTACACCTATTGTGTTCTCCAAAATTTAACTCTCTTTAAGTAACATCTCTTTAGTATCATCTACCAACCTAAATCATAACACTTTTAAAAATTTGCCATTCAGAAATCAGTAAGGGTTTACCGCTTATAAAGGGCTCCATTTGATTCGTCTCAGTGTTTAATTTTGTGTTCATTTAAAAATCATTAAATTTTCCACGCACGATTTCCCTAACATCACACAGATCTCTTGTACAAAACATATTTTCAGTAATTAAATATATTCAGACTATAATTCCAAACGACTCTAGCTATTTCTTATTCATTGAAGCTGTTGTTGTAACATTGTACCTGGACACACAAAACTTGAAAAAATCTTTACATTTATATCAGCTAGTTCGAGTTAAAAGTTGTTTCAGCATTCATATTTCGTGGCTTATGTATTCATAACTTGTTAGAAGTCTAACATTGAAATGTTTGTTTTTCACGTTTATACGCTGGCGTGCAATACTTAAGGACGGACACTAGTGCCGAAGATTATAGCCGCGCAGTGGAACACATAAGCTTGTGGCAATTTACATAACACAAGCAGATCAGTAGAAAGACGATGTATATGCAAATTTCCGAAATGTGATGTCGCAGGTCACATGATAGGCCTGAAATGGAAATAAGGATCATCTCTCAGGAAGGCAGGAAACGGAAAGCGAAAGTGTGCGGCGTTGGAAAGAGCTTCGAGTGGTTTGTTAGCGTGTCGCAGACGAAAAAATGTCCACGAAGATACATTTAGATGACTTTAGACGTGGTCGAATAATCGGAAAGCTCGAGGAGGGGCGAACTATAACTAGTGTCGCCGACGAGTTCGGCGTGACACGTAGCACTATTTCACTTGCGTGGAAAACCTTCCAAACGACTGAAACAGCTGTTAGAAAGGTTGGTGGAAGTCGGAGACGGAAAACAATAGGATGAGATGACCGATATATGGTCCTACAAGCCGAACATGATCGACGCCAGACAGCGGGAAATATCGCGAAGCAACTGCAGATGACCACGGGACCCGTATTGCGGTTCACCGTTGCCAGACGTCTATATAAAGGTGGACTATTTACCCGACGACCTGAACATTACATCCTATTAAAGCCTTCCTATCGGAGACATCGATTGCAATGGTGAAAGGACCACAAGGATTGGACCATAGAGCAATGGGGTACGGTACTCTTTACAGATGAGAGTCGTTTCAGTACCACGAGCAATTCTGGAGGTCAGCTGATCTGGAGAGAGGTGGGAACACGCTATCGACCGGCTAACATTGCCGAAAAAGATCGGTATGACGGCGTTGGTGTGCTCGTCTGGGGAGGCAATACGCTGAATGGTCGTACTGATCTCAACATTTTCGAAGGATGTTACGTACCCGCAAACTGCTAGTGCGATGAGGTGCTGTTTCTCCATGTACGCCTATTCCGAGGTGCCATTGGTTCCGAGTTCGTGTTTGTGGACGATAACATGAGACCCCATCGTACACGTGCAGTAGATGAGCTGTCGGAAAGTGAGGATATCACTCGTATGAATTGGCCTGCGTACTCCCCAGATCTAAATCCCATAGAACATGTGTGGGGACACTCTGGGAGACGTCTTACCGCACCCCCACATCCGCTGGAAAATGTCCATCAGTCGAAACGTGCACTACAAGAGGAATGGCGAAAGTTGCCCCAAGAACTCATCGACAGCCTCGTGTTAAGTATGGCCGTACGCTGCAACGGAGCCATTGCTGTTAGGGGACATCATATTCCTTACTGAAGATTACATCTTTTCTGTAATCCATCTGTGGAAACGATGGTTACCAGAGTCTGTACTGCTTTACGGTCATTTCTTAGTAAAGTCCCAGTGTACACTTTTGTATACATTTTTTACACATGTGTTTGTTCATTCCCCCGTTTGGTACATACTGAAGTCTCTGTGGTATGACATTCATCTATCCAGGCTGCTTCTTTGCAAAGCTACGGCGAAAAAACCGAACGGTCCTTAAATTTTGAATACGCCAGTGTATGAATTTTGAATGGACGGGTTACCCCAAAACAATGACAACATTCGGTAGTTAGCATGAGAAGAAATTTTGTTAATAATGCATTCAGTGAATTGTTATATTAACAAAATGTCTTCTCATGTTAACTACCGTATGTTGTCCTTGTTTTGGGGTAACACGTCCATTCAAGATTTATATAACGTGAAAAACAGTAATTTCAACGTTAGACTTTTAACAAGTTATGAATCTTTACATCTGTTGTTACATAGATACTTCATAATTCTGCGCCATTTTGATGGGATGCAACTACGAACTCAGCATTGTAAGCATTGTAACAACTTACACTTGCACTTTTTCTGGATCTTACAAAGGCCTTTGATTGTCTAAACAATAATATTCTCATAACAAAACTACATAACATAGGCATAAGGGGGATTTCAGCAAAACTAATTAAAAATTATCTAACTAATAGGTTACAGGTCACGCAAATTAACCACTATAAATCACCAATGGAAAAGTTATCATGGGAGTACCACACGGTTCTATACTTGGACCCATACTTTTCAACATTTACATTAATGATATTTTTACAGTATCAAAAAACATGCACCTAACATTTTATGCTGACGGCATTACAATTTTGTTCACAGGACGTGATATCACACAAATGATCAACCTTTATAATAACCAAATAAGCAAATATTACGACTATCTGACCTCCAATGAACTTATTGTAAATACAGTTAAAACTAAGGCTATGTTTTCTACAAGACAGAACCTAAACCAATATCAAAATGTAACTATTTATTATAATAATAATAAAATTGTCATAGTGAATTATTTTGCCTATTTGGGTGTAACACTACAGCATAACTTAAAATGGGATCGGCATATAGAACATACTATTAATAAAATCTCTAGGAACATCGGAAACATCGGAGTAATTAGCCGAGTGCTTATTAATCTAAAAACCCTTAAATGGTTATACCACACTCTCGTGCATTAACACTTTAACTATTGTGTACCCTGTTGGGGACAAACAACACAAATTAATCTAAAAAAACTCCAAGTACTGCAGAAAAAATTTATTTGATTATTAGAATTTAAACTACGCACTAATACCTTATTCAAGTATTTATAATTACTTGCGAGTAGATGCTAATTAACAGAACATTTTGAATATAAAACAATCATATCAATATTTTTTGGGATTAAATATGTTTAAAAGGATTAAACAAAATATCAATATAGATATCACAGATATAAATATTGATATCCATAACTATGAAACTAGAAATAGATTTCAGATAAAGCCATGCTTGCCTGGGACACAACAAATGAAACAAAGTATCAACTATCAAGGACCAACTTTTCGGAATCTTTTACCTGAAGAACTAAAATACATTAACAATTATAACTTGTTTTAAAAAGACTAATCCTTTTTTAATTGCTACTAATATCTACTAACAACTACCTGATCTACTGCATGACCCACCTTCTACTTACCTTCATTCTTTGACAATTTTTATATGACTTGGATCTATTACATAGGGAGATGAGGGCTTTAGTCAGGTCATGTAAATGACCTTTTTCTGATTTCCCTGGCTGTTATAATAATTACTTTTTACACTCAAATGTAAATACAATCTTGATGAAGGTATAATGTAACAGCTAAAACAACAAACTTATTATTATTATTATTATACATTGAGTGATCACTGAATTATGACCACCTACCTAATACTTCGTAGGTCCTCCTTTCGCCCTCAATACAGCAGCTGTTGGACGTGGCATCGATTCAATAAGTTGCCGGAAGCAGTTGGGAGGTATAGCGAATCAAGTAGTGTATAATGTGGCCTTCAATGCAGGTATGGAGGTGATAGATGTGTCGTCACGATTCGGTAAAAAGTACAATGTTGTTGGGTGTAGAGAGTCATCAAGCAATTCACGACAGTAGACACCAGTCATGCGTTGTTTCACATACAACAGGGGTCTAAGTTCCGGCTAGGTAAACATGCCCCACACCATACAACCGTCTCTACTGGCTTGTACTGTAGAGGCCATGCAGGTTGGATCGAGTGCCTCATGCTGTTTGCGCAAGGAGGGGAGTGAAAAACGCGAATCGTCGGACCAGCACACTATTTTTCAGTCATCCGACTTCCAACATGCATAATCTTTGCACCAGGCGTTTTTTTTTTTTTTTTTTTTTCTTGGTTGAAGGTTTAACGACCACCGGGGGCAACACAATGGGATATAAGCAGTCGCCCGTCCTTAGTTTAGGGCCACTGGTTCTAAGGAAGGGAGAGAGCCAATGCCGTAAAACAAACACGACATCCATGGCTCACTGAGATTCGAACCCGAACCCTTCTCGGATGGATAGTCATAAGTCAGCGCTAAGACCACTGCATGCGAGTCTTTCTCAGGTGTCATTCCCATCATTCACCACTATCCAGCTCATGGAAAATCATTCATGGCGAACGATGACGAGCTCGCAGTCGTTTGGGCAATTTGTTAAAAAAATACTGTTAGGCTCAGTTCTGATTGAGCCGTCAGTTTAGAACGTAGGACTATGACCTGAAGATCAGAAAGTTGAAATGAGCTAGTCAAGTATATGGTTTCAAAGCGTTTATTTAATATGTTATAGCCAAAACAGATCTATGATATGAAATGTAGCTTACATAAATTTTACAAATAATGCTGGATACATTGCAAACACAAAGATCGATACACGAATTATCGAACGTGGTGCTCCGTCGTCTTGGGCTTTTTACTTTCCTCATCGCTTGCTCTTGCTCTCGCTTTAATTTTCTCCACTTTTGCTTGCGTTTATTCTGCAAATTTCGCGGCATTATCGAAAATGTTAATTCGTTCACACGAAAACATTTTTTTTTATTTTAGTTCTTCACATATTTGAATAGATCTCGTTGACAGCTTTAGAACGATACCACGCACAGTCGTTTTGCAGTCATGGTTGTCCAGATAAACCGCGATATTGTCAAATGTGTTGTTCGCCGGTTCACTGAAAAACAATTCTTAAAATGTTCAGTTCAAACCACTGCGATATGCCGTATATCTGAATAGATCTCGTCGAGAGCTTTAAAGCGATACCACGCACAGTCGTATTGCGCTTACGGTTGCCGTGAATGATTTAGTCAAACGCGGCGGAAACGTAGAAATATTGCGCCATCTCCCCTGCGTACAGGAAACGAGGAGAGAGCTGCACGCACGATTTATTGCGCAGTACATGAATTGGATTCCATGCTGTTTAGGAATATGCTAACACAATTAGTGTGCGGCACGTTTTTTTGTCTTTTTTTAACGCTATAATGCTTTCAATTGGAACCTATTTTTGTCACAGGTGGTCGGCCCTAAGTCGCTCCATACTCTCCGCGGAGTTAGACGTAAACCTACGTCAAACATCTGTGGCCTTGAATGCGCTTTGGTCGTGAACACGAGTTACCTGCAAAAAATGATTTACTCAGTGAGAAGCTGAAAATTTGATCATTCCTTTGAATAATCATTCGCGAATGACTCTTTTGAATAAACTCCCAAGAAATAATGCTTTATGCCATCGCTATTTTACACATTAGGCAGTTTTCCGTCACATTTTCAGGAAGTTTATACAACACTCCCATGGGTATGGCCGTGGCTACCACGATATCGGAAGGCCATGTCAACAGGGACATACTGATATCCCCCGCAATCTCGGCAGTTGTGTGTGTGTGGGGGAGGGGGGACTTCTTCTTTGGAAGGCGCTTTTAGCCTGAGAAAAATATTTTACAAAACTTCGTATGAAACTGGTTAAAGAAATAGCCAAGAAATAAAGCAGCTTTGAAGTTTTAAGGAGAAAAGCATTTTTCTTCTCAGGAAATATTAATACGTAAAATTTTTAGGAATCATTTTCGCTGCTTTTGTTCATAAAGGCTGGATCACGAGAAAGAAGCTATTCAAAAGAACTTGAAGCCCTTTGTTGTAGCCCTTGCTGTTTCAAAGGGCCTCAAATTCAGTCCTTGTAATAGTTTCTATGCAGGTATGTTAACAAAAGAATGTGAAAAAATTATTACTTTAGTGAGCGGAAATTTTATACTAATGAGGATAAGGTGTTACCTATGACAGTTGTTTGGACATAACTATCTGTCCCCCGTATAGAATGAACAGAACGGTGTTTTTCGCCAGAGCAAAAAATCAGAGACCTGTGTCATTTTTTTTTTTATTTTTTTTTATAACAGAGTCAAAACATTTTTTTACTATGTCCAAAACGTTGTGACATTATGTCAAGTATGTTTTTTATATTCCAGAGTAAATAATATAAGTAGTTTTCCGTTCTTTGTGCTACAGTTCTTAATCGTTACTTAGTTGTTTCTTAACTTCTGTTGTGGCATTTTGTATAAATCGGAAAAGTCATTAGACACTGTCACACGGCAGGTGATTGTTTTATGAGTTCAATCGTGAGGCATTTCGAAAAGCAGGGCTTAGTTCTTTAAAATAATAAATTTTGTATGATATGATTAACTTTAACGTAAATATTTTGTAGTAATTTGTATCGGGAACCAGGGTAATTATTTTAATTATAACGAACACATTTGTGTTTCAGGCAATAAAGTGAAATAATTTTGATTTTACGAAAAACACTCGTAGGTTCTAAAGAATTTGATTTATTAAAACATCTGTAAAGCTTGGTTAATAATATGGAAGTTAAAATTTTGGGTAATTGAACGATAATGCATTTTCGCAAAAGATCCTCGAAAACATTTTTTTTTTGGGGGGGGGCAGAGTTTCTGCGGTACGCCACTGCATTTCAGTGTTTTGTGACGTCAGCAGCACCGGCCTTCGTCACGCAGAGCGCTGCGACTTTTAGGTAGATTACCACTTGTCTGAGCTAACACTTCGGCTTGCGGATCAAGAGGGGAAAAATGAAAATACAGAATCTTCAAATTAATGCATGATCCTGATAATGTCTAAAGCTGTACATTCTTCCTGCAAAATTTACGAGATTACTTCTGCATTTGAATTTCAAAGAATCTCGCTTAACTCTAGCTACAACCAAAATGAAGTGATACATAGTCTACATTTCGAAGCACGTGACTAGGTTAAATTAAAAAGAAATGTATACCTCATTAATTAAGGTAGCCTAATACTTTTTATCAAAATGTGTAGTAATTAACCTACGAGTACATCGCTTTGAAATAACTTTCTTCGGAATTGTATAAGGTTTCTGAAAATTTAAATGACAACGTTTTTTTTTTCAGTGTTTGATCGAAACAGACTTTCTGGAGATTAAAAAAATGTCCTGATCTTTATTCCAAAGAGATGGTTTAAAACAAGTGCGTATTTTAAGAAAGAGCCCCAAGGAGAGAAGGAGCCCCCCCCCCCCCCCTCGCCCCTTTGAAAGTGTCACTTTTTTGTCAAAAAGGAAATATTTATTAGAAAAAACTGCTTTAATCTAATAAAAATGCTGCAACTTACGATAGAAAATAATGCTTAATTTTTTTTTCAATTTTTCATTAACCTTTACATTTGTCCTCATAGATTTCAAAAAACTTACACGTTTCATCAGCCCCCCCCCCCCCCTCGTCGAAATTATTCTATATACGCTCCTGGTTTAAATAACAAACAAGTTAGTTTTTTATTTCCATTGTACAGTTCAATTACTGACACTTTAATTTTTTAACTTTTCTTTCATCAGAAGAACGAACTTTGCCATCAGATAAAAGTTTTATGTAATTATTCAAGAATATGTTTGCAAGCGTTTTAATAACTCTGCAGGAAAAATTATTAAAAAATCTCCTTTTACACTGAGTGCATTTGCTGAAAAAGGAGACGTCTTTACTTTTCTCGAAAAAACATTTCAGTTAGTTGTTGAACTATGGAATTTTCAGCATTGGAATTAAAAACATAAATCTTTATACTTTTTGGATTGAAATTTCTGGAAGATTATGTATGCTGCTGAAATATAATTAACTGTGCCAGGCGACGGATATTTTGAGCAGCCTCGGTTAAGCAGGTTAAAATGCTCATCATTAAAAAATGTTTCTTTACATCATCACAAGTTCTTTGAAAAAACAAGAAATAATGAACTCCCGCGACTATAAGCACTTTGACGAATCCTCCTGGGGAGGTAAGGAGAGAGCCCTCAGAAGGGACGCTGGTCGTGAGATAGCAGCCCTCACCAACCGAGCAGTCTTCATTATCTTGTTGGCAACGGCAGGGTGAGGTTACTTTATTATCACCTACAGATGTTATGAACGTAGGCACTGGTAGGTTTTGATTTTCTTTATTACACTGTAAAAAAAAAGTAATTTGTGGAGTTTTAAAGCCCGGTTTCATGCTTCACAGTTGTAAATTTTGTACAGTCTTGGTCCCTCAGGTCATACACTTAACACTGAATTCCATTTAAAACAAATTGCTGTGTGTTTCGCTAACCAACTTCTTACCGAGCTGTGTAAGCTGTATGAACGGCAGGTTATCTAAATTATGCAGCTTTACTGCTGTTAACGCTGAAAAGGATTATTTGGGGGAACTCCTTTATGCAGGGGCTAATTTACAGGAACGTCAAAAAGATCTGGTGTTGCGGGCTTATTTATTATTTTTTTTTTATTTTGCTTCTAAAAAAGGAGGAAAGTCATAGAGCAAGTGCTAAATTCGCTGTTCTGAGTTTAGGAAGATTTGGAGTCATAATGCTGCCTAAAATCGAAGTACATCATCTGCAAGTATGAATTTACTAACTTAAATGCAGGCTCACTAAATATCATTTTGTAGGTAGTACAGAGGGTGAGTCGAAAGTTTCGCAATATTTGGATCACTTTATGCCTTCATGCGTAGCTTTACGACGAAAGCTGACCAGCATTGAAAGTATAGCTCATCGTGTTGCACCGTCTTTAGCTATCTGCCTGCCAGTTCTTCGATTCCACGGCGGTTCCAGTTCTTGTCCTTCGAGGTGAAGAACGCCTTCACCCTATCTGCCACCTCCTTCAGGTTGTTGAAGTGCCGCCCGCGAAGGAAGTGGGCCATGGACTAGAACAAATAATAATCCGACGGGGCAAGATCCGGCCTCTATGCAGGATGTTGCTTCAGCTCGATGTCCTCAGGTTCCCCGAGTTATGCCCTGGTCGTTCGACCGTTATGAGGACGAGCTTTGTCCTGCTGCAGGACAGGGCGGTTTCTGGTCACTAGTGCCGGGGACATCTCCAAAACGACATACAGCCACTCCAGCTCTTCAGAGTAGAGGTTGACTTTGATGGGTCGACCGTCTGGAACAAATTCGTCGGCTCCTATAGCCCATTGTACGCAGACAGCGCAGTATCGTTTGCTCGCTAACGCCGTTTGGGCCACCGGTATTTAAATTGGATGTGGCTTGCGCAACCTTTGCTAAGTGTTCTGCGTGTACCAGCCTGGATATTCTACGTCGACCCGGTCATCTGTAGTGTGTGGTTCGCCACAGGTTGCTCTATGGATGCTGGTACATCATTTGATGAAATACTCGTGGTACACCCTTGGTATGGTTCACTTGGGAATTCAAGGGTTCTTACAACGTGGGCGATAGAATGACCCCCATCTGCCTTGCGCTGACAATGCGCCCACGATCATAGTCTCTGACATCACCAAGTTTACTCATGTTCGTCGATTCCTATTCACTATTCGGAAGCCCAACTGTCAGCTTATTTATCATCCTGTGTTCGGTGTGGGCCTGTTTCACTCTGCGCGGGAGATGCGCATGTTAAATGCCCATCACCCGAGACTCTAATGTTTTGCATATGTTTAATATTTTGTCAGTAGTACCTCGTGAGTATACTACTTTGCTGGTCTTCAGTAAGTCCATCAATTGTTGCTTTGGTATCTTTAGCAAGATTTTGCCTTTCTTGCAACAAGAAGAAATTGCATATACAGAGGCCGTTCCACAAAAACTGAGAGTATTATTAAAACTAATGAAATTGATGAAGATACGTGTTACAAGTTAAAACCAAACTCATGAACATACGTGTTACAAGTTAAAACCAAACTCATGAACATACGTGTTACAAGTTAAAACCAAACTCATGAACATACGTGTTACAAGTTAAAACTAAACACGTTGAATATAAAAACTTATGAACCTCGCACTATAGGAGGACATACATAATACAGTTAAAAACGTTCAAAACACACTAGTACTTTCGTGACCGCCATCGGTCACTTCCTCAGGTGTGACTACCAGTTCTAAGCAGCAACGGTCAGCATATATGTACAACATGACGTGTCAAGCCAAACGAGTGCGCAGAGAGACATAGAAAGAACAGGTGGTCAGGAGTCAGTAATACTTATTACAATATTTAAAGCACAGTGTCATGTATAAGGTATTTCCAAGCATCAGGAATATAGTTAGGAATATCATCGTTGCAGCAACTTGTCCGGTGAGCCAGAATCTGAAGGTTTTCTGCATTATTTTTGCGTTGGCAGCAATGCAAAGGGGGAAATAACCACGAAAAGAAATAACTGAGTTAAGGAAGTTTCTATGGCGACAGTTATTATCCGTGGCAGACGATTCTGGTTTGTTATTGCTCAGTTGTTTAAAGTACGTCTACACTTCGCCGTAGAGTTACGGAGGTGAGTGATTCAGAGTTAAGAAGTGAAATACGTTGTGCGATACAATTTTGATATCTTTAGGGTAAAACGGCCCAAGAAACAGTTGATTTAATGAAAAAAAGCTTACAAAGACGAATGTTTAGGTGAGTCAACGATTTTTAGATGGCACCATGATTTCAAAGAATGGCGTTTGTCGGCAGAACTCACTGCTAAGCCTGGTCGATCTCAAAATGTTGTTACGGAGCGTTTTGTTAACACTGTTTGGGCAATCCTGCAAGACGATCGACGAATGTCGTCTGAAGACATAGCTGCGTCAACTTGTATTTCAAAAACGTCGGCATTCCGCTTTCTACGCGACAAATTACTGCTGCATCGTGTGTTTTCCAGATGGGTACCTCATTACCTGACGAGAGAACAATTGTTAGCCAGAGTTCAGGTATGTCATGAGTGGAAACGAATGCTTACAACGGATCGAAACTTTCTAAACACACTAATAACTGCCGATGAAACATGGGCCCACTATTTCGACCCCTCACGGGGCGTGCAACGAGTGTCTGTAAACACGCAGGCTCGCCTCCTCCGAAAAACGTCCACTATATCAAATCAGCTAGGAAGGCGATAATGATAATTTTCTTTTATCATAAAGGTGTATTCTACCAGAATGCCGTTTCTCCACAAATTACGTTCAATGCTGAGTATTACATTTCAGTGTTGAAGCATCTCCGACGTAGACCCTACACTGTGATAACGCCTGCACACATGTGGCTGCTTGTTTTCAACTGTTTCTTACGAAATGCAGTATTGAAATCATGCCACAGCCTGCCTACAGTCCTGATCTCGCCCCGGGTGATTTCTGATTGTTTCCAACGATGATGAAGTTCCGTGACGCAACATTCAACACAGATGCTGACGTTATTCTAGCTGTACAGGGGTCACTAAAGCAGCTTCCACAAAATGCCTTAGCCACCTGCTTTGAAAAGTGGACTGAACGATGGGACCGTTGCATATCATCGGAAGGAAAATACTTTGAGAAAGAATAACATATACTCTGCTGTAACTATACAGTCATTTGCAAAAGTGTAAGACTAACTGTTGGTATTAGGAGATCTCTGCCAATTGCTTCAGCTACTGTCTGTATTACTCAACTTTCTGTCGGTGTTGCATCATTCTACAACGGCAGCTGTTGATAGAGTTGGGGGAAGCGTGCGAGCGTCAGTTTGCTTCTGGTTTTCATGCTGAGAGGTTTCGTACGTATTTCTTATATAGCGAAAAATTGGTAACAAAGCGTCATTAAGTGTTATTAAGAGGGCACAAATAGTGACTTTATTTCATGGAGGTTACTCCAAACGTGACACATGCAGAAAGGTGAATGTGAACAAGACTGCTATTCATAATACGATCATGAATTATCGAGATACAGGTGAATTTAGCGACCGAAAGAGAAATGGACGTCCAAGGTAAACAACCAGACGTGATAACGTAAGGCGAATAGTTAAGCGCTGTCCGAGGAGTTCGTACAAGAAACGCAAGGTCTTTCCACATTCAAAAGGGTCTGATATTAGTATTAGTAGTGTTTCCCAACGTCTTACCAAAGATTTTCGATTAAAGTCTTAGAAACCTGCACATAAACATAGACTAACCTCTGGCATGAAACACAGAGACTCCAGTTTGCAAAGCGTCATCAATCGTGGACTGCTGAAAATTGGAGCCAAGTTTCTTTTTTCCGATGAATCAACTGTGCGTCAATTTGAATTCCGTGATGCACATGTTCGACGACCAAAAGGCAAAGGATCCTTTTGCCGACAAGCACTACCATGACTGGTCCTTTTTAGATGGAAATGTTACATGAAAAGCTGCTATCTCATATATACTGTATGCAAGTGCACAGATGCACAATCTTTAAGGATGATGGTGCTCCATGCCACTGATCAAAGTCATTAAAGGACTACCTGCAGAGGGAAAAAATATAACTGTGCGTGACTGGCCAGGTAATAGTCCCGACCTTAATTCCATCGAAAATTTGTAGACCATTAAAAAACACACGGTAGCAGAAAAACAGTCATCAGATTCCCAAGCTTTGATTGACGTGATAAAGTACATGTGATGCGAAGACATTTCAAGTGATTACTGCAAATTCCTCATTGAGAGTATGCCACATCGTATTCTGTCCGTTATGAAAAACAAAGCTTGCCACACAAGTACTGATTTTCGTCTTTTTGTGTTCTAAAGAATGTAAGTATTCATCTGGGGTGTTATTGTTTCAAATATATCTGACTATTAATCAGTTGTTTCTTTGGAAATCTTGATTTTCAATAAATTGACAGGTAGTCTTAAACTTTTGCAAAGGAGTGTATTTCTTTATTTTGTGTGATTTTACTCTCAGTTTTTATGGAACGGCCGTTGTATACTATGATTTCATAATATGCTGTACCTGATATTTCGACCAGTACATTTGTTACCAGCACTTAATAATTTCCTTTTATTTCCTACTATTTTCACTGTGCGCAATTTAAGAAATTGTGAAATTCTCCCAGTTTTCCTTAGGATTTAAAACAAATATTTCATGCAGCATCTATAAATGTGCCGTTTATTTTCCTATAACTAAATAAGATTCGTTTGAACTGAAAATAAATATATTTTAAGATATTATTAAAAACATTTATTTCCAGATTGGACAGGACTTGCATGTGAACGAGGACATCAATGGAAACGCTCTTGAGGGAAAAGATGACGTTGCATTGTCCATCGATACTGTTCAAACACAATGTGGATCCAATACCTGTAGTACCGATCAATGCTGCGTATATATTTTCCCTTTCACTTGGCGTTGTGACCAACGTCTTCAAAGCGGTACGTCATCAAACGTGTCTTCCTATTTTTATTACTCAAGATGATTGTTTGTTCGGAATAATATATTTCGTATTCTTGCAGGACCCTGTAGTAGGGAGGACCCCATGACAATACAGAGATGGGTTCCCTCCTTTTGTGATGTAACTCTCAGGCAGGAGCAGATTGGGAAAACCAAACCAAGTCGGGAGTTTTAGTCATCGAGTCAGCTATAAAAATACACGCACATACAGCAGAACACCTCATAAATTATCTCATGAAAAATATTCTATTAGATGATGGGTGCAAGAGAGCTGCTGAAATATACACTATATTGACAAAAGTCACCGGACACCCCTTCATAAACAAATGAACGGATCCGCTTCGCTGTTAAGATGCGCGGTACAGCTGCAAACGGTATGAAAGCAAGCCCGCAGCTGACCGAGATCATATCGCACTGTGAGGTGTAGTGAAAATGTCACGGCGGGAGAGAACTTAATCTGAGGAAGGAAAGATTGTTGGGTGTTATATTAGTGAGTTATCCATAAGATAAACCGAGAGGCGTATAAACATTTCCAAGTCAAATGTTTTCGATGTACTGAATAAGTGCAAGACATATGGTGCGCCTGGAGCAGCCAAACGTACCGGCAGACCAAAGAAAATCAGTGATAGAGGACGTCGAATCCTCAGGAGAATCGTTACATCTAATCAACGGAGTACTGCACAAGACCTCAGTGCACAGGTGAGTGAAAATGCTGGAACCTCGGTATGTACACGTACCATTCGCAGACAACTTCATTCCATGGGTTACCGTGGTCGTGCGGCTGCTCATAAACCTTACATCTCCACTCGAAATACTACTCGTCGTTTAGCATGGTGTAAAGAACATTTATCGTGGACTGTAGATCAATGGAAACGGGTCCTATGGACTGATAAATCCAGATAAACGATCCAACAGTCTAATGGCCGTGTGTGGGTATGGCGACAGACAGGGAATGCTATTTACCACAGTGTACTGTCCCTACGATCACGTTCGGAGCTGGCAGTGTACTCGTGTGGGGGTGTTTTTCGTGGTATGATCCCAGCCTATTGGTTATTTTGGACAAACCTGTTAACCAACACGTCTACCTCCATATTCTGGACAATAATGCACCACCAACTCTGTGGCAATGCTATGGAACCGAGCCTTGTTCGTAGCAGCAGGATAATACACCAAGCCATAAAGCAAGGACTGTGACGGCGTTGTTTGACAATAATCCCGTATGGTGTGTGGACTGGACAGAACAGAGCCCTGATCTTTATCCCAAAGAACACTTATGGGATGAATTAGAGCGCTTTATAAGAAGTTTGGAACCAAGGCCTACTACTAAGCAACATTTAGCGGCAGCATTATGTACCGAATGGAAGCGCATACCTATTACTGTGTTCCAAATCCTTGTCGAAAGCATGTCTCGAAAGGTCAGCGCATGCATGAAGGCCAAAGGTGGACCGACACCGTACTAATGTATCTCAATAAATGCTATGCTGTATTATTCTTTTAGGCGTCCGATGACGTTTGTCAATAAGGTGTACACTGTAAGACGAATTCTGCAGTGAAAATGTTTTTAACAATTTAGCAGTGAAAGAAATTTTGAAATCAGCTGCTTTTTGTATCATATTCATGTCATATCACTAAGCTATTCTCGGAGATGCAGAGGCTATCTCCACAAAGAAATACAAACTACCAGATAAATTTTTAACAGATTATTTACTTACTGTTGCCGTATCAAACTTCTCCATTTACAGCGGTCTTGACGCACAACTCGGGCTTCACTGGCATCCATCACACGACGTACACAAGATCTTCTATACTTCACACTCATAATGTTTTTCTCATGCAGACACTCCTGAACCTGATCCTCTCATGGCTTCCTTGACCTTCCTATCCTTTTTTTTTTTTTTTTTGGAGTCTACTCATTCAGAGTTGGAAACGGGGCGAAACTTTTTGACCCGGATCTGGCCGTCATATAATTGGACCCGACTCGGATCTGACCCGGATAAATCTGCTTTGAGCTATAAACTCGAATATATTATCATCATCATTGTCAATCATTATCAATCCACTGCTGGATGAAGGTCTCACGAAGTTTCTTCCACAACGGTATGTCTTGGGCAGTCAAAACCATCCACCCGTCTCCCACGTGGTCTTCTTCTGGGTCTTTTCCTGTGCCTTGGAATCCAGTCTAACATTTCGGTTGTTCATCGGTGGCCCGTTCTCCTGGCAATATGTCCAGCCTGCTGCCATCTTAGGGATTTTACTCTGATCGTGATGCCCTCCACTTTTGTTATTTTCCTTATCAACGAGTTCCTCTTTTTACCTTTCTTGGTTACACCAAGCATGCATTTCTCCATGCTAGTTACAGTTGACTGCAGTCTTTGTATGTCTTTTTTATTTAAGGTCCACGTCTCTGCTGAGTACGTAAGCATTGAAAGGATGCATTGATTAAACACTTCTTTTTAAGGCATAATGGCATAATGCTCTTAAAAATTGTACTGCTTCTTCCGAAAGCTCTCCAACCAAGTTTTATACCCCAATTAATTTTTTCATCAAAATAACCCTCGCTTAATTTCTTCTGCCCAAGGTAAATGTAGGAATTGTTTATCTCCATCAATTGATATATCTTCATTCCATGTGAAAGCATTGTACATCAGTTTTGTCTTCTGAAAGTTCATTTTCAATCCCCATTTCTTTATACTTCTCAGCAAGTTCCTGGATCATACTCTGCAGCTCTGAAGTATTATTTCAAAGGCCCCTGAAGGGTTTCTTGAAATATATTTTTTCTCTATTAAAAAATAAAACGAAAATAAAACCCGGTCGAAATCGGGTCGGAACACCTTCACCCGACCTGTTTGGCCCGCAAGAAACTCTCGACCGGGTGACCCGGTTACCCGATAAACCGTGACCGGTTTCCATCTTTGTACATATTATTTTGACCAATGAACCAGTACTAGAAAATCGTGGTTTCTTTCAAGATAAATATGAACGGGAATCAGATTTCGGAATATCACTGCGAAGTAATCGCTTTATGCTCCGTGTCAGTTTGTGGATAAGGGGATATCACAAAAATATGATGTACATCTTCACCCTGTGTCGGAAAAAGTAATCCTTATTTTAAGGAAAAATTGTTTTGAAAAGGTTTCCCGGGATGAGCGGCATCGATCCACAAAAGAATGTTTTATAGCGAATTTTCAGAAGCGCGGATTTTCCTACAAAAACATCTGAAACAGAAAAAGGTACTTACGCTTCCTGGTGGTCAAACCATTTTTTACCCAAAATTAGAAATTATAAGAAGCACATTTCACTCTATACTCGGTGCAAAGCTATACTTGCAATGAGGCCACAGCTACGGTTTCCTTTTCACTCCCAGCATTACTCCGCAATAATGGTGTCTAATTAATCTTCACTCGGACATTTTGCGAGGGAACTTCTCCCACAAGACCTCAGGTCTGGCTGACTGTCACCGTGACAGGATACCGAACCCCTCTATCCTTTATTTTAATACCATGTCTCCAGTACCCCCCCCCCCGCACGTTGCAGTTGCAGGCCGGTAGGCAAGCAATTTATTTCTCTCTATTTTTTTTATATATATCATTTATTATACTTACTGCTTGGAGACTACCAACTGTGGGATTTAATTAAAAGTATTTTTACCATGTCATCAGTTATGCCTAAAATTTCGTTCTTCCCAAAATTTTACATTGATTAGAATTTTTTTATAACAGATACCCGTTGAATGTGTATGCATTTTTAACTACCCTGTGTTGTCATAAGTACTGGATAACAGCTGGTCTCTGTGATTAATGATATTTTAGGGTTCACTGTAAACTGCCACACATCCTTCAGCAACTTGGAAAATTGCCAAACATTGAAAAATTGCCGCACAGGAAAACTGCCACCTGTTTTTCATTGATCGACAGGGCACAAATTGCTGTTCCTCCGAGGAATACTTTGAATATGTGACAGTTTTCCAGTTTCCGAATTATGTGTGGCAGTTTTCCAGGTTTCCGAATTATGTGTGGCAGTTTTCCAAAGTACCTAACGACGGGAAGGAACTCTTGTTTGTCTGAATTATTATGCCGGTTCAGATGCGTTTAAGGCAACGGCCCACAACAGTTCAAAGGGAAGAAGGTCCCTAAAGATAGCCGTTTCTTGGCTTATATTGAGAAGTGTATTGGGAACTCCAAACTAATTTCGAGAAAACGTTCTATGTAAGCAAAACGACAATTGTATTTTAATCTGAAGAAATAAATTGCCGAGGTATCCGAGGTACTTGGGTTGGGGAGGGGGCGCTACCTCCAACTTCCGTAATTTTATATTCTGGAACACTGGAGTCTCTCAGTATATCCAGGATGTTCCCCTTCAAGCTTCCACGATGTTCGTAAGCTTTGAGGGAGGGCTTGCCCACAAAATGTAAAAATGGACGTAGAGCTGTAAACATTTGCACCATGCTTTATATAATGATTCTGTACTCGACCACGAATTTTCCGAAGGGTGCAGTGAATTAACCCCCCCCTCATTTCTAAGAGCGGACACAAGGTGTTCAATGTAAGTTATTTGCTTGCAGTTTCCGTTCTTCATGTTCTGTTGAGTGTTAGACTCTACTTGTGGGTACACTCTTCCCCCAGAAATTTGGTGAAGCCTGTAAAAGAGATCCGAGGTGTTTGGGTTGCGAGGCTCTACCCCCATCATACGTAATTTTACATTCTGGACCGCTAGAGTCGGTCAGTGTTTCCTGGATGTTCACCCTGAAGCGCTCTTAGAAACATGGGGAGGAAATTCACCCCACCCTCCTGAAAATCCGTGGTCGTATACAAAATCATTACATAAAGCATGGTACCAATGTTAATAGCTCTACGTCCATTTTTCCATTTTGAGGGGAAGCCCGCCAAAAGTTCGCGGAAGCTTTAAGGGGAACACACTGGATACACTGACCGACTCTAGCAGTCCAGAATATAAAATTACGGAAGTTGGGGGTAGAGTCCCTCCAACGAAAGCACATCGGATCCCTCGGCCAATTCTTGCTTGGCTTACATGGAACGTTTTCTCGAAATCTGTTTGGAATTCCCAATTCAGTTCTCAATATAGCCCAAGAAACGGCAATCTTTATAGCCCCTGGTCACCCTTGAACTTTTGTGGCCAGTTGCCCTAAACTTGTATGAACCGGCATGAAAATCCGACAAACAAAAAAGAGCTCCTTTCCGTCGTTAGGCATCTTAGAAAACTGCCACACATTCAATGTTTTTCTTGGAGAAACAACAATTTGTGCTCGGCCCATTAATGAAAAACATATTGCAATTTTCTTGTGTGGCAGTTTTCCCGTGTGGCAATTTTGCGAGTTGCTGAATTTTGTGTGGCAGTGTTCCTGGGAGGCAAATTACCGGCAACCATATTTTAGCTAATTTTTAGTTTTAAATCACTTTTGTGAATAAATGAAATCCACTGTACGAATACTATTTAAGTACATGTAAAGTGTAGTCTGAGTAATTTTTTTAAACTATTCGTTGTACTGCTGGTAATTAAAGTTTGAAAAATGAGCAAAATATTAAAAAGAATTGCATTTTCATGTACATATTTCCTCTTCTTGATATTGAATTCTTGAAGCATAATTCATTCACGCTACCCGTACTGACACCTTCCCCGCCGGTTTCTCTTTTTCCAGAAGGAGCTTTTAAGCCAGGTGAAATGCCGCGGAGAAATGCCTTTTTGCTGGATTTAACAGTTGTGTATTGCCAAACTGTGTTTTTCGTGTGCCCAAAATTTACCCAAGTTTCATCGGTGTAATATATGGACCTACCCTGAGAACGATGATACCGAATTTCTCTTATATATCTCCGACGCCATTCCTGGATATCGTCACGCTCGATCAACGTTGATATCCGTTCCCGTTTGCTGTATTTAAATCCCAAGTCTTTGATAATATTCGTCGAAGTTCTAACACAAACTGTAGGCAGCTCATCATCTTCATTAACAGCCGACATAAATTTGATTGGTGTTGAAATTTCATTCCGGAAGACAAAACTGTGTACTTTCTAACGAACTGCGGTTGAAGTAAATTCGTCGGGCCGTTCCAGCCGTGTTTGGGTTTTTGCCCTTAACAAACGATTTTTCCCTGGAGTAGAAAACGCACCGTTGCGTCAAAATTCAACCTTCATTCTCGCAATACTGCGACTTGAAGCACCAGCGAGTTCTGCCGTAAAAGATGTTATTTCATTTTCCGATTTATTCGGCGAATGTTTTTCCATCAATTTAGGGAAAACATTCATAACGATCACCTTCGCAGAGCTTCGTAATGTTTCCCAGTTTTATGCGGATGAAATACACTCGAGTGACCGGCAGATGCCATTGTAAAAAAACGAAAAGACAGAAGAGTGTTTTAAAACAACAATCAAGAAGGAGAAACTTGGAATGCCCTCGGAAACACTTTTCTCGCCCTCATCCCTCCGCTAATGGCTCCCGCACCATCACAGCATAAATATCCCCTGGGTGCACATGCACACAACGTATTGAACATCTGTGTACTTTTTAAGTGCCAGTTGAAGCTGGAGTACGAGCTTTCAGACCAGAACTATTTTATGTAGTGGAAGTATACACTCTGTAGCCTTCCTTCTATTGCCAGGTTAAGTTTGCCCCGAGTGTAGAAGCTCTATTAGATACAGAAAGTGTTTTTCAAATAGAACTTTTAGAAGCAGAGATATCGGGGGAATCGCAATTTAACTTTGCACCCCTTAAGCGAAGGTCTATACATCATTTAAAAAAACTGTATTCAAAATACTATTCGTTATAAATGGCATCGAAGGGAAGAAATAATTTTTTTGTCGGATTTGTAGAAGCAAATACATGGAATAAAATGTATTTTGAATTCCATAGCATCTGAATTTACGCCCTCTTGCGGCGAAGTTATGCATCGGGAAAAATCGGAAAGCAAAGATCATCGTTTACACATTTTAAGTTGTCCAATGCAAACAGAATTTTTCAAATCGGACTAAAAGTTGCAAAGATACGACGATGAACCATTCCATTATGACCACCCCAACTTAGAGAAATGAGCGAGCCTGGAGACCGATGGCTCAGGGGAATTTCAAAGAGCAGTATATATACAACCCGAGAATCGGCTTTCGGTTAGTAGAGTGTTTGGAGTCCGAATGGAAAAAATTCAGATTGATTTGAGTTTGATAAAAGAGAAATTGTGATGTCACGGTGCCTCGGAACCTACGATCTCGGAAACGGCGCGGTTAGTGGGTTGTTCACGTTCCGCTGTAGTGAGTACGTATTAAAACGTGGTGCACAAATTTCGAAACGACGAACCGTCGTCCAGCCGTGGGTCGTCCGCCGTTCGTTGATACCAAAGGGGAGTGGAGACTGTCGCGCATTGTTCACAGAGACAGCAGGTCCACAGTGAGACAAATCACCCGCAGCTTCAACAGTGGTGATCAGGGCAATGTGCCACAGAACACAGTTCATCGCATCCTTCTACGCATGTGCCTGCATAGTCAAAGACCCAGCCGGGTCACCATGCTCATTTCACGTCATCGCCAACAACGCATGAAATGGGCCCATGATCATCGAGATTGGACCGTGGATGTTTGGAAGAAAATGGCCTGTTCTGACGCATCAAGATTCCTGGTGTATCATGTAGACGGCCTAACGCGGATTCGCCGATTTCTAACGTATTCTATGGCACCTGGATGCACTGTTGCGCAGAAACAGGCCGACGTTGGCGGTGTTATGCTGTGGGCGATGATTTCTTGGTTCACTTTAGGCCCCATTACGCCAATAGCACAATCCCTGACAGCCATCAGGTATGTGAACATCCTTGTGGACCAACTTCACCTATTCATGGCAACTGTGTTCCTTGCGGGTGATGGCCACGACCAATAGGATAATGCACCATGCCACACTGCCACAATTGTCAAGGAATGGTTCGGGTAACCTGCTGGTGATTTTTGTTAATGCCCTGGCCTCCGAATTCACCTGACATGAACCCAATCGAACATTTGTGGTTCAGTTTGGAAAAGCGGTATCACGCTAAAACATTATGGCCCCGAAATGTACGGGAACTAGAGGACCTGCTGTTGACATTATGTACCACATACCTCTGAATACCTATCGCCACCTCATCGAATCGATGTCTTGCCGAGTGGCTGCTGTTTTACGGGCTAAAGGGGCTCCTACACCTTATTAGGTAGGAGGTCATAATGTAATGGCTCATCGTTATATACCTTGAGTTTAATAACCAAATGTGACTCTTGCGCTTCGAAAATACGAAAAAACTAACTAACCAATTAATTATGTCGCATGATCTCGAAAACAAAAAAAAGTCTGAAGTATTTGTTCATTATTACTGCACTAGACATTAATTCAACGGAACAGTAACTCTCCCCAGATATTATTTATGTCACAAAAATATGCTCTTGTTCAACTAATAAGAAGAAAAATAATTGTTTTGTACTTTACAGGACAAACTTGTGGACTGTTTGGGTTATGCCCGTGTGCAGAGGGACTTAATTGCGTAAGTAATGTTTTTTCATATATCCAAAATCAAAATCTTAGTTCGATGGGTTATTTTCCAGGTGCACTTTTTGGTCTTTTGCGAAACGTCTCTTATTGCAAAAATCACAGATTCCGCCAACTCAGCATTACACTTCTCACAAGTCAGCAGCTTCAACAGTAACATTCTCAGCAGCTTCAACAGTAAGACTCTCAGCAGCTTCAACAGTAAGACTTGTAACGTACCAGGAGATGTGACGTACCTGCCAGAAGGACGCACACGACATAAAGGCAGATAGGAATCAGAATAAAACGTCCGCGTAGCTCAATTGGTAGAGCAACTTATTCCGGAATGAAGGGACCCGGGTTCGAATCCTGGCGCGGATAAAAATGACGGAGAAATTTACTTCGTTATAGACTCACAGCAGCTTCAACAGTAAGATTCTCAGCAGCTTCAACAGTAAGACTCTCAGCAGCTTCAACAGTAAGACTCTCAGCAGCTTCAACAGTAAGACTCTCAGCAGCTTCAACAGTAAGACTCTCAGCAGCTTCAATAGTAAGACTCTCAGCAGCTTCAACAATAAGATTCTCAGCAGGCGCAAACAATATTTCGTCTGCTAAACAATTCAACACTTTACACTTGTATTTAACTGATTTGACACGGAAATAACAGGTCAATCTCTCTGTGCCTCTCAGCGAGACGATTATATGCTACTGTGTAGAGTGCAGTAACTAATTTTACCAGTTGCTACAGTTGTACGTATTGCCATCAAATATACTCTATGTGGACAATTTATCAGTATCAGTATATGATCTCATGCAGAGATGTATGATATGTCATCCCCTGTCACACGTCACTACAGCTGCATACACTGTGAGTGAAGAAAGCGACGCATTTAGAAGCTCTCAGTACTACACTAGTTTGCGTAAAGGGACATAAACCAGAAAAATCACGATTATGTGTGAGCGAAAAGTTGGAAATGCACGAAACTTAGGTATAATGTCGTGAAATGTTATACGGAGTACGGCTATCGTTTGCAGATGAGTCGGAAATGCAGGAGACTTAGGTGTAATGAAGTGAAATGTAATGCGCAGTGAGATTATCGTATACTGATGAGTTGCAAATGCACGAAACTTAGTGTAATGACGTGAAGTGTAATGCGGAGTCAATGTGTAATATGCAGATCAGTTGGAAATGGACGAAACTTCAGTGTAATGACGTGAAATGTAATGCCGAGTCAGGGTATTGCTTGCAGATCAGTTACGATGGGATCAGTTTATGCAAATGAGCTTCAACATAAAAGGAGCTTTGCCGCCCCAGTGGCGCAGCTCCTTTACGATGACCCGTGAAAGCGACACTCATGGTTTTTGTACACTTACACTGAAGAGACACTTATACAGTAGTTTTGGCACACTTAGGCGATACTTCTTGTGTTGGTTGAGTGCAAAGCGACACTTAAGGTGTTGGTGGAGTGCACAGCGACACTTGTGGTGTTGGTAGGGTGCAAAGCGCCACTTACGGTGTTGGTAGAGTGTAAAGCGACACTTAAGGTGTTGGTAGAGTGCGAAGCGACACTTATGGTGGTGGTAGAGTGCAAAGCGACACCTATGGTGGTGGTAGCTATGGTGGTGGTAGATTGTAATATGGTGATGGTAGAGTGCAGAACATTAGGAGACCGAATCTTCTACGATCCAGTCTGAGGGAACACGGAGATACTATTCCCCGTCTCTGGATAAACATTTCACCATAACGCTTTGAACACAGACTTGAGTAATTGGCGACGACAGGAGAAAATAGTATACCTGTACTAGTAATTCGAATTTACAGTTGCAGTATAAAAATCACTTTTACAAGCTTTCGCACATCAACCAGATGGCTTTTTTCAAGGAAGATAGGCAGAAACTACAACCTGAATAATGGAATGATTTTACAATTTGAACACGGTGACTTGACTTTTCAGTAAACACGAAGTAATATTTATTTCAAGGCACAAGGTATCACGTTTGTTGTACGCGCGGCATCCTGGTAGGAAGAAGGCTTTAGTTGAAGAACTGGCTCCAAATTCGTGGTAACTCCAGTGAGACGCTGTCATTGCAAGTATCACTGATGGTTATGATCACCAAGGTTTCTCGAATGGCTGTACACTTAGGGGTAGAGTAGGTAGCAAATTTCTTTACTGTATACCATCACATATAGGAGTAGCGGACTTGAATTTGGCTTCTCTGGATATGGCCGTGATTACTTTACCGTATTTTGTTTCCCTTTTATGCTCGTTGACTCTGATTCTAAATGAACGCTTGGTCATTCCAATGTATCGTCCGGAGCCGTCCGGATATTGTAGAAGGATCGCATAAACACCTGCTTTGCTGGAAAGAGGGGTTTTGTCAGTATTTTCCTTTAGTATAGTATATAAAGACGAAGACCTTACGCCAATACCGCAGTTCATCTTCAGGGTGTTTTTGAGTTTGTAAAACACATTTGGTATGTCTAGAATGGAGCCCAGATAGGAAAGCTGCGGCATAGGAAGTTTAGAAAATTCGACTTCGGCTTTTTGGATAAAGTTATGTATCTGATTCAATGAGTATCCGGCATACTTAGCCAATTCAGTGACAATTTCAGTTTCATGTTGCCTAGAATGGACATTGGAGGAGACGGCGAAGGCTCTTCTAATTCGAGAACGAAAAATAGCTGTTTTGTATTCGGCAGTACAGAACGAGCTGCGGAGCACCGCGTTGGGGACGGATGTGGGTTTATAGTTGGCTTGTGTTCAGAGGCGGTTTTCAGGGGATTTGCTCAATAAAACATCCAGATAAGGTTCAAGCTCCGTGTTATAATTGATCATAGGATGTATCTCATTGATTTTATCGAGGAAAATTGGGGGAGTCTAATTTCCGTGAGGCCATACAAAAAATATGTCGACCACATAACGAAACCAGGTGGTGGGCCGTGGGGTGATGCTGGAGAATACATTCTGCTCAGTTGGGCGAAGTATTGCTTCTGCAAGGATTTCTAAATGTGGGGTACCTATCGGATCGCCATTAGGTTGTTTATGGATTTGTCCTTGGAAACTGTAGAAACTAGTATTTGAGACCAAGTCTATTAACTTGAAGATGCTGAGGCATGACTCCTGTGTATAAAATTGCGTATAAGATATAGCCTCTTTTAATGTTCTGATGGCTTCTGGCACGGGGATTGAGGGGTAAAGGGAAAACACGTCAAAGCTGCCGATAATTCTTCGTTATTAGTTGGTTTGAGAAGACGACAGTAGCTTTTTTTTTTGTTAGGGTTTAACTACCATCGTAAGCAACTCGATGGTCTATAACAAGGGTGGCCAATCCGCGGCTCGCGTGCCACAAGTGACACAGGGAGGCTTTCTTAGCGGCACGAATGCGCAAAGTCACTTTTTGTAATTTTAGCAATTTATTAGACAAACCAGCTAATCGGCTCATCAACACTATTGTTGTTACTTGAACGCGCCTAGCCGTTTCACCGTTTTCACTCGAAAACGCTCATCCACCCTCTCGCATTCCCTGCAAGGTCGAGACGACAGAGATCAGGCAAACACAACGCTCGCGAACTGTTTTTTGTTTGGGCAGCGGCATAAATGACGATACGCTTCTTCTTTATTCAGCTTTGGTTCTCACCCTCAGTCTTCTTTTAACTGTGGTGTCTGCTTTGTTATGAATATCGCTCTGAGCAAGCCGTGTAGTTCAAAAAGGAAGTGTAAAGATGATATGGTTCTGCGAGAGTTTAAATCTGAATGGGAAGAACAGTATTTTTTTTACGAAGGGAAATTCGTCAAAGCCTGGGTGCCTTATTAGTGGAGCGTGTGTTGCAATTTCAAAAGAATTTAATTTAGAGCGGCACTTCAAACACATGAATGCAAATATAAGCTCACACCATCCGATTGGTTCAGTAATGAGAACAGAATTTTTAAATAAGAAGAAAAACTCTCTGAGGAGACAACAAACAATTTTTAAGAAAAAAGTGATTAATTGACGACAATGGTGAAAGCATCATCTGAAATTGCCCTCATTATTCCCAGGAAAAAACGTACTATGATGGAGAAGTAATAATAAAGTCGAGTCTCATGACCTTCGCAAAAGCTACTGAAGATTTGAACGCCATTAAAATGGTGGATGACGTTGCTCTTTCAAGAAACACTGTCATCAGGCGGGTCGATGAGATGTCCAAGGAAGTTACCAAACAAATATTGTCGTGCATCAGCACGTGCAAATATGCAAATATTTCCCCCTCGCTATAGATGAGAGTTATGATATAATTGACAATGCTCAGCTCTGTGTGTATGTGCGTTGTATCAGCGAACAATTTCATGTGTCAGAGGAGCTTCTCGACTTGCGTAGGCTAGTTTCTACTAGAGGGGAAGATAGTTCTCAAGGAGTAGAAACAGCTATTGAAAATAGTAATTTAGACTAGGGAAAATTAGATAGTGTGTACACAGTTGGAGCTCCTGTTATTATTTGCAAAGTAAAAGGTTTTGTGGTTGTATTGGAAAATTATTTGCAACTCAAGATTTTTAAATACCACTTCATTATTCATTTCTGTGCCAAAGACATGAACCTTTTTTCCGTAATGGACCCAGTGGTTTGATGTATCAATACAATCTGCGCACGAGCACTCAATAGAAGGACATTCCGCAAACTCTTGGAAGCAAATTAACACCAAGGAGAAATTCTGGTTTATTGCATTGTCCGTTCGACACGGGGAACTGAACTGAAAAGATTTTGGGAACTAAAAGATAACGTACTGAAGTCTTTCGAAGAAAACGGCGAACTTCTTCATGAGGGCATGCTTTTAAAGAATGGAATTTGGCTATGTGATTTAGCATTTGTGACGGACATCGTGGGCCACCTTGACAACTTACATCAAACGCAAAACCAATCCTTTCCCGTTGTTATTCAACTTAGTTGAGGCATTTAAAGCAAACCTTGTTCTTCTTGGATTGCATCTTTCTCGGCATGATCTCGCACATTTTCCTCGAATGAAACAACTGTTACAAACTGACTGTGCGTTCTGTGGGACTCCAAACGTTTCTAAATATTAACAACATATTTCTGATTTGAAAAACTTCTTTGAAGCCATGTTTTCAGATTTCCAAAACGCAAAACCAAATCTTCTCCTTTTCACAAACCCCTTTCCTCTTTCTATTGAGGACATCATTTACTATACTACTGGTGTGCAGACTGAAATTTTGGAACTTCATAATAACACTGCAATTCACAGCAAGTTAAATTAAGTGCTTGGAAGTAAAGCCAGCCACGAATTTGCCACTTTCTGGAAATATCTCCCCCTCTCAGTTTCCTGCCATACAAGACATGGCCCGGCGACATTGTTGCAGGTTTGGGTCGACATGCATATCTGAAAATACATTTTCTGTCTTGAACTTGTGAAAAATAAGTACCGTTTGGCACTCACTGATCAGCATCTCGAAAATCTTCTGGTTATTGCTACTTCAATACTAGTTTACTAGTATATTAAAACTACTAGTAAACTAGTTCTTGAATGATTATTAGTATTCTGTTACAATAGTATTGATTTAAAAATATTTTTCTCTTCTTCAGTACTATTTTGTTTGAAGCATACAGAGATACATAATTTTTGTATTCTTTCTTGCAACCGTGGAGCGGGAGGGGTTAGGTTAAGGTGGAGTGGCACATTCAAGATTATCTACATCAAAAAAGGCACGTGGCGAGCTGTGGGTTGGCCACCCCTGGTCTATAAGCAGTCGATCGTTTTTATTTAGGGCGACTGGTTCCAGGGAAGGGAGAGAACCAATGCCATAAGACAAGCATAACATCTGTGCCTTACAGGGATTCGAACCCGACAAATTTCGGACGAAAGGTCATAAGCCAGCGCATCGAATACTGCGCCACCAAAAGAAAGCACGAGCACGAAAAGAAATTTGCGAACACTTGTAGGGAAGCAAGAAAGAATTGGGAGGCACAAACAAAGCAAAACTTCTCCTTTGGTTAAACACAAACTCAGACGGATTCTTAACGGTAGATTTCTGAGTACTAAACTTTAATGGCTCTCATTTATAAACGATTGTATGGATGTCAGTTCTGATTTAGGAAGAGAAAATCTTCGCGAGGATACGAATTAATGACTAAGAATTAGAAACCCCGAAATTCTACTCTTCAACAAAGACGTCACAATACAACATGGTCAAAATAATGGACAAATACAGAACGCCTGTGCCGCCCCGGTGCGCATTGGTCTAAGCGCTGGCTTCTGGCCATTTGTGCGAAAGGGGTCCGAATTAGAGTCCCGTTGAGTCATGGATATTGTGTTTGTCTTACGGAACTGGCTCTCTACTTTTCTTGGAACCATGACTCCAAATTAGGGACGGGCGTCTGCATATGGCACAATGAGTGGCTCTCTGTTCTAGTTAAAACCCCAAAAAATGGTTTCACAAATAAACCATTTTGCTCCTAAACTGTCCCGACAGAGAAGAAAATGCATTACGCAATATTTATCTGGTAACGTGCGCATGCAAGCAACAAAACACTTAAAAGGGGACAACAGAAATGGATCCACATTTTCGAAATATGTCGGATATTTTTTATTATTATGGGTTTAACGACCACCGGGAGCAACTCAGTGGGCTATAAGCAGTTGCCCGTCCTTAGGGCCACTGGTTCCAGGGAAGGAGAGAGCAAGTGCCGTAAGACAAAAGCAACATCCATGCCTCACCGGGATTCGAACCCGGATCCCTTTCGGACGAATGATCAGAAACCATCGCTTAGTCCACTGCGCCACCTGGGTGGCATGCCGGATTTGCAACTGCGTTTTGCGTTGATCTCAGCATGGCTTCTTAGGAATTCTTCCATATTAATTCTCTACATTGGATATTATTTGGGACAACAGAAATGGGAAATCTTTCGCTATTAATTTTGCTGCACGTTAGTTGAATGTGCTTTTTGCGCGTATACCACGGGCAAGTGTACATAATTTGTACAATCTTTATTTGCGTGTTGTGTAACGATATCCATTCTGCAAATATGTGCTTCGCTTTCGAACATTATGGTAATAGATTTGTGCATGAACCTATGAAATATTGGAAATGTAAATGAGATAAAATGTATTAAATATTTATCTTTATATAACTCCATTTTCAGGGATCCAATCGTTGCCAGTAAAGACTAGGCAAGACTTCTGGAATATTAACGGTTACTGCCGTCTCTGGTCGTTGAACGAAATTTTTTTATTACGGTACCAAAAATGCGTCTTTTATTGTGAAAACAAACTCCACACTGCGCAGAAACGTAATATGTTTATGTGTAATATAAATTATATCTATGTACCGGCAAAAACTCAAATTGAAATAAAATAGTTTCATTGTGCGCTCATGAATTACTTGCTGAAATATTTGTTCCAAAAAATCGAGATTCTGATTACAAATCTTCATAAAAATTTTAATGCATACATACATACATATCACTAAGCTGTTCTCTGAAGTTCAGAGGAAAGCTCCACAATGAAATACAAACTACCAGAAAAATTTACGTAAAGCAAAATTACAAAATATAGCACTTTCTTAGATTATTTACAGAAATAAAAAAAATCAGCATTTAAAAGTCACACATCCCATTTTAACAAGGGGTGAAATAAGATACCTTAAATGCAACGAAGTGTATTGCACTTTCTAGAATTTCAATTCAATTAATAAGTAATGGTAATGCAGTCGAACCTCGATTTAATGAATTTCAAGGGACCAAAAGTCTTGTGCGTAAAGTCGCGGAATTCGCTTAATCGAGGAAGACTTTCGAATGAAACATTCAAATTAAGCTAGTGCACATAACAGAATACGTAAGCAGCCAAGTTCTCTTTCAGGGATATTTAAACTATGTATAGTACTTTTAATACATACCTACATATCACTAAGCTGTTCTCTGGGATTCAGAAGTTAACTCCTCAAATAAAAAACAGATAATTTTTAATTGATTATATACTTACGGTTGCTGTATCAAACTTGTTCATTTACAGCGATCTTGACATACAACTCGGTATTCACCGACATCCATCACACGACACTCACAAGATCTTCTGTACTTCATACTCTTGATCTTTTTCTCATGCAGACACTCCTGAATCTGATCTTCCCATGATTTCCTTTGCCTTCCTCTGCCCTTCCTTCCTACCACTTGGGCTGAAACGTTTTTCTTAGTAAGCATCTCATGACTCATTTTTTCAACATGGCCGAACCACCAAAGCGTATTAGTCTCCACCTTGCTAACAACATTTTGCTTCACATTACACAACTCCAACACATCTTCATTCCTCACACGATCAGAACAATGTCTTGCCACAAAACCCCCGTAACTAACGCATTTCTCCTGCGCAGAAACGACTCCTATGTTTCTTCTGTAGTACCCAGGTTTCACTGCCATACATCAGAGTGGGAACAATTACACTTTCACACACAGCCATGCGGGACTTTCTTGAGAACCCATCATTCCTGTGAAATCCTCACAAAGCAGCTATGACTTTCAATGAAGAATTCACTCGCCTACTAAGTTCACCATCCAATTTTTTCTCTCTGTCAAACGTGTTTCCTAAATACACAAACTCATTCAACTGGTCAATCTCAGTGCCATTGAGACTTATATTACATTCAGTAGTACCAGTTCCTCGCTCAAAAACTATAACTTTGGTTTTTCCCTTATTAATAATACGCAGTTTCAATTTTATGCAAACTTCATATATCCGGGACAACATGCTCTGCAACTCACTTTTGCACTCTGACAACAGGAGAGTGTCATCAGCATACAGCAATCTGCACACACGGATATCACCAAGACATAAACCAACGTTATCTATTTTGGCATCACGCATGGTTGCATCCATAAATATATTAAACAGCCAAGGTGACATTACACAACCCTGTCTGACTCCTGCACCAATAGAAAACCATTTTGATAAAACACCATTCACTTGTACAGAAGCTCTACTGCCAGCATACATGGCTTTTACACTATTAAGTAGATTCCCAGTAACACCATATTCATTCAATACCTTCCGCAGAAGTGCCCTATTTATTCGGTCGTAAGCTTTCTCTAAATCTACATATGAAGGCAGCAAAAACTTTCTTACCAACAGCCAGATACTTTACAATCAGCATACGTAATGCAAAAATTTGGTTCGTGCCGCATTTACCAGGCATGAAACCATTCTGAACATCCTACACTTTTACTGATGTCAGACTCCGTACTTTTTCAATAATTACCTTACGAAACACATTCCCTGGCACACTCAGTAGGCTGATACCACGATAGTTCTTGCAGTCAGTCTGATCACCTTTTCCCGTATACAAGGGAACAATGATAGCATCCTTCCAATCCCGAGGGACTATTCCTAGCTCCCATCACTACTGGCGAATTTCAGTTAAGCATTTTATTACAGAGTCACCACCATATTTCAACATTATGTCATCAACTCCCGGAGCATCACCATTCTGAAGAGATTTTAGGGCTTTACACACCTTTTCTCTTAAGATCCCTCCTGTTCTTCCCTCCTTCACTGTGATATCATCTGCTTCTGCCTCAGAATCCCCTTTGCTTTACTGATCTAATAATGCACAGAAGTATTCACCCCATCTTTTACTTAACTCATTTTCCCTTATACAAGGGAACAATGATAGCATCCTTTCAATACCGAGGAACCATTCCTAACTCCCCAGCACAACTGGCAAATTTCAGTTAAGCAGCCCATTACCGTGTCACCACCATATTTCAACACGTGTCTTCCGCATTCGCCTATTCTTGATTGGCCCATTCTTCGTACGTCGAAAGTTAATGGGTTTCGCCATTGACTTTCGACGTACGAAGCTTTTCCTATAAATTCAAAATTTTTAAGTAAATCATAAACTTTCCGCTAGGGACCACAAATTTTGCATATCGCCTATTGCGAAAAAGTTGGCATTTGGGTCAACAAGAATACCAAAAGAATTTTTTTTTTAAATCGACGAATATCTTACGTCTCCACACGGCACGCTAAGTTCGCGTTTTTTTCTACCGCATTTTTGTCGTAAGCCAAAACGATGGAATCTTTTTGTAATTGAAACCGAGTAACCCCTACTGCGGAAAAGTGTCCTTTAGTCCCAATAACAGCGAAACCATTTCTGTTCAATATGCTATGTCTCCGCACTGCACGCGAATTCACCATTTTCTTTCCACATTTAGCTCGTAGGTCTAGGCTAGGTAAAGGTATCCTGGCATGTAGGGCATCGGAAAAGTCCATAGAAAATTGCGCTGTTCTGAGTGCATCCTGCGTATGCATGTGTAGTACACTCAGTTTGCTTTGCAATGTGTAACGTGTAGCTCTCTGCTTTCGTCCAATGTCACATATGGAAACAACCTAGAACTCACCACGAGGAGTTGGCTGCACTTCGAGTTCCGCCCACCCTCCCTCCAGCTCAGAATTTTATTTCTACGAGGTATATCTTATTCGGTAATCCGCTTTACTCGAAAAATGTGGCCTTTTTCGTCAAAGAAGGAGTTTGTCACTGAAAATATACAACACATACGTGCATAAGGGTATTTTCATACCATCTATAGGGATGTACGAGTATTTCGAAAATAAAAAGAATCGCATGTTGTTGTATTTCGAGAAAGAAGTTAAATTTTTGTTTAGGGTTCGCATAAAACGTGCGTACAACTATTGAGAACGTTATTTTAAATACAGTCAACCCCCGACTATCCGCGATAGTGGGAGGCACGATTTTCGCGGATAATCCAAATTTTTGCAGGAAAAATAAATTAATCTACAAATTACACGCATAACATAGTGTTATGTTTTATTCAGAATAGTAGTTAATAATACGAGTATAATACATACTGAAAAGTTACCTGTTTAAATTTTCTTAAAATGATCAGTTACTCGATTCTGTTTTTTTACGACAAAACATTTTTTTTTATACGGGACTACAGTCGGAGCAAAACCTGCTTATCAGTTACTAACGCATCGTCTTTCCGTTCAAAGTACTCGAGCAGGCCGTCGACATGTTGCAATGCCGATTCATGAGTCATTCGTAGCTGTGAAATCTCCTCCTCATGACCTTCGTTTTCATCTGCTATTCCTCTAACTTTATTAATTATCTGTTTGTCAGTTAAATGCTCAAATCCAGGTCATGTATGTCACAGTCCATCCATTTGGCGATATTATTTTCATCTACGTTTTATCCTCCGGGAACCGATTTCACTAATTTGGTGAATTCTATGATGTTAGCGCTTGTATTTTCTTCAGAAGGGCAATTTCCATTTGAGCAAAGTTTTCTTCACGACCTGGTGACAGTGATGAGTTCAACTGAAACCCAGGCGCTTACCACGTCATAGATACAGTAAGAATTCATTAGCCTTGCCAGAAAGTCTTTAAGCAGCATCCTTCTTCAATTCTTTTTTGTAATACGAAAATATTACAGCAGCTAAAAAAAGATTACCCATATTTTAGCGACAAAAAAATTTTAACCGCAAAGTCGCGTCCCGGATAATCTGGAGTTGATTGTACACCAGACCGTGAATACTCAAGAAACGCATATATCGTATTAAATGCGTTTGCTTTTGTAGTGTAATAAGCACAAAGATCCTACACAAGCTTTCGCTCGCTATTGGAAGGCTTTTTCAAGGAAATGGTAGACAAAACAAATGTATTTTTGTGGTGCAATAATCACAAAGATTCACCAAGCTCTCGCAAGCTATTGGGAGGCTTTTTCAAGGCAATGGTAGGCATTTTTATGCCTACCATTGCCTTAAAAAAGCCTCTCAGTGCAGTGCGAAAGCTTGGCGAACCTTTGTGCTTATTACACCACAAAAATAAACGAATTTAATACGCTATATGCATTTCTTGAGTGTCAACAATTGAGAAGTCTTCGCTACGACTGTGGTCGATTGCGAATAATGTTTATAGTTCTCTCCGGAGAGGTTCAATGTAGCTTAGAATATTTCTATGATGAAAAATCGAAGCCAATTAGCACAAGAACAGAACATATCCTAAAGTAGGGCCACATCAGAAACTTGACTTGCTTCATGCTGATTTAAATGCTAAGACAATTTACAATTTGTAAAGTTTAGGAACGTGACAAACAGTAATCAAATATTCGAATCAAATTAGTCGAAAAGCTCATGGCTTCACTCACACCCAGTTCCAAAGAAAGAAGAACAGAAACATTGAGATATGGTATAAGACCCCTTGTATGGAAAGATTTAACCCTTTAGGCAGCCAAAGGCTGAACCATATAGTGCCCCAAATTTTGTGCACTTTCCAAACAGAAATATTCACAAAGCGGCTGTGTTTTACGAAAGCTTCGGCAAAACAATCCCCCCTTACCCATCTCAGCAGTAAAGCACATAAACCTGTAATTCTTGAGATATCCACTCTGGCCCTATATTCTCTGTTCCATGACCCAAGGCATGATGCAGAATGGACAGTCCCTCTGACACGGACATCATGCAACTGGGCCGAAACAAGTGACTAAAACGTCTCTCTCCTTTCGTAGGTTTCTAACGCGTAGGTTCACTTGAGAGGTTTCTAACGCGTAGGTTCACTTGAGAGGTTTCTAACGCGTAGGTTCACTTGCAACATGTCGACGGCCTGCTCGAGTACCTTGAACGGCAAGACGATGCGTTAGTAACTGATAAGCTCGTTTTGCTACGACTGCAGTCCCGAATAAAAAAAAATGTTTTGTCGTAAAAAAACAGAATCGAGTAACTGATCATTTTAAGAAAATTTAAACAGGTAACTTTTCAGTATGTATTACACTCGTATTATTAACTACTATTCTGAATAAAACATAACACTATGTTATGCGTGTAATTTGTAGATTAATTTATTTTTCCTGCAAAAATTTGGATTATCCGCGAAACTCGTGCCTCCCACTATCGCGGATTGTCGGGGGTTGACTGTATTTAAAATAACGTTCTCAATAGTTGTACGCACGTTTTATGCGAACCCTAAAAAAAATTAACTTCTTTCTCGAAATACGACAACATGCGATTCTTGTTATTTTCGAAATACTCGTACATCCCTATAGATTGTACGAAAATACCCATATGCACGTATATGTTGTCTATTTTCAAGGACAAACTCCTTCTCTGACTGTGGTTAAAGTGTATCGTGATTGGAGAAATAGCACCATTGCAACTACGCGACGCGGAAACTGTGGAGAAACACATGCCATTGATGTGAGAGCCGGACATCAGCTGGGAAGGTGCGTGAGGGCCGATATACGCGCCACAGTAGAGCAACTCACTGGACGAATTAACCAGGGGGCTGTCGGAAGTGTGTCTAAAACGACATCTCAGCGAACACTGCTGCGTATGGGACTCCGATGCAGACGGATGGTCACTTCACCAATGCTAACGAAGGTGCATCGGTAGAAAAGGCTTACATTTGCACTTCAGTATCGGAATTCGACCTCCGTTGATTGGCAAAGGATTGCCTTCTCCAATGAGCGACATTTTCTGCTTCATCAAACGGATGGACGTTGGCGTATAATGCGAGTAACATCGGTGAACAAACTCTCTTCAGTTATTTCTGGAAGAACACAAGCTGGTTGGGGCAGCGTTACGGTCTGAGGAATGTTTTCGTGGCATTTCCTTGGGCCACTCATACCTGTGGAAGGCACTATGGACCAACTTCCTTATGAATCCATCCTTGCACACCACGTACACCCATGCATGCTGATTGTCTTCCCTATGATGGATGGCATCTTCCAGAACTACAATGCAACGTGTCACACAGCTGGAAATGTCCGTAATGGGTTGGAAGAGCACGATGAAAACTTCAAAGTACTTCCCTGGTTCCCTAATGGATCATACCTAAACCCAATTGAGCATGTGTGGGAGAATCTCGATCGTGCTGTTGGCTCTATGGATCCTCCACCACGCATTCTCCAGCAGCTGTCAGATGCACTGCAGCCAGCATGGCTCCACATACCTGCGAACACCTTCTAGCACCTTATTGCGTCACTCCCTGCCCGTCTAGCTGTTGTCCGCGCTGCACACGGCGGTTACTCTGGATATTAGCTGGTGGTCACAGTAATGTGACTTGACTGTGTAGGTATATATGCTGCGTCCGTCGACTAATAGTGCCCTCTTGAAAATGACGTGGTCAACGGGCCACACCAACTTTTGATAGGGGTGATCGTAATTCAGTGATCACTTGGTGTACGTCCTGAGAAAGGAAAATGGCTGTACTTCAGCTTGTGTTATCATTAAAAGGTATTAAAATATCAGTTCTTTTCAATAATAATCATGAAGTATTTGTACAAATATTAAATATTCATCACGAAACTCTAAGTTTAGGATGAATCACACTGTAATGATGGGAATAAAAGACACGTTTGAGGATGTACCTTGTTGGGAAATTGGTCTACAAGTTTGAAAGATTACCCAAAACGTAGCGCAGCTCTGTGTGGAATCATTACAAGTGTTTGATCCACATGGTGTTTATACTTTCTTTATAGAAGACGCGGCGACATCGATTTCTTCACGAGCGTTTCCTTTGGTGTCCTGGTCCATTTGTGAGTCCTCTGCAATCTAAAAATAGAATTGGGTCAAATTAATTGGCTTTATTTCAGGTAAAACACAAATACATACAGCGATGAGCAATTACATTATGAGCACCCCCATCTTGGAGAAATGAGTGCGTCTGGAGACCGAACTTTGGAGCAGTGAAGTTTACAGAACACTATATATATCTATATAACCCGAGGACCAACTTTCGCTTAGTAGAGTGTTCGGAGTCAGAATGGGAAAAACTGCCGATTTATCGGAGTTTAATAAAGGACAAATTGTGATGGTACGGTAACTACGCTCACGGAAGCAGCGCGGGTTGCGGGTTTTTCACGTGACGCTGTAGTGAGTACGTATCAAACGTGGTGCACAGACAGTCAAACGAACGAACCGTCGCCCAGCCATATGTCGGCCGCAGCTCATTGATGCCAGAGAGGAGCGGAGAATGCCGGACATTGTTTCCAACTACTGCTTGGTCACACTGCAACAAATCACCTGCAGCTACAACAGTGGTGATAAGGACAACGTGTTACAGCACACAGTTCATCGCAGCCTTCTGCACATGGGCCTGTGTAGCCGAAGATCCAGTCGGGTCGCCATGATCACTGCACGTCATCGCCAACAACGCATGAATTGGGGCCAAGATCATCCAGATTGGAGCGTGGATGATTTTAAAGAAATTAACCTGGTCTGACGAAATGGATTCCAGGTGCATCACGTAGACGTCCGAGTTCGGATACGCCGATTACCAACGGAGGCTATGGAACCTGAATACACCGTTGGGCGGAAACAGGCCGCTGTTGGTAGTGTTATGCTGTGGGCGATGTTTTCTTGGGAGACTTTAGGCCCCATTATCCCAATAGCACAATCACTGACAGCTGTCAGGTGTATGAACATCGTTGCGAACCAAGTTGATCCATTCATGGCAAACTGTGTTCCCTGCTGAGGATGGTCATTTCCAATAGAACAATGCGCCATGCCATATTGCCAGAATTGTCAAGGAGTGGTTCGAAGAACATGCTGGTGGCTTTCTGTTAATGCCCTGGGCTCCATATTAACCTGACATGAACCCAATCGAACATTTGTGGTTCGACTTGGAAAAGCGGGTTCGTGCTACATCACCACCACGCCGAAATGCACAAGAACTGGATGATCTGCTGTTGATATTATGGTACCAGATACTCCAGGATGGCTATCGCCACCTCAGAGAATCGATGCCTTGCCGAGTGGCAGCTATTTTGCGAGCTAAAGAGGGTCCTACAGTTTATTAGGTAGGTGGTCATAATGTAATGGATAATCGGTGTACATCGATGCAGTGCGGAATATTTTTTTAAATAATACCAAAAAAGCGAAATTTCACAATTTCTTTAATTACGCGTGATAAAAGACTGAAAACGAAAAAGGAAAACAATTGGTGCTGGTAAAAATCGGATTGGTAGAAATACTTTTTTGAATCACAAATACAATACACGTTCTAAGTACAATTTATTCATGTAATAACTGAAATGAAATTTTTCCACAGATCCCAAAGGTAAATTTGATCGATTTCCTGATCAAATTTACCTTTGGGATCTCTGATAAATCAGCAACATGGCGTAGGAATATTATGAATGGACTAAGAAAGAGTTGGGTTTTTTTTTTCTTTGTTAGAGGTTTAACGAGCACCGTAAGCAACTCGATGAGCTATTATAAGCAGTCGCCCGTCCCGAATTTAAGGCCACTGGTTCCGGGGAAGGGAGAGAGCCAGTGCAATAAGACAAACACAACATCCATGCCTCATTGGGATTCGAACTCAGACCGATCTCGGACGAATGTTCAGAAGCCAACGCTTTGACCACGGCACCACCGGGGCGGAAAGGATGAATTCTAATGAATTACAGATGACGTGCACGCATTGTTAGGACGTCTTTGATGAGACATTACAGAGAATAAAAGAAGTTCAACACCGTGTTAGGTAAACACGAAAAAAGCATCTACTGCAGTTGAATGTAGTCTGCCAAGAAAATAGCGCTCGTAAACAAGCTGTGGATAGAAGTTTATGTTTTTGCTGTTTACAAAGAGAAATATTCGTATTCTGTAATTAAAAGACGCTGTCAAAATCATGGAATTGCCACTTCTAAACGTAAAATAAGCAATATTATTAATAATAGAGAAAAGAGACATGGAACTTTATTGTGACAATTGATGAAACATGGATCTACCTAAACGACTGTAAAAAAAAGGTCGATTTATTACAGCAAATGAGCAAAAATAAAAAAAGATCCTTACAAACTTGGTTCCAAGAGTCTGAAGAAACTTACAGTAAAGGATTTGCGATTATTGTTGGTTTCTCGTACAATGGGACATTAAAGTTAAGAAAATTTGAAAAGACTGTTGAAAAATATCATACATATTAGCAAAACAATGTTTTAACTCCCATATTTAAAAAGGAAATAGCATTTCTTTATCCACAGAAACTTCAAAAAATAGAACTCCTTCAGGATAAGACTACCAGTCAAAGGTTCAAATCTGCTACTAGATTTCTTGAAAAAATGAAAAAAGGGACGTCTATACCATTTGCTCATATTCCTTCCAAGTGCCTGATGTGTCACCAATGGACTACTGTGCCTTTGGGACTGCTAAAAAGAGAGCTCTCTAAATGCAGACCTAAAATAAAAATATTGAATTATGAGAAGCAGTGGCAGAGGAGTGGAATAAAATACCACTATCAATTTTAAGAAATGCCTTGTTATCTTGGACGTCTATTGGTTTAACGGGAATGAAATGTCCGGCAAAGGACAGGCGCACGTGGACGGCGAGAACGCAAGCGTAGGACAACCTTTCTAGGTAAAATAATCCCCCTCGGCATCGACACATAGTTGCAATCTGTCCAGCAAGGCCATGATCCCGGAACGAAAAAAGTCTTGTAGCTGGGACCCGAAGAAATCATCAATTACACGTTAAACCTCGTTGTCTGTCGTGAACTGTTTCCCACATAGGAAGTGATCCGAGGGACGGAGCAGGTGACAGTCTATCGGAGACAAGTCCGGGTAATAGGCAGGATGAATCATCTCTTCATAGCGCAAGGCACTTAGTGTTAGCATCGTTCGTTGTGCGACATCGGCATCGACACATAGTTGCAATCTATCCAGCAAGGCCATAATCCCGGAACGAAAAAGGTCTTGTAGCTGGGACCCGAAGAAATCATCAATTAAACGTTGAACCCCGTTGTCTGTCGTGAACTGTTTCCCGGACAGGAAGTGATCCGAGCGACGGAACAGGTGACAGTCTGTCGGAGACAAGTCCGGGTAATAGGCAGGATGAATCAGCTCTTCATAGCGCAAAGCACTTAGTGTTAGCATCGTTCATTGTGCGACATCGGCATCGACACATAGTTGCAATCTATCCAGCAAGGCCATGATCTCGGAACGAAAAATGTCTTGTAGCTGGGACCCGAAGAAATCATCAATTACACGTTGAACCTCGTTGTCTGTCGTGAACTGTTTCCCGGACAGGAAGTTATCCGAGCGACGGAACGGATGACAGTTTGTCGGAGACAAGTCCGGGTAATAGGCAGCATGAATCAGCTCTTCATAGCGCAAGGCACTAAGTGTTAGCATCGTTCATAGTGCGACATCGGCGTCGACACATAGTTGCAATCTATCCAGCAAGGCTTTCCCGGAACGAAAAAAGTCTTGTAGCTGGGACCCGAAGAAATCATCAATTACACGTTGAACCTCGTTGTCTGTCGTGAACTGTTACCCGGACAAGAAGTGATCCGAGCGACGGAACAGGTGACAGTCTGTCGGAGACAAGGGTAATAGGCAGGATGAATCAACTCTTCATAGCGCAAGGCACTAAGTGTTAGCATCGTTCGTTGTGCGACATCAGCATCGACACATAGTTGCAAGCTATCCAGCAAGGCTTTCCCGGAACGAAAAAATTCTTGTAGCTGGGACCCGAAGAAATCATCAATTACACGTTGAACCTCGTTGTCTGTCGTGAACTGTTACCCGAACAGGAAGTGATCCGAGCGACGGAACAGGTGACACTCTGTCGGAGACAAGGGTAATAGGCAGGATGAATCAGCTCTTCATAGCGCAAGGCACTAAGTGTTAGCATCGTTCGTTGTGCGACATCGGCATCGACACATAGTTGCAATCTATCCAGCAAGGCCATGATCCCGGAACGAAAGACGTCTTGTAGCTGGGACCCGAAGAATTCATCAATTACACGTTGAACCTCGTTGTCTGTCGTGAACTGTTTCCCGGACAGGAAGTGATCCGAGCGACGGAGCAGGTGACAGACTGTCGGAGACAAGTCCGGGTAATAGGCAGGATGAATTAGCTCTTCATAGCGCAAGGCACTAAGTGTTAGCATCGTTCGTTGTGCGACATGAGGGCGGACTTTGTCCTTGAGCAGAAGAACACCATGTCTGTTGACCAAAGCCAGTTGTTTCTGCAGCAATTTCCGGTGCATCTGGTGTAATTCGGCCCAATAACGTTCTGAAGCGATAAACGTTTGGCCTCTTGCCAAGAAACTCTGTAGAATTATCTCCGTTGTGAACCACCAGGCAAAGAGCATCTTCTCGGTGCGAAGAAGTGGCTTAGCATGCCGCCCAACAAGCTGTGCTTTGCTTAACCAATGTGCAGATCGTTTCCGATTATCATAAAGGACCCACTTCTCGTCCCAGATTCGATGCTTTTGGATGATGGCGTCTTTTTTTTTTTTTTTGTATTTTCGTCGAACACATGCTGCAAGTTCACATTTGTAAGTTTCGGTTCGTGTTTGCGTGGATGCCGACCAACCAGCAGCTCGTTGCAGAGGATTATGGGATCACGACCCAGGATTGGTTGTGATGGCGTCGCTGTGATGTGTGGGCATTCGCTGTTTGTTTTTCACACGAAAAGAGCTCTGAAAAAAGTATTATGAACTCCTAAAAGAATTCTGGCTGGAATAAAACTGTTTTTGTGTTTGCCAAATGGATATTAATTCATGGTAAGACTGTTTAAAACAGACTAAATAAAAAGCGAAAATGCGCAATAACTTGAAGTGCGGAGTCGTTGTTGATTAATAACTCATTCATTCTATGTTTACTATTATCAGTGAACTCACATTGGCGTTTTAGTTGTCGTGTGATTATTCAAGAATAAATAACGATAAATTATTTCAAGAGTCTGTCGATTATGAACATAGTTACCATTGCAATTCATTTCTTAGTTTTAACGTATTGTAGTTCTTATATAGTACAAATAGTACTCATTATTGGAACTCGAAGTACACAAAACTTAGCTTATACCATCAATTATTTGATTATGAGACTGAAAACTAATTTCATATCTCAGCTTCGAAAATAAGTGAAAAGAAAAGCCATAAGTACTAAGTACAGAGCAAAACAGTCAGCAAAATGGCGATGTCAAAAGAATATATTCAGACAGAAAAACTGACAGAAATAACTATGCAACGTGAAAATTTAGGATGGAGATGTTGCTAATCAGAGAAAACCTAAGTGATGTAGTGTTTGAACACAACCCACAAACTGTACATGAAACATGGGTTAAAAAGGATAGGCAATGCAGAGCGTTGATTTGTTTGTATATCGGTGATTCACATTTGTATCATGTGTTACACGAGACCAGTGCAAAGGATACCTGGAACATGCTCAAACGAGTTCATGAAAGAACAAATTTATCCAGTAAACTGTATTTGTTAAGATAATTGTACAGTATAAAATACACTGACTCGATTCCAATGTAATCACACAAGAAGCAAGCGAATTGGGAGAGAAATAAAACAACACTGAGGAACAAATAAAATAAATCCATATGATAGCAATTTTGTTGTGTGGTATGCCACAAAGTTTATAACGAAGTAAATTTCTCCGTCATTTTTATCCGCGCCAGGATTCGAACCCGGGTCCCCTCATTCCGGAATAAGTTGCTCTACCAATTGAGCTACGCGGACATTTTATTCTGATTCCTATCTGCCTTTGTTGTGTCGTGTACATCCCTCGGGCAGGTACGTCACATCTCCTGGTACGTTACATCATCTCCCCCTTATTTTTTTTTTTTTCGAAATGCTGGAGAAAGGATTCTCTTATTTTTCCTATCTCGCGGTGTGGAAATAGCATCACACCAATGCGAGATTTTAAACGGTCGGGTCATCCGGATAGTTCGGGCGCCATTATAACGAAGTAAATTTCTCCGTCATTTTTATCCACGCCGGGGCTTGAAACCGGATCCCCTCATTCCGGAATAAGTTGCTCTACCAATTGAGCTACGCGGACATTTTATTCTGATTCCTATCTGCCTTTATGTCGTGTGCGTCTTTCTGGCAGGTACGTCACATCTCCTGGTACGTTACAAGTTATAGTACATTGATAATTGCTCTGGAAAGCGAACATGAAAAGGAACTATCAGTGAAATATGTGAAATCTAAATTAATTGACGAGTATGAGAGAAGAATGCATATTAAAGAGGGGTCAGTTACACACTCTGAAACCCAATTTTCAGCTTATAAACCAAAGAACACTTTTGCTGTCCCTAATTTTTAAGCCAAAAGATATTCTACTAATTGCCACAAGTCAAAGGTCTTCGACTCAGAACAACGAAGACTCTGGAAGAGCTGATTTCCACCCCGGTGACGCTGTGGTCTGAGTGCTGGCTTATGACCATTCGTACGAGAAGGGTGGGTTCGAAACCCGTGAGGCATGGATGTTGTGTTTGTCGCGGGTGGAGGGAAATGGGCCATTTCTTTGGGCAACAATTGGCTCTGAACAGAGAAGACTTGGACTACCTCAGTCACTCTCATGCTCTCGCCCATAAGATCACGTGTTTTGCGAGAGTTATTTCAGTTTGTGTGAAATGTCAATGACTTAAAATCAGTGATATTATATCTTAAATTCGTGGCATTGTTGGATTCGAACTGTTTTAATAAATTTTATGAAAGCTTTCCTGCCATCTACTGTCAGAACTGAAAGAACTCTATGCTTCAAATTTTGATATAGCTCGACTAAAACATGAACTGAATGTGTTTATTCCCTTGATGAATCCAAAAACAAATCAAGAGAGACATTACTTGTTGCATAAATTTGTATAAATTGGACATAGGGTTTAGTGAGATGTACAAATTAGCAGATCTAATATAAACTTTTCATCAACAATTGCAACTGCCGAAAGAAGTTTCTTGCATTAAAAAGAATCAAGATATATCTCGGAGCCACACAAGGACACGTACATTCGAGCAACTTGGCTGGTTTGTCAATAGAGAAACACATTCTTTTTAATAATGAAAATGTACTCGGAAGAAACATTTTATGAAAACGTAACAATCAAGTTCACACAAAAGGAAAGAAGAATAGAGTTCATGTACAAATAATTGTTCAAATCCTAATCCTCATAATTAGTTGGTATCATGTTAGCATTAGCATGTACCTGAAATTTAGAAAACAAGTTACTTCTGTTTCTTAACAATTAAAAATTAAACTTTGCAATTTAAAAAAAACAATACTATCGCGGGAGGGCTGAGATGGCCCAGGTCTCGGACCCAAGATACGCCACTGCCGGATACTAAAATCCTCTTCATTTTTTTTAATTTTCTTTCAGTGAAGAATGCAAAAATAAAAACCTGCCAATGCTGGCGTAATATCTCAGACAGAATGGTGCAATCACACCATACTGTTGAAAGTGTTGAGTAAACATTTTCATGAAAGTGGGACTTTAATAGCTGCAGGGAATAATATCTCAAAACTTTCACAATCTTTAGGTGCTCATCTATCAAAAGCTTTCCGGTTGCTAAGTTCTGCATTAAGAGACTTGATTTGGCTAACCAAGATAAAAGAACATATCTCTTAATAAAACAATATATTGGATCTCTGTAGGTCATTCCAAAAACTTTGCACACTGCGCAGGCGCTGCCAGTCGGATGATGCAATCGCTCCAATCGTTGCGCCAGTTGTGAGTCAGACTTCAGTATACAAAGTTGTGTTTGCGTTTGTTGGTTAATTTGTTCCTGTTCCGAAACATTCTGCCTGGAAATGGAGGAAGAAAGTGAGTCATATTAAATCTCGTGTAGCGACCAGCTATCCTACTTTAAAATTGAAACTTTGCGATGAAAATCCCCTACTAAAATTTATAAAGCATTGTGTGAAATGTGTAGGGTTAGTGTAGTGGAACGTAGCACTAAAATAACCCCACAAACTTTTGCAAAAAGCATATATCTTTTTAACATCGTAGCACCTCGCCAGAAAAATTCCGCCGCCAACAAAAGAAAGTAAAGCTAATGATGATGATTATGGCCAATGACAAGTTTGGAGAGATGGCAACAGACGGAGAGCCCGAGGGGGCCACTGTAAAAGCGGAATACTACAGAAGGTTTCTACAAAATGTTTTGCGTCCAAAGATTCGCTAAAGAAGGCGCGATATGTTCGAAGCTGGTGTCATCATTTTGCACGACAACGTGTTGCCCGTACAGTAAGAAACATTGTAGTAAAGTATGGATGGGAATTGCTTCCCCACGTGATATACAGTTTTGACATAAGCCCACCAGACTATGACTTGTTTCCAAAACTGAAGAAGCCTCTCCGAAGGAGACGATTCAGGATGTTTCCAATGAGGTGATCCGAGTAATACGACGCCTTAACAATGGCGGTGTTATATCGTAATGTCTTTTTCGTGAGCAAGATTGGTTCTACGTTATGTCCAAACTATGACTAAGGAATGTTGAAACTAAATAAGAATACGATGCAATAGTTTCTAATTAAGCTTTTACGGTCAGACAAAACATAAACAGAAGTCAACTTACCTTGATTCTTTCTTTATTCCAGCACGAATTCAATACATTTCCACAGCATGGCAACAAAATTGTTAATATCACATTTAACTTAACAATCGAACGTCTACACACACACATCCACATGTGCAACTGTCGTATCGTCCTTTTTATTTATCGTTCTTATCACATTCAACGTCACTTTCTCTCAGGTCTTAAATGTGTTGCCAACAGTATTCTCGTGAGAAAGAAGATGTCACGTTAAGTTTGGAAGTTTGACGGAGAACAAACACAAATTTATATCGGAAAAGGAACTAAAAATGGAAGTTAATTTAGAATGTACATCAGTGTCCTGACTGGAATACAAGATTTGCCCAGAGACGTCGAGCGACTGTCATATCGAAACATAGATATTACTTCGAAGGCCTGTAAAAGTATGTTGTGAAATAAATTCGTTTTCTAATACATATTATCTAAGAGATATAACCCACAGTTTGCGAAACTTTGAGATCACCCTCGTGTGGACTTTATCCCTGCTGTTAAACGAATTGAATTTATCGATGCGCTTCAATTCCTTACACCGAAAAAAAAATTATGTGCTGCTGTTTTGTACGTCGTGAATCCTACGGTTTTATAAACCCATATGAGAGCCGAGCGATGAATCGGAAGGATATTTATTAGTTGCTCTACAAACACTACCCAGGTGATGTGGTATTCGCGATAAGTGAATAAAATCAGTAGCAAAAACAACTGGCACGACGGAACCATGGCCTCACGATGTCGACGCCACACCCGCACCTTCCCTTCAGCTCTCTACAGCTGAAAACGGGACTCATCTGACAACACGACGCTGCGACACTCTGCAAAAGTCCAGTTTTTATGTCTCCGGCACCAAGCGAGGCGTAATTTCGGATGACGAGCGGTCAACAAGGGCACACGAGTAAGGCGTCGGCTCTCGTAGCCCACGCTATGCATTGTGCGCAATACCGTTTATTAGAAAATCGTTTGAGTGTAGCAGTTGCTAACTTTTAGGCGTTTTTTTTATTGAAAGTTTAAAAATTATTTATTTGGTTTACAGATGCATGGACATACACAGTTCAGACATTTTTTGGTGTACATAAACAGAGACAGTTTTACATCACAAGTGCAAATTAAACATGTGTAACGTATACTCTAGATTCACTTTCCTTTTGATTTTTACTATATCTGGTTATTTTATTTTACTATGTAAATTATCTTCTTACTGAACGAGATGTTATTTCTCCCGCTGAATGAGATCTGGCAATGAGTGTAAGTCATGACGTGGTGGTAGCCAGTATAAATAGGCGAGTTCAACGATACGTGGAGAGAGCGTTTGTTTATGTGGAGGAGAGCTGTTGTTGTACGGAGAGAGCTGTTGTTGTACGAAGTGAGCTGTTGTTTATGTGTCAGAGAGCTGTTGTTGTACGGAGAGAGCTGTTGTTGTACGAAGTGAGCTGTTGTTTATGTGTCAGAGAGCTGTTCTTGTATAGAGAGAGCGGTTGTTTATGTGCGTGAGAGCTTTGTTTCGTGTGTAAAGAGATCTTCGTTTATGTGAGAGCCAGAAGTTTCACTAATAAAGAATTTGTTGTAAGTACGTTTTTCTCAGTTCATAGTTTTGTCAGATCTCTGTCTGGCTGTTAGGTTAATTTCATTAGTTGGTTATTATTAACAACCAGCATAAGACTTTATTCATCTTAATTACTACTACAACATTACTAGCAGTTAAAAGCTTGTTCATTATTATTACTACACTACTAGCAGGAAAGTTTATTCATGATATAATTAACAAACAACAAGCATTAGAAGAAGCATTAGCTTAGAAGGAGCTGAATTCATTATAATTCAGTAGCAGAAGCGATATATTCATTATACATGGCACACAGTATGTCAAATGATCAATATAGACAGAGAGAGCCAGTGTTGATCACGTACCACTAAGAGAACTGGGACATATCAAACATGGTACACAGACTGTCAAATAATCAGTATACACAGAGAGCCAGTGTTGATCAAGGAACATACCAGTACCAGTACCCAAAAATAAACACAAACATTCATGCCTCACCGGGATGCGAACCCGGACCCTTCACGGACGAATGGTCATAAGCCAGCGCTTCGACCACTGCGGCACATTGGCGGCCTTTTAGGTGTTGATCAGTGCTATTTGCGATAGAAGTGACCAATCTTTATAATTCCATTCATATCTGGTTAGTAGAGAATCCATTTTTTCTTAATCTTGGGCCGCCCTGACTTGCTTGCTACATAGGGAAGAGCCTGGCTTTAGTGGCGTGCCCAAGAGGAGAGCGGGGTTGGGGATGTTAACCCTCCCCATAATAAATTGGAACCTCTCGATATTTCAAAAACGTGATTTTAATAGGTAAAGTTTTGTTAGTATCTGAAATTGTTCTTATGTCTCATGGCTGCAATTGAACGTGTTTCCCCATGAATAACAGGAGGCACCAAGGAGCCAAGGACCAGGATGTCCCGTTGCAATTAAAAGCCAATATATGGAAAAACCGAGGAGACAGCAAGGAGCCAAGGACCAGAATGTCCTGTTGCAATGAAAAGCCAATACATGGGTAAACCGAGAGGGCGGCAAGGAGCCAAGGATCAGGCTGTTTCGTTGCAATGAAAAGCCAATGGGTATTCTGAAATTTTCTGTGGTGACGAGGCAATGCCAAATTTGAGTTCCATGACTTATTTCAGATTACACTAAAGCACGAAGAACAGCAAGACGTTTTCATTAAAATACCAAGAACATCATCAAAACAAAATCAACTCTGTAACAAAAACACAGAAAACGCAGAACACTATTATAGGATTTCAATTTATGTAACATTTTTAGACATCTTTGTTGGCGCTTTGGGAAATAGATTTCTCGCACACAAATCGGTCTTATCAGGATTACAGTCACTTTTCCCAACTGGTTTTCTGCACATATATATAACAAATATTCACTATATGACATAACTCACCGGACACCCAGAAGGGAAACACAGCATAGCATTTATTGACATACATTAGTACGGTGTCGGACCACCTTTGGTCTAAGTCACGCCTTTCTGAGCTCCGTGTTGTGTGCCTATTTAGTGTGTTTTATCATGTGGTTCGTCATTTTCCTTTCGTGTTCCTTCAAGCTGAAGGTTTGCGTTTTGTTTTGATACATCTCCCAAGTTGGTGAGTAGTTTATTTTTTCTGTTATCATCATTTGAATTGTCGACCAAGCTGGTCGATTTCTCAGGTAGCCCTCGCCATTAACAATGGCGGCGGCTGCTGATAAGAGCGATGTCCACGCCCATATCAGCGAGGCATTTCCTGCCGCCTCCTCCTCCTCGACACGAGACAAATCTCCTCCAATGTTTGCAGGTGACGTCACCCAACCACCAAAAGTGGAAAGTGACTCCTCAACTACAGCTCAAGCTTCTTGCCCTGCTTCGACCAGTGATGTCAGTGCAGCGCAGCCTCTGTTGCTTTAAGTGGAGACATGGATGTGTCTGACAGCGCTGCTAATTTACCCTCTACTTCAACTCAGTTCAAACAGCCGGTTGCGTTGCAGCCCTCACGCTCGAGTCCTGCTCCTAGGGCATACTCTGCCGCTCTTACTGGAACAAAAGCTCCTTCCAAGTTTGTTGCAGAAGTCCTACCAGACTCGTACGTCAGTGTTGATGGCACTACTGCCACCATAGATATTCCCGAAGATTCCCCAGCTGGAAAACAATTCTATTCTACAATGGACTTCGGAGTGTGTTTTGATGCGCTCCCAGACACAAAGTTGAAAGAATATAGTATGGCTCTCAGGCAGATACTTCCAGCTGGAGCCAGAATTACCCACATGGCTCGAATACCTCGAGCTGTGTTGGTGTACTTTGCTCTTAAAGAGCATACGGATCTTATCTTGACAGAAGGTTTGTCCCTTAAAGACGTCCATCTTCTACCAGAACCTGTCTCTCAGCGTACCATCCAGGTTACATTTTATCCGGTTCCACCTGAGGTATCAGACGTTGCGCTGTTCACTGTACTCAGTAAGTTCGGCCGAGTTGTTGGGCCCGTTACTACTCTTTCAACCGCGCCGAGAGATCCAGACGATAAATCCATAGGGGGATTTCGTCGAAGTGCAAGAGTGATCTTTCCATCTGATGAACATTTGCTCGCCTGCCCAAAGGTGCTCAACGTTCGTTGTGGACAGCAACGTAGGAGAATTGAAGTGACTACCTCCCCCCACTGCACTTTTTGCCACGGAGAGAATCATTTACGTGTGCATTGCCCATCACAGGCTCCTAATAATTCTCCTACAACTTCTGGCCCTCTTCTGAGCGGAGCAACATCTTCTTCCACTGCACAGAAAGCTTCAGAATCGAAACTTTCACAAAAGTCGACTACAGTAGTTGGTCAACGCGTGTCTACGGACCCTTCTTCCTTCGACCAGCAACTGGATTTTCCCTCACTTAATTGTTCGCTTCCCATGCGTCGTCATTCTGTAGCGGAGTCCCCTTCAGGGAATTCTCCACTGCCCTTATCATCGATACTTCTAAATCTGCTGATGACGGATTTTCTGGCCACGAATCTCGAGTTGATGAGAGCTCGACTGAGCTTTCGCTGAAACGTCGTGGTTCTTCTCGAAGACGCCCACCAAAGAAACAGACTGCCGCATCACCCCGTACCTACCTCTCCCCGTACTGGTAGTGCCTCTCGGAAGAATTCACCATCAAAGGCTGCTACCTCTTCTGTCCAGGCCAACGAAGAGCCTCCCCTCAAATTTGAGGATCTTGTTGAATACCTTAAGGATGGCTCGGTTCCTACTGGGGCGATTTCATATGAAGATTTACATCAATACCTGTCTCATAAGACAGACCACTCCACAACGCATGCTTTACTCTCAAAGTACGCATCGTTTCTCCCTCTAGTGCTTGATCAGATCCAAGTCCTTAATCAATGCCTCTCCCGCCTTCACAAGGAACATCCGTGGGCTAAAACCTATTTTAATCGACTCAAATCATTTCCTCCTGTTGTGAAGGTTCTTCAGCAAGCATTAATGGAAAAACGTCTTCAAGATTGTATCTCTTAATTGCAGGGGATTTGCATCCCCATTTTCTAATGCCTTGGTACATGAAGACCTCACTCCGTTAGGAGCTGATCTTCTCTTACTACAAGAGACAAATTGCCAATCCACTACGATATTCTCACGATGGCGCCAGTGGAACTACACATTTCACCATGCCTACCAATTATCACCCCATAGTGGTCTAGCTATAGGTATCCGCCATACTTTCAACTCCATTATCGCCTCTTTTTCGGTTCGAAACTTATGTCGAGACCTATTACAGTGTGCATTATTCATGATAGCTTCCACATCTTATCATATATTTAATATTTATATTACCAGCTCTTTAACCCACTTGACAATACATTTTACTCGCCTTCGTTGTGCCTTGTCTCTCATTCCCCCCATAGATCATGTTTTAATTGGAGGGGTTTTCAATTGCACTCTGAATCCTACCCTGGACCGATCTCTTTCCACCAGAGAACGCCGTGTTAACTTGGTGAATCTTCTTCAGTCAGTGGTCTCCGACAACTCATTCATTGATGTTCACCGTCACTTCCATCCTTCATCGACTGTACATACTTGGCGCTCGCAACATAATCAAAATCCGTACACAGCTCGCCTTGACAGATACTACGCCTCACCTACTCTGCTTACAGCTGTGACAGACTCTATTATCACTCCTACAGCTTCTTCTGACCATTGTGCCATCATTCTTATTGTTCAAGCAGTTCCATCACAACCCCGTACAATTCGTCCATGGACTCTTGACGACACTCTTCTTACAGATCCAGACTTCTGCACTTCAGTACGCTCCTTCCTTGAGGACAAAAGACCTCAACTTCAATCAGCTCCTTGTGGTCTGACGTTTTGGTTGGAAATTAAACAGCAACTCGTTCTCCACGTTCGCACACTTTCTTTTAAAGCAAATACGCTTCAAAACATGCGTCTCAACCAAATCCGTTCCATGCTCTCCATCCTAAGCCTAAGTGATCCTCTCTTCTGCCCCTATCAAGAAGAACTGCGATCAATCCTCCTTCCTCTGGCTCAACAAGCTCTACGACGTCTCCGGCTACAACATCTATCGCCAGACGCATCCAATTACGATTTCCTTACATCCATGGAAAAAACACGAACAGCATCGAATTCACTTCGGCACCTTCGCCTCCCATCTGGAGAGGTGTCGGATGATCCACTCACTCTATGTTCCCAGGTCCGAAAGTTCTATACAGAGAAGTTTTGTGAATCTCCTCCGCCTTCCTCTTCAGCTTTGGCATCACTTCTTTCTAACCTACCACAAGTTCCTTCCCATCTTGCCTCTTCCCTCCTCCTTCCTCCCACGTTCTCTGAACTATCCTTTACGTTTTCTTCTTTAAACTCTAGGGCCGCACCGGGTCCGGACGGTCTCACTTTCCTCTTCTATAAAACCTTTCTACCTCTCCTTCTACCATTTCTCTTTTCTGCACTTTCTGCTGCTTTCAATTACTCCCCTCTACCAAGGCGATTCACAGTAGCATATGTTGTCCTATTCCCTAAGAAAGGTGATCTCCTTGACCTGGGGAATTGGCGCCCTATCTCCCTCTTAAATCTAGATTATAAACTTTATACTAAGCTTCTTTCCGAACGCCTTAACCCCATTCTCACTCACATCCTCTCCCCAAATCAAACTTACACAGTTCCCGGCCGTTCACTTTCTCATAATATCCATCTACTTATTGATCTAATCCATCTTGCCCGATTTCGCTCTGAACCCCTCGCCCTTCTCTCTCTTGACGAACAATCCAATTTTGATAATATCTCACAGGCCTATCTATCGGCTACACTCCTTCACTTCGGTTTTCCTCCTTTCTTCGTCTCTCTTCTTTTCTCACTCTATCAAGGCGCCGTTCTCCAGGTCAAGCTGACCACCTTCCTCACAGCGCCCATTCCCTTCCGCCGGGGAGTGCGGCAGGGTTGCCCACTTTGCAATCGCAATTGAACCATTCCTCCGCTCTGTACACCAATCCTTTAAAGCAGTTCTGCCACCACTCTCTGTCTGCACAAGACATCATGCCACTACCTCTGTTGCATATGCAGATGATGTCACCATCTGCATCCTTCATGACTCACAGTTTCCGTGTCTCCAACGTCTTTTCGCAGCTTATGACTCATGCTCCGGTGCAGCGCTCAACTCATCTAAAAGCACTGGTTTATGGTGCGACTCATGGGCACATCGTGTAGACACCCCTTGGGGAGCAAGCTGGTCGTCCATCTCACAGCGCTTCCTTGGAGTTCATCTTGGCTCCTTGCAAGCTGCCCCCCTCTACACGTGGAATGCTATCCACCCACGCTTGCTCAGGTCAACTGCCTCCTGGAGGAGAGCCCAGTTCTGCTCATCATTCTTCCAGAGAGCTCGTCTCTCTCGAACTTACCTAATCTCCTTGTGCACACACTCCTGGCTTGGTGTCAAGTCTCTACAACTCCGCCTTCATGAAATTACCCGATGTCTTACTTCTCTGATATGGACCTGCTACCACTGGGTCAGTGCCACAAAGCTTTGCCTCCATCCGGATCACTGCGGCATCGGACTCATTGATACACAGGAGAACTACAAGGCCGTCAGGATTACTACTTTTCTCCGTCTCTTCACGTCGCCAGTACAAGATGCCGTTTCAGCTAGGGACGTCATCGCCTCCCCGAGCAACACTAGCTTTTCCTTGCTCTCCTTACTACTCATGGACCACCGACCCCTCACTCTCATTCGACTTGCCCCTGTTTACCGTGAAGCTCTAACTTTCCTTCGTTCCCTCCCTCTTTCTCGTTCTCCACCTGATTCCATAACTGAGCTCCTTCCTGATCCCCTCTTTTATTCTTCGATTCTTCACTTCTCTCATCTTCCGTACTTTGACTATCCTACCTGGCTTCGAGCTGGTGTAGTAATAGTTAAAGATCTCACTAACCCTGACCTTTCCTGGCGACCCTTCGCCAGCCTCCCTCCCTCTCTTCTCCTCTCCTGATCCTCTCGTGACATCTACGACTCTTATTCTTTCATCTATCATTTCTCAATTTCCTCATTTTGCTTCCCACTCAGGTCTTTCCTTTGTTCCTTCTGCTTCTCTCCCATTTCCTCTTTTCTTGCTTACTTCTAGCTCAGCTCATCCGATTTCCTCTCTCTCTCGGTGTCAGCTCTTTATCGGTTCCTATCTATGTCCAATTCTTCTCCTCCTCTCCCTATTCCTGATGTTCCCCGTGCTGCCACTGCTACGGTGTTGTCCGCCGCTCTGTCTTCTCTTTCTGCTCCTCTAGAAATTAATACCCATTGGCTTTTCCTCCATCGCCGTCTTCCTGTTCCCTCCGTTCTTTTCCGAATGTCTCTTCTCGATTCCCCTCTTTGCCCTTTCTGTGCTCGGGAGGCTGATGTCTCCCATGTCTATCAACACTGTGTTATATTACTCCCAATGCTGAACTTGGCATTTACTATCGCCCAATGTTCCATTACAGCAGATCTTACATTTGATGCATATCGGACTCTTCTGCTACAGGACTCTCCCCCAATCAAGCTTTCATCAGTCTGTGCCTATATTTTTATTTTAGCGAAGCGTGTAATCTACGTGTTTCATCAACGCTGCAGAGATTTGACTACTCCTCTGACTGTGCATGAAGCTTCTACGACATTATTATGCCACTTCCGCGACCGACTGACATCTCGACTTCGGCTAGAGTATTCTGTTGCAGTTACTCAGCGTCGGGAGAGCCAGTTCCTTGCTACCTGGTCACCGGCTGCCTCATGGTTTACCAGCTCGCCAGCGTCATTGTACCTGACGGTCGGCAGATTTGGTATTTGACCTTTTTGAATCAGAAATGCATATGTAATCTCAACAATCTGTTTTAAAGATCTTTGCGCAGCTTGGAAATTTACCGCACTGTTTTTTATAAAGGGCTATACGTCTTTACACAGTAAATTGTTTTTTGTGACACTCATCTTGTATTTTTTTTACATTGACGTTCAAGTTTAGTTCGTCTTTCGATTACTTTTTGAGTACAAATATTGCAGTTAGTCATTAGCATAGTGCTGTATAAACATATAAATTGTTTCTGTCCTTTGTAACCATCCTTTTTTTTATAACGTTTCTCTGCTTCATTAATTGCATAGTGTTGTTTTTTTGTAATTTTGTTCTATTTTGTTTCCCAAAGATGTTTGCACTGTGCTGTATAATTGTACATAGTTTTAAAAATATTGCGGAACAAGTAATCCATCTTATTTGTATCAGGATGTCCAAGTTTAGTTATTTCCTGCTATTCAACATTCTATTGATTTGTCTGATAATCAGTTTTTCAATTGCATAGTACTGTATATCCTTGTAAATATGTTGTGTTAAAACTCACTGTCATATCGTACCTTCTTTCAAGAGAAATGATGACTAATGATTCTTACTGTATTTATTTTTGCACAAGTTAGTCAATTGCATGGTGATGTACTCATGAGTAATATATTTTGAAAAACATTTTACCTATTTTGTTCTTTTGTGTGAGGTGATGATTGGTACTATCATTCTTCTTCTATTACTAAATATGGATAGTGAGAATACGTTAAAGCTTTATTCATCGTGTGTTTTCTTATTCTACTTACATTTTCTATCTGGTCAACAGAATAGTGTTACATTTCTGTATATGGTCCTATTTTGATTTGCAACATGTTGACACTGTGCTGAGTGCATTATCCTACCAACAAGCTTTGTTTTCCTAGTATTGCCACAGAGTTTGTAGGGCATAACTATCCAGAATATCGAGGTAGACGTGCTGGTTAACAGGTTTGTCCACGATAACCAATGGGCTGGGACCATACCATGAAAAAAAAAAAACACACACGAGTACACTGCCAGCTCGAAGCTTGACCGTAGGAACAGCACACTGTGGTAAATGGCGTTCCACCAGCTGCCACAATACCCACACACGGCCATCAGACTGATGGATCGTGCATCTATATTCATCAGTCCATAAGACCCGTTTCTATTGATCTACGGTCCACAATAAATGTTCTTTACACCATGCCAAACGAAAAGTAGAATTCCGAGTGGACATGAAAGGCTTATGTGCAGCCGCACGACCACGGTAACCCATGGAATGATGTTCTCTGCAAATGGTACGTGTACATGTCAAGGTTCCAGCATTTTTACTTGCCTGTGCACTGAGAGTTTGTGCAGTTCTCCGTCGATTAGCTGTAACGACTCTCCTGAAGCATCGACGTCCTCTATCACTGATTATCTTTGGTCTGCCGGTACATTTTGCTGCTTCAGGCACGCCATGTGCCTTCGACTTGTTCAGTACATCCAAAACAGTTGACTTAGGTATGTTTAAGCCCCTCTCGGTTTCTTTTATGTACAACCCACTGATATGACATCCGACAGTCTTTCCTTCCTCAAAGTCAGTTCTCTCCCGCCGCGACATTTTCACTCAACCTCGCAGTTCGATATGATCGCGTTAAGCTGCAGGATTGTTTTTATACCGTTTGTAGCTGTATCGTGCACCCTAACAACGCAGCTGATCCGTTCATTAGCTTTTGAAGGGTTGTCCGGTGACTTTTGTCAATATCGTGCATATAAGTGATAAGAATATATGTTATAAAAATATCAATAATAATTCCAAGCAATATTTGTTTGACTAATTTTGCTCGGTTGTTACATATATTTTAAAAATGCATTCATAACATATTTAGTTGTATAAAAAATGAATTTCATACCCTCCCTACAACACACACATACACACACAGATACACACGCAGACACACCACCACCATCCCGAAGAAATTTCTGGGCACGACACTGCCTGGGTTACTACAGTTTTTTTGGCAGATGCGCTCTTTTTTTCATATGTAGAGGATTTTAGGAAGGGAGTGTCTAACTCCAGGTCTTAAACAACCCTTAGAAATAAGAAGCTAGGAGATTTGGGCTAGAGAGTGTCCGATAGGAAAGCGACACGGAAGCGAAGTAGAAAGAGGGAGGAAGACGCCCATATTTATTCCGGAGGGCCAGTACCTGGGATACGACGGCTTAACGACGCACGGCGGATATTTAGTGGATCGAGCGTTCGTACCTCGCTGGGATCGAACCTGAGGTTTTTTCCGTGGCAGTCACGAACGTTGCCCACTCGGCCACCCGCGGCCTCAGATGCGCTCTTTGTCGTTGGCATGGGATTAGCTGTTTGCTCAGGTCTCCATTTTCGGCCTCTCAAGGGATGAGAGTCCACGAAAGATATCCCCCTGGTGGCCAAAGTATTATTTACCAAAAATTTGAAATTATATGCAAAATATTTTCATCAGGAGGTGTATCTGCTGAAGAAAACATTTTTTTTAAATCGGTGTTTCAGAAGAAGAGTTATCGGGAAAAATGCAATTTATTTTACGCCCCCTAGCGGAAAATCTATGCGTAATTTGAAAAAGTAACTATATCTAATATACTCTTAGACATAAATGGAATTGAAAGATAAAATATTTTTTTCAATCGGATGTTTAGAAGCAAATATGTGGAATAAAACGTATTTTTGAATTCGACATCATCTGCATGTAGGCCCTCTAGAGGCGAAATTGTACATCGTAAAGAAAAAAACAATATAAAGGATCCACATTTTCATATTTCAAGCTTCCCAATGCAAAAATAATTTTTTAAATCGGACTAATAGTTGCAGAGATATCGTGGGTACAGACGGACGGACGGACGGAGGGACAAACCGATAACATAAGCACGATCTCTTTTTACAAAAGACGTGCTAAAAAAGAAACGGCGAGACAGTGAACAAAAGTATTCATATTCACAGCTTCTTGTCGTGTGTTGTTCCTGACATCCCAAATCCTTTAAATACTACCTTGCAGGTATTTACTTGTTTTTTCTTTTCTTCTGAGGTTTGATAGGGTATTTTATTAAGAAAAGACAAAGCTCTAGTTTATGAATTGTCTGGGATTGAAGTTATTTAAATTATAGTTTTGAAAAAAATACATGTAATACAAACTGTTTTAGGTGGGTGTTTCCTTCAAATTCTAAGCGCATTTTTTTCAATTTTAAAGGCATTTTATCTTTTTAAGGACATTTTTTAAGAATTTTTGGTCATTAACATCCGGGGCCTGCTTATCACATCAAGTGATCGCACCTTGGTAGCACATAGCACACTGCACATGTGCCAAAAGTCATGGGATAGCAGTACGCAAATTTTCAATTGACGCTGCTGTCATCGTATAAAAGCTTCGACGTACGTCACGATATTTTTCAGTTGCGGGGTGTTATCTCGTGAGTCAGGTTGAACAACCTCCAGTAGGATTATGGCAAGCCAACGTGAACTATCGGAGTTTAAACGAGGCATGGTGGTGGGAGACAGACGGATAGGACATCCAATTTCCGAAGTTGTGCGAGCACTTAACATTTCTCGAATCACGGTGTGACGTGTGTACCGAAAATACCTCGTGGAAGGCATTACCACCCACAGTTGACAGTGCAGTGGCCGACCACGGGTGCTGAATGATCCTGACCAACGGCGTCTGACCCAGATTGTTCATGCTAACAAACAAGCGACACTGGCTCCAATAACATCCACATTCAATGCGGGAGGCAGGTACCAGGTCAGTGCAGCATAATGTTGCGTCCATGGGGAATGGAAGCAGATGACCCACCAGAGTGCCTTTGTTAACACCACGACATCGGACACAGGGCCTCACCTGGACCCCTGAACACAACAATTTGACCCTGGAAAACTGGCAACATGTGACGTGGTCCGATGAGTCACGCTACCAGTTGTTACGAGCTGATGGTAGGGTTCGGGTGTGTCGCATACCCCATGAGGCCATGGACCCAAGCTGTCAACAAGGCACTGTGCAATCTAGTGGTCGTTCTATATACACTGGCGGAAAGTGAAAAAAGAACACCAAGAAGGAGACGTCTGATTCCAACGAAATTTGTACAGCATAATAACGGAATACAGAGGATAACGTGATCAAAACATTATGTCAAAATACAGCTGTATTTGCTGGTAAACTGAAAAATAACATTTCTATGTAACATGGCTAGTACGAGGTTGAAACGCCATGAACTGCGTCACACTCTGCAATTCTGGCATGGAGTCTGTCGTGCAGATGTTTGATGTAAGTTTGGGGTATTGAGTTCCAAGCATCCTCAACCTGGACGCGTAAATCGGGGATGGTCGTGGCTGGCCGTGGAGACCGGATAACTCGTTGTTCCATAAAATTCCACACGTGCTCAATGGGGGACAAATCCGGTGAACGTTCAGGCCATGGAAGTTGTCTCACACCCTGAATTGCATGTTGCGTTGCACGTGCCGTGTGTGGGCGTGCGTTATCTTGCTGGAAAACACCATGATGGGCTGACCTTACAAATGGCACAACAACGGGCTGTATGATGTTGTTGATGTAGGAGATGCTGTTTAACGTACCCGGTATAAACACTAGTTGGGTGCGGGAGTGATAGCTGACCGCTCCCCACACCGGGAGACCAGGTGTAGGCCCTGTGTGTCGCTGGCGGATGCAAGAAGGGTGGAGACGTTCCCCTGTGCGTCTGCGAACACCCATACGGCCATCGGAGACTCCCAAGCAGAATATGCTTTCATCGCTGAACACGACAGATCGCCATTACGTTCTCCAGTGCAGACGTTGGCGACACCACTGCAGCCGTTCCTGACGGTGGCCTGGAGTCAGAGGTACACATGCCAGAGGCACACGTGCACGTAGTCCTGCATCCAGTAGACGGTTGCGTATTGTTCGCACAGTCACCTCAGGTGCAACGGCAGCTCGGATTTGCGTCGCAGTGGATGTTCTGCTTGACAACGCTGCTCTTCTTATGCGTCGATCGGTCCGCTCATCAGTCCGTCTGTGACTCCCGGTTCCACGTCTTCTTGTGTGGGAATGTTCCTCGGACCATCTACGCCACCATCGTACCACCACCGACACTTCCCGTCCAATTCGCTCCGCAATACGACGATACGACGACCCGGCCTCGCGGAGTCCGACTAGACGACCTCGCTCAAAGTCCCATAACTGCTAAAATCGTACACGTCTTCCATGTCCAGGCATTGCAGCTTCTTCAGGGTCTTCTCACGTGTCCGTACGCCGACGACTGATTACATTCACTTCGCCGTACTCCTTAAATACCACCGACAATAATTTGCATATTATACCGTGCTGTGGCGTAAGAGCTCACCGGTTGGTCCCAAAATTAACATCTCACCTACGTAAGCTCGACTCCATTAACATATGTAAATTTCATGATCGTCCGCCAATTCCTTCTTGGTGTTCGTTTTTCACTTTCGGCCAGTTCATGTCAGGTGATGCGTAACATCACAGCCTCTCCTTGACAAATGTCAACCCCGCCTTCTCGTGGTACATCCTGTTCCCACTAAAGGGGCTCTGACGACCGCCAATAGCTGTATAACTATACCATCGGGATTAGAGGAAATGCTATCCCACACTCACCAACCCGCTTGGCCAGCGTGGTGAGTTATGGCCAAACCCCTCCAAAATGACTCCACAACTTAAATCTTGGCCCTCAGTCTCCGGCAGCTGGAATGTACCTGGCCAAGGCAGCGGCCAGTGCGACATAAAGGCAGAGGGTGCTAAGAATCCCCGAAAGACCGGATTAGGCTGCCATCTGATGCTGACCTTGGCTACGTACAACGGACGCTCCCTATCTTCTGATTCAAGGCTTCTTGAATTGGAAGAGGAACTACAAAGGATCAAGTGGGACATCGTCGGGCTAAGTGAGGTAAGGAGAAAAGGAGAAGATCTCATTGAACTGAAAAGTGGACATCTCTTCTACTATCGTGGGACAGATACTGGCAGAACTAGTGGTGTTGGATTTATAATAAACAAGAAACTGAAGGATAAAGTGGTAGAAGTTGAAAGTTCCTCTGACAGAGCTGCACGACTCGTTATCCAACTCTCGAGAAGATACCAGGCTCAGATTATTCAAACTTATGCACCCACCACAAGTCATGCTGAAGAAGAAATTGAAGAATTTTATGAGGAAATTCGTGATCTAAATAATAAAGGTAAGCAGCACTTGAAGATAATTATGGGAGATTTCAATGCAAAAATAGGGCAACGGCAACAGAATGAAACTTCAGTAGGTAAACTCGGTCACGGCAACAGAAACCAGCGTGGAAATACTCTCGTAGAGTTTGCAGAGGCAGAAGGGTTTTTCATCTTGAACTCCTTTTTCAAGAAAAAGCCACACAGGAAATGGACATGGAGACATCCAAATGGGACGACAAGTGAAATTGATTTTATTATGTGTAACAAAAAATTCGTCATAGAAGACTGCAGTGTGCTAAACAAGTTCAACACAGGCAGTGACAATAGATTGGTGAGATGTAAGATGCACCTCAACACTAAACTCGAACGTAGCAAGCTCATAAGACAAACAAAATGTATTGTCATAACCAACCTTAAAAAACACCATAATACCTTCAAATTGGAACTGAAGAACAGATTCTCTGCTTTAGAAGGCCTAACATTGGAAGAAGTGGATTTTCTGAAGTTAACAGAAAAGTAACCAAAGATCTTATGGAAACAGCAACAAAATTAGCTGGGTCTAAGAACAAATTACATGTGAACAAATTATCAGGAAAAACCAAAATTTTGATGCAAAAAGAAGAGAGATGAGGACAACTAAAGAAGATGTGACTTCCAAAGTGGAATATATAGAGCTATGCAAGACAGTACGAAAAAGTATCACTGAATACGTAAGGAAATTCAACTGTGAACTAGTAAGGAAAGCAATTGAAAACAACCAAAGCCTAAAGATAGCAGAGGGACATCTCAGTAAGGGAAAAAACAGATTATGGCACTGAGAAAAGAAGATGGTTCTGTAACAAGAAATAGAGGTGAAATTTTGACAAGAGTGAAAGATTTCTACTCCAAATTATATGAAAGGGATGATACATGTACTCCAGACACCATGAAAGATACCAGTACCAGAGTTCCTCCAGTCCTTCCAGCAGAAGTTGCACATGCAATCAAGAACATGAAGCGGGGAAAAGCTCCAGGAGAAGATGGAATTACTGTAGACATCATACAAGAAGCAAGTGGAGAAATCGAAACAGTACTCGCCCAAATTTTCACTCTATGCCTTAATGAAGGGAAAATTCCTGAGGATTGGAACAACGCTACAATGATCTTGCTACGTAAAAAAGGTGACATTGAGGATCTCAGGAACTACAGACCTATCAGCCTTCTATCAGTGGTTTATAAAATCTTCACTAAAGTTCTTTCGCACCGCTTGAAGGTAACACTGGACATGGCTCAACCGAGAGAACAAGCTGGATTCAGGAGTGGCTACAGCACAATAGATCACATCCACGTACTGAGAGAACTAATTGAAAGAGCGAGGGAATATGAGCTTCCATTGTGCATGGCTGTTATCGATTATGAAAAAGCCTTTGATTCGGTGAAACCATCAGCAGTTGCAATCATACATTAATATTATTAATAACATCTATGGAAATGCAAGTGCAAAGATTCGGCTATTTGAAAATACAACACACATAAAAATTGGAAAAGGAGTGAGACAAGGTGACACCATATCTCCGAAGCTCTTTAATGCTACATTGGAAAATGTCTTTCAATCACTGAACTGGGAAAACAAAGGGATAAAGATTAATGGAGATTATCTAACCCACCTTCGTTTTGCTGATGACATAGTCATTTTTGCAACTACCCCATCGGAGCTACAGAGTATGATGCAGGAACTTGCTGACAAGGGTAAAGAAGTGGGATTAAAAATGAACTTTCAGAAGACAAAAGTGATGTTCAATGCTTTTACAAGAAATGAAGATTTATCGATTGATGGAGAAAAGCTGGAGATAACAGACACGTACGTTTATCTTGGACAGCAGATATCAAGTGAGGGTCACATTAGTGAAGAAATTAATCGGCGTACAAAACTTGCCTGGAGAGCTTTTGGAAGAAACAGCATAATTTTCAAGAGCAATATGCCATTATGTCTTAAAAGAAAAGTGTTTGATCAATGCATCCTTCCAGTGCTTACGTATGGTGCAGAGACGTGGACCTTAGCTAAAAGAGACATACAAAGTCTGCAGACAACTCAAAGTAGCATGGAGAGGTGCATGCTTGGTGTAACCAGGAGAGATAAGAAGAGGAACACGTGGATCCGAAAAATGACAAGAGTGGAAGACATCATGATCAGAGTTAAATCCCTGAAATGGCAATGGGCTGGACATACTGCCAGAAGGACAGACCATCGATGGACAGCCGAAATTTTAGATTGGATTCCAAGGGACAGGAAAAGACCCAGAAGAAGACCACATGGAAGATGGGTGGATGAAATTCGAAAGTATGCGGGAGTGACATGGAGGAGACTGGCACAAGACAGACCGTTGTGGAGGAAACTTGGGGAGACCTTCGTCCAGCAGTGGATTGATAATGGTTGACAATGATGATGATGTCTCACCTCTTTCAAGGCTGTCAAACGTTTTAGTAAATGTACAAGATAATAAAATACAACAAAAATAATTGATGCTGTTTGACAATTGGTAAATAGCTAAAAAGTACGTTATTTTAAAGGGTGAAAGGTCTATCAAAAACTCCCATATTTTTTTCTGTTCTGGTCACTATATTTATTTATAAAGTTACAAAACAAAACTGGACCAATAAATGTTTCAGCTGATTTTAAAAATTGTCATTGCAACTTCATATTATACATGTTTGATGATGGTACGTAAAAACTACATTTCAAATGAATTAAAAGTTTGTAGCATTTTTTTTGTCAACGCAGATGTTATAACCGAACTATACAATGAAAGTTATAATTACAGTTTAGAACACTGTGTTGCGAAAAATTATTTCTACCATGATTCTAGTCCTTTTCCGAGAAAGCAAACTGCAGATTTCGCTTGTTTTTATAAAACTTATCTGTAGCCAATTCTACCAAATTCAGCTCTTTCTCTTTTATTCTGACTCTGTGAGCACTTGATTAGCGCAAACTTGACCTCAGCCACTCTCCCTCTCCTGAAAGCTTTACTGATTCATCAATTCGTACTTAGTAATCAGATGTGTTGAAACTGCCACCTACAAATCAATGTCGTACTTTTGAAAGTAAACGCATAGCAGAATAGGGCAAATCAAATTTCTAGAGTAAAGAAGTTTGTTGATTGCAAACAATCATTAATATCTTATTATTTTTAAAAATGCTTTAGAAAAACGTTTCGTCTAAGTTAGTGTTTTAAATTTATCAAACATTTGGCTATACCGACGGCTAGGGGGCTTCGAGTCCCCCCCCCCCTGGGCGCCCTGGGTAGCTGGTACTACTTAAATCTACGTATATATAAAAGAACATCCGGAAGGGCAGATAATGACTGACAACCACTTCTGTTCTGACTTTGCGCAACTTTCACACGCCAATCAACTATTTATCCGTTGACATTCACATTCTTTCTTAACCAAAATATTTCGTCCCTTTATTGAAGCGAACAAACTTAGCTAACAGCTGCAATGCCAACAGCATGTCACTAAAAGCTATATTTTTGTTGAAGATCTGAGTTCTTCTAATTACTTCCTTGAGGGAATTAAGAGTTCATGTACACCGACTAGACAACTTATTAGGTACACTATTATGATATACTAGTATCAAACGGACGAACGCACACATAGCGTGTATTTTTAAAATTTCATCGGTGGACAACAACTATGCTTATTAAATGGGGAATATATAAGTAAAACACTCAAATTCATCAACAATTATTAGAACCGTTCAATATAATGTGGAATTGCATACGTAAAATTGCGTCTTTGTCTTACATATTCTGTCCTTGAATTAAATTTAAATGCCAGGAAGATAAGAAAATATTAATTCTTTGTGTTAATGAAACAGCATTAAGTGGAAAATATTTTTCAAACAATCAAGCCATCGCAAAAATTCCTGTCATGGAGAAAATGGACTCAAAAGTTAGTCCTTGGTAAACTACAAATGCGCACTTAAAGCAAAAGCAACTTAAGAATCCCATTAAGACCGGGGGAAATACGAGAAGGAAAATGACAAATTTATTTGAAGTGTTTTTCTGCAACAACAAACCTTATTTACACAATGTGTCAAGCTTAGAATACAATGAAACAGGATTTCAAAAGGTATTTTTAGTGAAGGCAATAAAGGCGATTTTAAACGCATAGTGCAGAGAAGGTTGTACTAAAAAAACAGAGATCTAGTTTTACACTCGCACATACATACGTATCATTTAGCTGTTGTCTGATATTCATAGTTTAGCTCCACAAAGGAATGCAAACTACCAGATAAATGTTTGACTTATTATATAGACTTACTGTTGCCGCATTGAATTTTTCCATTTGCAGCGATCTTGACACACAACTCGGCCTTCCTGACATCCACTACACGACGTACACTATAGCTTCTATACTTCATACTGATAATCATTTTCTCATGCAAAGATTCCTGCATCTGATCCTCCCATGACTAAAGAAATTTCTTAGTAATCATCTCATCTCTTGGTCTCCACCTTGCTAACAACATTTTGCTTCACATAACACAACTGCAATACATCTTCATTCCTCACACGATCAAAACGTGTCTTGCCACAACCCCCCCCCCTCCCAGGTAAGTAACGCCTCTCTTTTTTTTTTTTTTTTTTTTTTTTTTTTTTGATTGGAGGTTTAACGACGACCGTGAGCAACTCAGTGGGCTATAAGCAGTCGCCCGTCCCTAATTTAGGGTAACTGGTTCCAGGGAAGGGAGAGAGCCAGTGCCGTAAGACAAACACAACATCCATGCATCACCAGGATTCGAACCCGGACCCCTTTCGGACGAATAACGCATTTCCCCAGCACACAAACGACTTCTATGTTTCTTCTATGGTACCGAGGTTTCACTGCATCAGAGTAGGAACAACTACACTTTCATGTACAGCCATGCAGGACTCTCTTAAGAACCCATCATTCCTGTTAAAACTATCCAAAGCACCTATGACTTTCTTTGAAGAATTCACTCTCCTACCAATTTCACCATCCAATTTGTTTTCTCTGTTTACGCTCACAGATACTCACAATAAAAAACGTAAAGCATCCTTATCGAACTTTCATTAAAACGCTTTAAATTACGTTTAGTGCCATTTGGGTTCCACAGTTGTACTGTTCATGAAATTTTGTGGCAAAATAAAATCAAAGCACCAGCATCAGCTGTTACGATAAGAAAAATTTGCCTAACGTTATGAAAAAGGACGCCACCAAATTATTAGGTACAATGATCGCATCCACTCGTGAAATTCTCAGACGTCATTCTCCAATTTGAAAGTGTGTTTTTTTGTTTTTTTTTTACTTTGCAGTAGTGGTAATTAAAAACAAGAAAGACCACTGAATTTTCGGTTGTAATGAGAACATATTTTGAATCCTTTCTGACGCAAAACGAATATTTCAGAACAGATATTTAGAAAACCTGAAATTTTAGCATGAAAGCGAATAAATACACTTACACAACCTAGAAGAAAACTGCGCATAATTTGAAATTTGAAATGTGAGCGGGGCCGCCCCAGTGGAGCAGTGGTCTAAGCGTTGGTTTCTGATCATTCTTCCGAGACGGGTTCGAGTTCGTATTCCTGTGAAACATGGATGTCGTATTTTATCAGGACTAGCTCTCTCCCTTCCATAGAGCCACTGGCCCTAAATTAGGGACTGGCGACTGCTCATAGCACATCGAGTTACTCACGCTGTTCGTTAATCCTTCGATAAAAAAAAACAATAATAGTTTGAACGGAACAGAATAGCTGCTTTCTCTAGCAGCTGAAAGTGTGCTAATGAAAATAAAAAGATTCTGCGCAAAACATTTCTCATAAGAGATGCTATCAGAAGCAGAAGGGATTTTTTTCAAGACGAGCAATTAAAAAAGAAAATATAGAAGAACACGGGACATAACTTTATCAGTGGAAAAGCTGTGCATTTGTCGTCCGAGTGGTGTAGTCGTATGAACGCTGGCTTCTGACCATTCGCCCGAGGTAGGTCCGGGTTCGAACACTGATAAGGATAGGGCGGTGGTTTTATCTTACGGCACTGGCTTTCTTCCTTCACTAACACTAGTGAAACAAATTAGGGACAACGGACTGCTTATAGCCTATTGAGTTAGCCAGAGTGGTCTTTAAATCTCGCAAGCAAATACAGAGGATGGGTCGAAAGTTTTGCAATATTTTCATAAATGCATGTGATGTGGCTGGTATGTGACGTGTTTAAATTAGTTCAAGTCGCGCACGGCAGTCAGTAGAAAGGGATATCAAGTGGTAGTTGTTGCTGTGAACAGCATGGCAAGTCGTCGTTCTGTCTGTGGTTGGGACACCTAAAAGATGAACAGCCACAACCGGCTAATTAGGGAACTTTTGTTTTACGAGTTTGAACTCGGTCATAACGCTCCTCAAGCAACACGGAACATTTGTTATGTAAAACGGGAAGCTTCCGTGGACCACAGCACCGCAACCAGATGGTTCAAGAAATTTCGCTCAGGAGACAGAATCCTCGACGATCAGCCAAGGACAGGTAGGCGGCGAACCGAGGCTTCGGAGGCCGTGCGCCGGGCCGCAGAGACAAATCCAACACCCAGCACTCGGAGATTATCAGGCGAGCTACGTACATCACAGAGCCCCGTGGTTCGTCCAGAGATGGAAACGGATCACGAGTCAAGCCATTAGTTCTTAGTCAGCCATTACTTCTGGATTACGCAAAATAGTGGCACTAAAAATGGCACTAAAATTTAGAAAATAACCAAATTTTATTATTAAAAAAATATTTCAGTTATTAAATATCAAGCATTTAATGCGTTTATATGTATGTATATAAATAAATTGAGTTTCGAATTTATAGTTCAAAGCAGATTTTTCCGGGTCAGTAACGGGTCCGGATCGGGTCGGAGTCCAGTTATAGGACGTCCGGGTGCGGTCTGGGTACGAAATGTTTGGCCCGTTTCCAAATCTGGGTTCGTCACCTTCAATACCTCGGCAAGGTCTACAAAAGCTGCAGCTTTGTTCCTCACGAACTGACGCCAGATGAAGCAAATCGCCGAGTGGAAGAAAAATCGCGCTAAGTACGTTTCATCAAGTGAATTGTTACGTGTGATGAAAAGTGGGTCTTTTTCCGTATTCCTAGCACACAACGTCAGTGGTTGAGCCCGTGACACCTTCCTGAACCTGTTGCCATGCGTGGAGTACTGGTAAACAGAAAGCGCGCTCTCCTGCACAGGACAACGCTCTGCCTCATGCCACGCAAACGACCCGAGCAAAACTCCGGGAACTTGAGGGGATCGAACTGATGCCACATCCACCATATAGCACGGACCCTAGCCCGTCGGATTATTACTTGTTCCGGTTCATGGCCCACTTCCTTCGCGGGCGGCACTTGAACAACCATGAGGAGGTGGTAGCTGGGATGAAGGAGTTCTTCGTCTCGAAGGACAAGAACTGGTACCGCCGCGGAATCGAAGAACTGGCAGACAGATGGCTAAAGACAGTACAACACGATGACCTATACTTTGAATGCTAGTCAGTTTTCGTCGTAAATGTACGTATGAAGGCAAAAAGTGATCCAATATTGCAAACCTTTCGACTCATCCTTTGTAAACAGAAAAATAAATAAATAAAGCTTCGCGTAAAAAAAAAGGTGTAAAAGAAAGGTTATTCCATTATTATGTTACAATTTCTTAGTACAAAAATCCACAATTTTTAGAATTTGAGTGCCCACTTTTTTACGCTTTCCACCCGTATGGTGAAGAAGCGTAAATGCTCGAACTTTGTCCATCTGTCTGTCTGCTCGTACGATAACTTACGTAAGAATGGTTCGATTTCGATAAAATTTTAGTATGTGGTAGGAGACAACCTGGGGAGGAAACCTACTGAAAATTGGCGAAATTGGGTCAAAGGTCAGGACACAGGATCTGGATCCATTCCATCGCCCTTATGCGTCCTAACTTACGTAAAAATGCTTCGATTGCGACAACACTTTAGTATGTTGTTCCGGAGGTATACTGAACAAACTTTATTTAATATCGTCGAAATTGGATCAAAGGTCAGGCCACAGGAGCGAGATTTATTCCACAGCCATTATCCTCATAACTTGAGTAATGATTTCTGGTATGTTGGAAAGTGTATCATAATCAATGCATTGCATGATTTTACTAACTTGTTTGCGCTTTTCACCCGTAGGTTGAAGAAGCATATATGCTCCAGCTTTGTCTGTCTGTCCGTTCGCACGATAACTCGCGTAAAACCGGTTCGATTTCGATGAAGTTTTGGTATGTAGTAGTGTAACGTATACTCTATATTCACTTTCCCTTTGATTTTACTATCTCTGGTTATTTTATTTTACTATGTAAATTATCTTCTTACTGAACGAAATATTATTTCACCCGATGAATGAGATCTGGCAATGAGTGTAAGTCATGACGTGGTGGTAGCCAGTATATATAGGCGCGTTCATCGATAGCGATAATGAGCGTTTGGTGTTGTACGGAGATCGTTTGTTGTTATACTAGAGGAGAGAGTTTCGTTCTATGCCATTAGTTGGATTCTTCATTATTGTGAAACAAGTTGTGTGTGTGTGTGCTTTGGACTACCAAGAGTTGCATAATAAAAAAGCTTTGAGTAAGTACGTCTTTCTCAATTAATAGTTTTTGTCAGACCTCTGTCTGGCTGTTAGGTTTATATCATTAGTTTATTACCATTAACAACCAGCGTTAAGACTTTATACATTCTAATTACTGCTACAACATTACTACCAGTTATAAGTTTGTTCGATACTATTACTACACTACTAGCAGGAGACTTTATTCATGTTCTTAATTAACTAGTAACAACAACCATTTGAATTCACTATTTGAAGCTTAGTACAAGCATATCATTCAGTAGCAGAAGCATTATACTTAGCTCAGTAGAAAGAGCTTATTCATTATAATTAGCTTAGCGGAAAGCAAAATAAAGCTAATTCATTATAGTAGCTACTAACTTTGTGCTGCTTTGACATTTGGTAAGCTAAATAAAAAAAAGGTGTATTTGTCGTTCATTTTTATCTAGGATTCCTTACTTTGGTAGGGAGAGGAAATATACCGGTAAATTGTAAAATTAGAAATCATTCAAATAATCATTTCGAATGAATATCTCGATTTATCAAACGCATAATACAGCACTTAGGGTATAGCCCCATCCACTGGTGAATTCTAAAACTAAATGTCATTGAAATGATTATTTCGAAACAATATCTCGATTTGTCAGATCTCTCGATTACAACCTTCTATTTTTCAATTCAATCGATTATGCCCAAGAGTACCAGAAGTTTAAGTAATGGTAGACCATGCAAAACTGCTCCATCACAAGATCTTTGTATTGTTGTAACGGCTAAAAGATCTCGCCGAATAACTGCTAACAAGTTAGCAAAACAACTGAAATCAAGTACGGGTACCAAACTATAATGAGAAACTGTGGCAAGTCGGTTGAATAATTTCTGATTGTATGCCCGAAAGCCTTTGCAGTTTGTTTCTTGACCCAAGCAAGCAAAACAACCCGCTATTGATGGTGTCGTGAAAACTCCACAAGGAGCGAAGAGCAATGAGCCAATTTTCTGTTCGTAGTCGAAAGCCGATTTTGTTTATCGTCTGACTTTAGGCGGCAATACATCTAGCGAGAACTCTGCACTGATTATTTAGCCTGAAACATTGTACAAATTGACCGTTACAAGGGTAGTGGAGTAATGGTCTGATTATAATGTTCATGTATATATAGCTAACGGAACACTACATAAATCAGTTCTTAAATATTTTCCGCCGCGGTGAAACAGGAGTCACCCAAGAAACTTCAATAAGGGGTTACTTACGGTTACTCTTTATTCAGCCAACATTTCTTTGGCACTTTCAATGAGGCACAACTACAATTCAATTAACTTAATCCAATGCCGCCCCGGTGGCGCAGTGGTCTAAGCGACGGCCTCTGATCATTCGTCCGAACGGGGTCCGGGTTCGAATCCCGGTGAGGCATGGATGTTGTGTTTGTCTTACGGCACTGGCTCTCTCCCTTCCCTGGAACCAGTGACCCTAAATTAGGGACGGGCGACTGCTTATAGCCCATTGAGTTGCTCACGGTGGTCGTTAAACCTTCAATCCAAAAAAAAAAAAAAAAAACTTAATCCAACTAATGTCAGTTAACAATCAAAACGCTTCGTTAAGGAAAAACACTAAAGATATAAAACACAGCCTTCGACTAGATCAAACCACAACTAAACCAAGCAGCTTCCACGATTATCGCATTATAACATCCACCATCTCCATACCTTTCCTGTTGCTCAAACGTTATATGTCTTCCAGTTCTCATTAGACACATACACACGTCATACTTTCCATCTCTAAGGTGTTGCCAATTGTACTCTTGCGAGAGAAAAGATTTAACGTTAAATTTGAAAAATGCTAAAGGAGAATGAGCTCAAATTTACATAGAGAAAGTAACTAAAAGGGAAAGTTAAATTATCCTATACGTCACATGATCTGGGATTATGAAACAATAGGAGTACAGAGCTCCGAAAGGATCAATAAATGCCCTGCAGTTTTGTCATAATGTCATTTTGAAACATGTAAGGCTGTTTTGGGGGGTTTTATGAGCGATAACGCCCGTTCTCATCAATCATCATGTGTTGTTGGGTTGCTGTAGACTGAGGGGATGAACCGAAGGGAGTGGATGTTTACGCCCCTGAACTGAATCCAATCGAAAATACTTGAGGTGATCTGCGGAGCCGCATTATTGAAGATGATCCCACAGCTGGTACAAAAAGGACAAGATGATGGTGCTAAAAGGACAATGGAGAAGCCTCCCTCAGGATCTTCTGGACAATCTCGTGAAAGGCATGGCCCACCAATGCCAATTATTGCACACAAGGGTTGGCATATACCCTTTTAAAATGATCCATGAAAACTTTTTTTTTGTAAATTTTTAGTTTTTCTGAGCCAGTATTAGAAAATTGTGAGTGCAGTGTTTGCAGAATATATCAGTCTGAACACTACACAATTCAGGTCTTAATAACTTTACTTTTAACCAAATCAGGAGTCACTCAAATAACTTCACAAAAGATTACTTACAGGTTGGTTAATTTCTTTATTCTATGTCAACTGATCCTTGAACAGTAACATATCATTAGAACAGAACACTTAATCGTCGAACACTAAACTTATCCGAGTAGTAGTAAACGTCAGAACTAAACAATCTTAACTGGTAGAACTCTTAATGAGAACTATATCAATATCAGCACAACACGCAGCCTTTCAATAGACACAACTTGAACTTAAAAACGTCTCTTTTACAAATAGCATTAACTTCCACCTCCAACACAACTGCTGCTTCTCAGAACATTAGATAAATCCTTCAGTTCTTATCTTAGAAAAGCACGTCATTCGTTTTAACGCAGGATGTTGCCAACCATAATTTTGTGAGAGAGAAGATATCACCCTAAGTTTGAAAATTGCTAAAGAGAACGAACACAAATGCACGTAGAGAAAGAAACTAAAAAGGAAAGTTAAATTAGAGTATACGTCACATATGTTTTGTTCTTTTGTATATTTTCATTATTAATAAGCACAAATTAATGTTCACTTATGTGTGCACATATCCTTTTCATTTTTGCTTAATTCGTATTAAAATACTTTCTTCCATGTCCCGTTGGAATAAAACTTTGCTGTGAAAATATAAGTGATCCTTAGTTTTTGAACATGAGTGTAATTAGATCGTAAAATTATATGCGAGTGATTTGCCAATTGAAAGTCATAGCTGCTTTAGACGGTGAAATTAATAGGCGAGTGATTCATCTTTGAAAGTAATAGCTGCTTTACGAGGATTTCACAGGGATGATGAGCTTTCAAAAAGAAAATCCTAAATGACTGTGTAGGAGAGTTTAATTTTTCCTACTCTTATGCACGGCAGTTGAAACCCGGGTACTGCAAAAGAGACAGAAGATTCGTTTTTGTGCTGGAGAAATGCGCTACTTACGGGAAGGGGGTTCTGGTGCCAAGAGACGTTCCGATCATGTGACGAAACGAAGATGTGTTGAAGAAGTATCGAAGGACCAGAAAGTAATGTGTTGTTTTTGGGGAGTTTTTTACGGGGGCCGTAAGTTTCGGAGGCAGTTGTGAGGTGTTTATGTACGTTAAACCTAAAGTAAGTGTACGTATGTACAAGTGTATGAACTATTCGCCTTTAATTTATGAAGGTGTTATTGTCTTCCAGATTTGCAGAACAAAAATGAGTGACATAAGATCCGGGAACAGCCATGTTCGTCATTGTATGCTGCATGAATTTCACAAGCGAAACAATGCAACTGCGGCCACCAATACCATTTGCGCTGTTTATCCGATTCGTTAAATGTCCGGAAGTGCCAGGTCGGGCAAGCTGGTCCTCTCGGATGCCCCTGGTGCAGGAAGGTCCATGGTGCTGGACAATGACTTGCTGCGTGCAGCCGTTGCAGCAGAACCTCCTCAAACCATTGATGAATTGTCCCAATATCTTAATGCATCATGTTCTGCTGTTCAAGACCACATGCAACAGGTAGGAAAGATCTATAGACTATTAGTTTGTGTCTCACATTAGCTTTCACCTGACAACAAAGTCCATCGTTCCACCATCTGCAAATTTTTTCTCAGCCGACAGAAGAAGGATCCATTTATTCATCGAATTGTCACTGGAGATGAAAAGTGTGTTCTTTACGTGAACAACAAACGTAAAAAAACAATGGCTTTCTCCAGGTCAGAAACCAGTTCCTACCCCAAAACTACGCCTACACCCCGAAAAGGTTTTGCTTTGTGTTTGGTGAACTACCGCTGGCATAGCTCACTCTGACCTCTTGGACCCCTGACAGACGATAACCGCAGACGTCTATTGTCAACATCCGGACTTTTTGAAGCAAGCTCTTACTGTAAAACATCCAGCACTGTTCAACAGAAAAGGTGTCTTCCTCCAGCATCACAACGCAAGGCCTCACATAACAAGACCGACCCAACAGACGATCAGAGATTTTGGCTGGAAAGTTCTGCCCCATCCCCCTTATTCCGCTGACATTGCACCATCTGATTACTATTTGTTCCTATCTCTGAAGCACTTTCTTAATGGGAAAACATTCCACAATACTGATGATGTCAAAACGGGGTTCTGGGATTTCTTTGCGTCACAACCAACGTCTTTTTATAAAGACTACATTGAAATTTTGGTTTCACGATGGGCAAGTGTGATCGATAATGATGGCGATTATATGATTGATTAAGAAGTTAATTTCTTCTGTTACTAACACTGTTTCACTTCTTTTCCAAAAACGACATTACCTTCCGGTCTCCCCAAGCAAGACGTTGTTTATTACTCTTAAGAAAAGAATCCTAAAAACTTCTTTGTTTCATTAAGTTCTGTTCGTCCTTTAACTTGTAGAAAAAAATAATTTTGCATTTTTTTATTGAGAACTTCACTTAAAGACGAAGTGGCTGATTATGGGCCATTTCGTTCGTTACACCTACGAAAAATATTTTGATTTCAGTTAAATTTATTTCTCTTAGATGGTTTTGATCATGTTCGATAAATACATTATATATAATCAATCGCCATCAATTTAAGATATCGTGAAATTTTTCTCCAGAAGCTGTAATGTGCCGTGATGGACAGAAATGTAAACTATAAATCTCATGTAAGAACTAATTAGTGACACAAAATAACTAACTGGGAATTTTGAAGAAAATAATTCATAAAAATAACGTTTATCGATAATTATTGTATCACACCTGTTTTTCTACTGCCGCCTTATTCTGTCATCAAGTCTTCAAACTAAATCCACTTGCATGGGTGTGACACAATAATACGGAAATGCACCCAATACTTTCGGTGACCTTTCCTTAACAGCGAAATTCATCACTTTTCAGAGTACTGCACATGCCTGACAAGGAACTGATTGATAATTTCAACAGACGCCATTAATTTTTCTCTACTTTTTTCCGCGTTTTTCTTTGTATATAACCTCCCTTTACAACCCGCTCAGTACCGCCTGCAAACTGTGTACCTGAAGTACTTCTTCGCAGTTCCAGCTATTGTGAAAATGAGAGCCCAAATTCTACTGAATTACCTTCTGGTAGTTTCCCTCTTTGCTTTTGCGGTAAGTACACCTATTGTGTTCTCCAAAATTTAACTCTCTTTAAGTAACATCTCTTTAGTATCATCTACCAACCTAAATCATAACACTTTTAAAAATTTGCCATTCAGAAATCAGTAAGGGTTTACCGCTTATAAAGGGCTCCATTTGATTCGTCTCAGTGTTTAATTTTGTGTTCATTTAAAAATCATTAAATTTTCCACGCACGATTTCCCTAACATCACACAGATCTCTTGTACAAAACATATTTTCAGTAATTAAATATATTCAGACTATAATTCCAAACGACTCTAGCTATTTCTTATTCATTGAAGCTGTTGTTGTAACATTGTACCTGGACACACAAAACTTGAAAAAATCTTTACATTTATATCAGCTAGTTCGAGTTAAAAGTTGTTTCAGCATTCATATTTCGTGGCTTATGTATTCATAACTTGTTAGAAGTCTAACATTGAAATGTTTGTTTTTCACGTTTATACGCTGGCGTGCAATACTTAAGGACGGACACTAGTGCCGAAGATTATAGCCGCGCAGTGGAACACATAAGCTTGTGGCAATTTACATAACACAAGCAGATCAGTAGAAAGACGATGTATATGCAAATTTCCGAAATGTGATGTCGCAGGTCACATGATAGGCCTGAAATGGAAATAAGGATCATCTCTCAGGAAGGCAGGAAACGGAAAGCGAAAGTGTGCGGCGTTGGAAAGAGCTTCGAGTGGTTTGTTAGCGTGTCGCAGACGAAAAAATGTCCACGAAGATACATTTAGATGACTTTAGACGTGGTCGAATAATCGGAAAGCTCGAGGAGGGGCGAACTATAACTAGTGTCGCCGACGAGTTCGGCGTGACACGTAGCACTATTTCACTTGCGTGGAAAACCTTCCAAACGACTGAAACAGCTGTTAGAAAGGTTGGTGGAAGTCGGAGACGGAAAACAATAGGATGAGATGACCGATATATGGTCCTACAAGCCGAACATGATCGACGCCAGACAGCGGGAAATATCGCGAAGCAACTGCAGATGACCACGGGACCCGTATTGCGGTTCACCGTTGCCAGACGTCTATATAAAGGTGGACTATTTACCCGACGACCTGAACATTACATCCTATTAAAGCCTTCCTATCGGAGACATCGATTGCAATGGTGAAAGGACCACAAGGATTGGACCATAGAGCAATGGGGTACGGTACTCTTTACAGATGAGAGTCGTTTCAGTACCACGAGCAATTCTGGAGGTCAGCTGATCTGGAGAGAGGTGGGAACACGCTATCGACCGGCTAACATTGCCGAAAAAGATCGGTATGACGGCGTTGGTGTGCTCGTCTGGGGAGGCAATACGCTGAATGGTCGTACTGATCTCAACATTTTCGAAGGATGTTACGTACCCGCAAACTGCTAGTGCGATGAGGTGCTGTTTCTCCATGTACGCCTATTCCGAGGTGCCATTGGTTCCGAGTTCGTGTTTGTGGACGATAACATGAGACCCCATCGTACACGTGCAGTAGATGAGCTGTCGGAAAGTGAGGATATCACTCGTATGAATTGGCCTGCGTACTCCCCAGATCTAAATCCCATAGAACATGTGTGGGGACACTCTGGGGAGACGTCTTACCGCACCCCCACATCCGCTGGAAAATGTCCATCAGTCGAAACGTGCACTACAAGAGGAATGGCGAAAGTTGCCCCAAGAACTCATCGACAGCCTCGTGTTAAGTATGGCCGTACGCTGCAACGGAGCCATTGCTGTTAGGGGACATCATATTCCTTACTGAAGATTACATCTTTTCTGTAATCCATCTGTGGAAACGATGGTTACCAGAGTCTGTACTGCTTTACGGTCATTTCTTAGTAAAGTCCCAGTGTACACTTTTGTATACATTTTTTACACATGTGTTTGTTCATTCCCCCGTTTGGTACATACTGAAGTCTCTGTGGTATGACATTCATCTATCCAGGCTGCTTCTTTGCAAAGCTACGGCGAAAAAACCGAACGGTCCTTAAATTTTGAATACGCCAGTGTATGAATTTTGAATGGACGGGTTACCCCAAAACAATGACAACATTCGGTAGTTAGCATGAGAAGAAATTTTGTTAATAATGCATTCAGTGAATTGTTATATTAACAAAATGTCTTCTCATGTTAACTACCGTATGTTGTCCTTGTTTTGGGGTAACACGTCCATTCAAGATTTATATAACGTGAAAAACAGTAATTTCAACGTTAGACTTTTAACAAGTTATGAATCTTTACATCTGTTGTTACATAGATACTTCATAATTCTGCGCCATTTTGATGGGATGCAACTACGAACTCAGCATTGTAAGCATTGTAACAACTTACACTTGCACTTTTTCTGGATCTTACAAAGGCCTTTGATTGTCTAAACAATAATATTCTCATAACAAAACTACATAACATAGGCATAAGGGGGATTTCAGCAAAACTAATTAAAAATTATCTAACTAATAGGTTACAGGTCACGCAAATTAACCACTATAAATCACCAATGGAAAAGTTATCATGGGAGTACCACACGGTTCTATACTTGGACCCATACTTTTCAACATTTACATTAATGATATTTTTACAGTATCAAAAAACATGCACCTAACATTTTATGCTGACGGCATTACAATTTTGTTCACAGGACGTGATATCACACAAATGATCAACCTTTATAATAACCAAATAAGCAAATATTACGACTATCTGACCTCCAATGAACTTATTGTAAATACAGTTAAAACTAAGGCTATGTTTTCTACAAGACAGAACCTAAACCAATATCAAAATGTAACTATTTATTATAATAATAATAAAATTGTCATAGTGAATTATTTTGCCTATTTGGGTGTAACACTACAGCATAACTTAAAATGGGATCGGCATATAGAACATACTATTAATAAAATCTCTAGGAACATCGGAAACATCGGAGTAATTAGCCGAGTGCTTATTAATCTAAAAACCCTTAAATGGTTATACCACACTCTCGTGCATTAACACTTTAACTATTGTGTACCCTGTTGGGGACAAACAACACAAATTAATCTAAAAAAACTCCAAGTACTGCAGAAAAAATTTATTTGATTATTAGAATTTAAACTACGCACTAATACCTTATTCAAGTATTTATAATTACTTGCGAGTAGATGCTAATTAACAGAACATTTTGAATATAAAACAATCATATCAATATTTTTTGGGATTAAATATGTTTAAAAGGATTAAACAAAATATCAATATAGATATCACAGATATAAATATTGATATCCATAACTATGAAACTAGAAATAGATTTCAGATAAAGCCATGCTTGCCTGGGACACAACAAATGAAACAAAGTATCAACTATCAAGGACCAACTTTTCGGAATCTTTTACCTGAAGAACTAAAATACATTAACAATTATAACTTGTTTTAAAAAAGACTAATCCTTTTTTAATTGCTACTAATATCTACTAACAACTACCTGATCTACTGCATGACCCACCTTCTACTTACCTTCATTCTTTGACAATTTTTATATGACTTGGATCTATTACATAGGGAGATGAGGGCTTTAGTCAGGTCATGTAAATGACCTTTTTTCTGATTTCCCTGGCTGTTATAATAATTACTTTTTACACTCAAATGTAAATACAATCTTGATGAAGGTATAATGTAACAGCTAAAACAACAAACTTATTATTATTATTATTATACATTGAGTGATCACTGAATTATGACCACCTACCTAATACTTCGTAGGTCCTCCTTTCGCCCTCAATACAGCAGCTGTTGGACGTGGCATCGATTCAATAAGTTGCCGGAAGCAGTTGGGAGGTATAGCGAATCAAGTAGTGTATAATGTGGCCTTCAATGCAGGTATGGAGGTGATAGATGTGTCGTCACGATTCGGTAAAAAGTACAATGTTGTTGGGTGTAGAGAGTCATCAAGCAATTCACGACAGTAGACACCAGTCATGCGTTGTTTCACATACAACAGGGGTCTAAGTTCCGGCTAGGTAAACATGCCCCACACCATACAACCGTCTCTACTGGCTTGTACTGTAGAGGCCATGCAGGTTGGATCGAGTGCCTCATGCTGTTTGCGCAAGGAGGGGAGTGAAAAACGCGAATCGTCGGACCAGCACACTATTTTTCAGTCATCCGACTTCCAACATGCATAATCTTTGCACCAGGCGTTTTTTTTTTTTTTTTTTTTTTTTCTTGGTTGAAGGTTTAACGACCACCGGGGGCAACACAATGGGATATAAGCAGTCGCCCGTCCTTAGTTTAGGGCCACTGGTTCTAAGGAAGGGAGAGAGCCAATGCCGTAAAACAAACACGACATCCATGGCTCACTGAGATTCGAACCCGAACCCTTCTCGGATGGATAGTCATAAGTCAGCGCTAAGACCACTGCATGCGAGTCTTTCTCAGGTGTCATTCCCATCATTCACCACTATCCAGCTCATGGAAAATCATTCATGGCGAACGATGACGAGCTCGCAGTCGTTTGGGCAATTTGTTAAAAAAATACTGTTAGGCTCAGTTCTGATTGAGCCGTCAGTTTAGAACGTAGGACTATGACCTGAAGATCAGAAAGTTGAAATGAGCTAGTCAAGTATATGGTTTCAAAGCGTTTATTTAATATGTTATAGCCAAAACAGATCTATGATATGAAATGTAGCTTACATAAATTTTACAAATAATGCTGGATACATTGCAAACACAAAGATCGATACACGAATTATCGAACGTGGTGCTCCGTCGTCTTGGGCTTTTTACTTTCCTCATCGCTTGCTCTTGCTCTCGCTTTAATTTTCTCCACTTTTGCTTGCGTTTATTCTGCAAATTTCGCGGCATTATCGAAAATGTTAATTCGTTCACACGAAAACATTTTTTTTATTTTAGTTCTTCACATATTTGAATAGATCTCGTTGACAGCTTTAGAACGATACCACGCACAGTCGTTTTGCAGTCATGGTTGTCCAGATAAACCGCGATATTGTCAAATGTGTTGTTCGCCGGTTCACTGAAAAACAATTCTTAAAATGTTCAGTTCAAACCACTGCGATATGCCGTATATCTGAATAGATCTCGTCGAGAGCTTTAAAGCGATACCACGCACAGTCGTATTGCGCTTACGGTTGCCGTGAATGATTTAGTCAAACGCGGCGGAAACGTAGAAATATTGCGCCATCTCCCCTGCGTACAGGAAACGAGGAGAGAGCTGCACGCACGATTTATTGCGCAGTACATGAATTGGATTCCATGCTGTTTAGGAATATGCTAACACAATTAGTGTGCGGCACGTTTTTTTGTCTTTTTTTAACGCTATAATGCTTTCAATTGGAACCTATTTTTGTCACAGGTGGTCGGCCCTAAGTCGCTCCATACTCTCCGCGGAGTTAGACGTAAACCTACGTCAAACATCTGTGGCCTTGAATGCGCTTTGGTCGTGAACACGAGTTACCTGCAAAAAATGATTTACTCAGTGAGAAGCTGAAAATTTGATCATTCCTTTGAATAATCATTCGCGAATGACTCTTTTGAATAAACTCCCAAGAAATAATGCTTTATGCCATCGCTATTTTACACATTAGGCAGTTTTCCGTCACATTTTCAGGAAGTTTATACAACACTCCCATGGGTATGGCCGTGGCTACCACGATATCGGAAGGCCATGTCAACAGGGACATACTGATATCCCCCGCAATCTCGGCAGTTTGTGTGTGTGTGTGGGGGAGGGGGGACTTCTTCTTTGGAAGGCGCTTTTAGCCTGAGAAAAATATTTTACAAAACTTCGTATGAAACTGGTTAAAGAAATAGCCAAGAAATAAAGCAGCTTTGAAGTTTTAAGGAGAAAAGCATTTTTCTTCTCAGGAAATATTAATACGTAAAATTTTTAGGAATCATTTTCGCTGCTTTTGTTCATAAAGGCTGGATCACGAGAAAGAAGCTATTCAAAAGAACTTGAAGCCCTTTGTTGTAGCCCTTGCTGTTTCAAAGGGCCTCAAATTCAGTCCTTGTAATAGTTTCTATGCAGGTATGTTAACAAAAGAATGTGAAAAAATTATTACTTTAGTGAGCGGAAATTTTATACTAATGAGGATAAGGTGTTACCTATGACAGTTGTTTGGACATAACTATCTGTCCCCCGTATAGAATGAACAGAACGGTGTTTTTCGCCAGAGCAAAAAATCAGAGACCTGTGTCATTTTTTTTTTTATTTTTTTTTATAACAGAGTCAAAACATTTTTTTTTACTATGTCCAAAACGTTGTGACATTATGTCAAGTATGTTTTTTATATTCCAGAGTAAATAATATAAGTAGTTTTCCGTTCTTTGTGCTACAGTTCTTAATCGTTACTTAGTTGTTTCTTAACTTCTGTTGTGGCATTTTGTATAAATCGGAAAAGTCATTAGACACTGTCACACGGCAGGTGATTGTTTTATGAGTTCAATCGTGAGGCATTTCGAAAAGCAGGGCTTAGTTCTTTAAAATAATAAATTTTGTATGATATGATTAACTTTAACGTAAATATTTTGTAGTAATTTGTATCGGGAACCAGGGTAATTATTTTAATTATAACGAACACATTTGTGTTTCAGGCAATAAAGTGAAATAATTTTGATTTTACGAAAAACACTCGTAGGTTCTAAAGAATTTGATTTATTAAAACATCTGTAAAGCTTGGTTAATAATATGGAAGTTAAAATTTTGGGTAATTGAACGATAATGCATTTTCGCAAAAGATCCTCGAAAACATTTTTTTTTTGGGGGGGGGCAGAGTTTCTGCGGTACGCCACTGCATTTCAGTGTTTTGTGACGTCAGCAGCACCGGCCTTCGTCACGCAGAGCGCTGCGACTTTTAGGTAGATTACCACTTGTCTGAGCTAACACTTCGGCTTGCGGATCAAGAGGGGAAAAAATGAAAATACAGAATCTTCAAATTAATGCATGATCCTGATAATGTCTAAAGCTGTACATTCTTCCTGCAAAATTTACGAGATTACTTCTGCATTTGAATTTCAAAGAATCTCGCTTAACTCTAGCTACAACCAAAATGAAGTGATACATAGTCTACATTTCGAAGCACGTGACTAGGTTAAATTAAAAAGAAATGTATACCTCATTAATTAAGGTAGCCTAATACTTTTTATCAAAATGTGTAGTAATTAACCTACGAGTACATCGCTTTGAAATAACTTTCTTCGGAATTGTATAAGGTTTCTGAAAATTTAAATGACAACGTTTTTTTTTTCAGTGTTTGATCGAAACAGACTTTCTGGAGATTAAAAAAATGTCCTGATCTTTATTCCAAAGAGATGGTTTAAAACAAGTGCGTATTTTAAGAAAGAGCCCCAAGGAGAGAAGGAGCCCCCCCCTCGCCCCTTTGAAAGTGTCACTTTTTTGTCAAAAAGGAAATATTTATTAGAAAAAACTGCTTTAATCTAATAAAAATGCTGCAACTTACGATAGAAAATAATGCTTAATTTTTTTTTCAATTTTTCATTAACCTTTACATTTGTCCTCATAGATTTCAAAAAACTTACACGTTTCATCAGCCCCCCCCCCCTCGTCGAAATTATTCTATATACGCTCCTGGTTTAAATAACAAACAAGTTAGTTTTTTATTTCCATTGTACAGTTCAATTACTGACACTTTAATTTTTTAACTTTTCTTTCATCAGAAGAACGAACTTTGCCATCAGATAAAAGTTTTATGTAATTATTCAAGAATATGTTTGCAAGCGTTTTAATAACTCTGCAGGAAAAATTATTAAAAAATCTCCTTTTACACTGAGTGCATTTGCTGAAAAAGGAGACGTCTTTACTTTTCTCGAAAAAACATTTCAGTTAGTTGTTGAACTATGGAATTTTCAGCATTGGAATTAAAAACATAAATCTTTATACTTTTTGGATTGAAATTTCTGGAAGATTATGTATGCTGCTGAAATATAATTAACTGTGCCAGGCGACGGATATTTTGAGCAGCCTCGGTTAAGCAGGTTAAAATGCTCATCATTAAAAAAATGTTTCTTTACATCATCACAAGTTCTTTGAAAAAACAAGAAATAATGAACTCCCGCGACTATAAGCACTTTGACGAATCCTCCTGGGGAGGTAAGGAGAGAGCCCTCAGAAGGGACGCTGGTCGTGAGATAGCAGCCCTCACCAACCGAGCAGTCTTCATTATCTTGTTGGCAACGGCAGGGTGAGGTTACTTTATTATCACCTACAGATGTTATGAACGTAGGCACTGGTAGGTTTTGATTTTCTTTATTACACTGTAAAAAAAAAAGTAATTTGTGGAGTTTTAAAGCCCGGTTTCATGCTTCACAGTTGTAAATTTTGTACAGTCTTGGTCCCTCAGGTCATACACTTAACACTGAATTCCATTTAAAACAAATTGCTGTGTGTTTCGCTAACCAACTTCTTACCGAGCTGTGTAAGCTGTATGAACGGCAGGTTATCTAAATTATGCAGCTTTACTGCTGTTAACGCTGAAAAGGATTATTTGGGGGAACTCCTTTATGCAGGGGCTAATTTACAGGAACGTCAAAAAGATCTGGTGTTGCGGGCTTATTTATTATTTTTTTTTTATTTTGCTTCTAAAAAAGGAGGAAAGTCATAGAGCAAGTGCTAAATTCGCTGTTCTGAGTTTAGGAAGATTTGGAGTCATAATGCTGCCTAAAATCGAAGTACATCATCTGCAAGTATGAATTTACTAACTTAAATGCAGGCTCACTAAATATCATTTTGTAGGTAGTACAGAGGGTGAGTCGAAAGTTTCGCAATATTTGGATCACTTTATGCCTTCATGCGTAGCTTTACGACGAAAGCTGACCAGCATTGAAAGTATAGCTCATCGTGTTGCACCGTCTTTAGCTATCTGCCTGCCAGTTCTTCGATTCCACGGCGGTTCCAGTTCTTGTCCTTCGAGGTGAAGAACGCCTTCACCCTATCTGCCACCTCCTTCAGGTTGTTGAAGTGCCGCCCGCGAAGGAAGTGGGCCATGGACTAGAACAAATAATAATCCGACGGGGCAAGATCCGGCCTCTATGCAGGATGTTGCTTCAGCTCGATGTCCTCAGGTTCCCCGAGTTATGCCCTGGTCGTTCGACCGTTATGAGGACGAGCTTTGTCCTGCTGCAGGACAGGGCGGTTTCTGGTCACTAGTGCCGGGGACATCTCCAAAACGACATACAGCCACTCCAGCTCTTCAGAGTAGAGGTTGACTTTGATGGGTCGACCGTCTGGAACAAATTCGTCGGCTCCTATAGCCCATTGTACGCAGACAGCGCAGTATCGTTTGCTCGCTAACGCCGTTTGGGCCACCGGTATTTAAATTGGATGTGGCTTGCGCAACCTTTGCTAAGTGTTCTGCGTGTACCAGCCTGGATATTCTACGTCGACCCGGTCATCTGTAGTGTGTGGTTCGCCACAGGTTGCTCTATGGATGCTGGTACATCATTTGATGAAATACTCGTGGTACACCCTTGGTATGGTTCACTTGGGAATTCAAGGGTTCTTACAACGTGGGCGATAGAATGACCCCCATCTGCCTTGCGCTGACAATGCGCCCACGATCATAGTCTCTGACATCACCAAGTTTACTCATGTTCGTCGATTCCTATTCACTATTCGGAAGCCCAACTGTCAGCTTATTTATCATCCTGTGTTCGGTGTGGGCCTGTTTCACTCTGCGCGGGAGATGCGCATGTTAAATGCCCATCACCCGAGACTCTAATGTTTTGCATATGTTTAATATTTTGTCAGTAGTACCTCGTGAGTATACTACTTTGCTGGTCTTCAGTAAGTCCATCAATTGTTGCTTTGGTATCTTTAGCAAGATTTTGCCTTTCTTGCAACAAGAAGAAATTGCATATACAGAGGCCGTTCCACAAAAACTGAGAGTATTATTAAAACTAATGAAATTGATGAAGATACGTGTTACAAGTTAAAACCAAACTCATGAACATACGTGTTACAAGTTAAAACCAAACTCATGAACATACGTGTTACAAGTTAAAACCAAACTCATGAACATACGTGTTACAAGTTAAAACTAAACACGTTGAATATAAAAACTTATGAACCTCGCACTATAGGAGGACATACATAATACAGTTAAAAAACGTTCAAAACACACTAGTACTTTCGTGACCGCCATCGGTCACTTCCTCAGGTGTGACTACCAGTTCTAAGCAGCAACGGTCAGCATATATGTACAACATGACGTGTCAAGCCAAACGAGTGCGCAGAGAGACATAGAAAGAACAGGTGGTCAGGAGTCAGTAATACTTATTACAATATTTAAAGCACAGTGTCATGTATAAGGTATTTCCAAGCATCAGGAATATAGTTAGGAATATCATCGTTGCAGCAACTTGTCCGGTGAGCCAGAATCTGAAGGTTTTCTGCATTATTTTTGCGTTGGCAGCAATGCAAAGGGGAAATAACCACGAAAAGAAATAACTGAGTTAAGGAAGTTTCTATGGCGACAGTTATTATCCGTGGCAGACGATTCTGGTTTGTTATTGCTCAGTTGTTTAAAGTACGTCTACACTTCGCCGTAGAGTTACGGAGGTGAGTGATTCAGAGTTAAGAAGTGAAATACGTTGTGCGATACAATTTTGATATCTTTAGGGTAAAACGGCCCAAGAAACAGTTGATTTAATGAAAAAAGCTTACAAAGACGAATGTTTAGGTGAGTCAACGATTTTTAGATGGCACCATGATTTCAAAGAATGGCGTTTGTCGGCAGAACTCACTGCTAAGCCTGGTCGATCTCAAAATGTTGTTACGGAGCGTTTTGTTAACACTGTTTGGGCAATCCTGCAAGACGATCGACGAATGTCGTCTGAAGACATAGCTGCGTCAACTTGTATTTCAAAAACGTCGGCATTCCGCTTTCTACGCGACAAATTACTGCTGCATCGTGTGTTTTCCAGATGGGTACCTCATTACCTGACGAGAGAACAATTGTTAGCCAGAGTTCAGGTATGTCATGAGTGGAAACGAATGCTTACAACGGATCGAAACTTTCTAAACACACTAATAACTGCCGATGAAACATGGGCCCACTATTTCGACCCCCTCACGGGGCGTGCAACGAGTGTCTGTAAACACGCAGGCTCGCCTCCTCCGAAAAACGTCCACTATATCAAATCAGCTAGGAAGGCGATAATGATAATTTTCTTTTATCATAAAGGTGTATTCTACCAGAATGCCGTTTCTCCACAAATTACGTTCAATGCTGAGTATTACATTTCAGTGTTGAAGCATCTCCGACGTAGACCCTACACTGTGATAACGCCTGCACATGTGGCTGCTTGTTTTCAACTGTTTCTTACGAAATGCAGTATTGAAATCATGCCACAGCCTGCCTACAGTCCTGATCTCGCCCCGGGTGATTTCTGATTGTTTCCAACGATGATGAAGTTCCGTGACGCAACATTCAACACAGATGCTGACGTTATTCTAGCTGTACAGGGGTCACTAAAGCAGCTTCCACAAAATGCCTTAGCCACCTGCTTTGAAAAGTGGACTGAACGATGGGACCGTTGCATATCATCGGAAGGAAAATACTTTGAGAAAGAATAACATATACTCTGCTGTAACTATACAGTCATTTGCAAAAGTGTAAGACTAACTGTTGGTATTAGGAGATCTCTGCCAATTGCTTCAGCTACTGTCTGTATTACTCAACTTTCTGTCGGTGTTGCATCATTCTACAACGGCAGCTGTTGATAGAGTTGGGGGAAGCGTGCGAGCGTCAGTTTGCTTCTGGTTTTCATGCTGAGAGGTTTCGTACGTATTTCTTATATAGCGAAAAATTGGTAACAAAGCGTCATTAAGTGTTATTAAGAGGGCACAAATAGTGACTTTATTTCATGGAGGTTACTCCAAACGTGACACATGCAGAAAGGTGAATGTGAACAAGACTGCTATTCATAATACGATCATGAATTATCGAGATACAGGTGAATTTAGCGACCGAAAGAGAAATGGACGTCCAAGGTAAACAACCAGACGTGATAACGTAAGGCGAATAGTTAAGCGCTGTCCGAGGAGTTCGTACAAGAAACGCAAGGTCTTTCCACATTCAAAAGGGTCTGATATTAGTATTAGTAGTGTTTCCCAACGTCTTACCAAAGATTTTCGATTAAAGTCTTAGAAACCTGCACATAAACATAGACTAACCTCTGGCATGAAACACAGAGACTCCAGTTTGCAAAGCGTCATCAATCGTGGACTGCTGAAAATTGGAGCCAAGTTTCTTTTTTCCGATGAATCAACTGTGCGTCAATTTGAATTCCGTGATGCACATGTTCGACGACCAAAAGGCAAAGGATCCTTTTGCCGACAAGCACTACCATGACTGGTCCTTTTTAGATGGAAATGTTACATGAAAAGCTGCTATCTCATATATACTGTATGCAAGTGCACAGATGCACAATCTTTAAGGATGATGGTGCTCCATGCCACTGATCAAAGTCATTAAAGGACTACCTGCAGAGGGAAAAAATATAACTGTGCGTGACTGGCCAGGTAATAGTCCTGACCTTTAATTCCATCGAAAATTTGTAGACCATTAAAAAACACACGGTAGCAGAAAAACAGTCATCAGATTCCCAAGCTTTGATTGACGTGATAAAGTACATGTGATGCGAAGACATTTCAAGTGATTACTGCAAATTCCTCATTGAGAGTATGCCACATCGTATTCTGTCCGTTATGAAAAACAAAGCTTGCCACACAAGTACTGATTTTCGTCTTTTTGTGTTCTAAAGAATGTAAGTATTCATCTGGGGTGTTATTGTTTCAAATATATCTGACTATTAATCAGTTGTTTCTTTGGAAATCTTGATTTTCAATAAATTGACAGGTAGTCTTAAACTTTTGCAAAGGAGTGTATTTCTTTATTTTGTGTGATTTTACTCTCAGTTTTTATGGAACGGCCGTTGTATACTATGATTTCATAATATGCTGTACCTGATATTTCGACCAGTACATTTGTTACCAGTACACTTAATAATTTCCTTTTATTTCCTACTATTTTCATCTGTGCGCAATTTAAGAAATTGTGAAATTCTCCCCAGTTTTCCTTAGGATTTAAAACAAATATTTCATGCAGCATCTATAAATGTGCCGTTTATTTTCCTATAACTAAATAAGATTCGTTTTGAACCTGAAAATAAATATATTTTAAGATATTATTAAAAACATTTATTTCCAGATTGGACAGGGACTTGCATGTGAACGAGGACATCAATGGAAACGCTCTTGAGGGAAAAAGATGACGTTGCATTGTCCATCGATACTGTTCAAACACAATGTGGATCCAATACCTGTAGTACCGATCAATGCTGCGTATATATTTTCCCTTTCACTTGGCGTTGTGACCAACGTCTTCAAAGCGGTACGTCATCAAACGTGTCTTCCTATTTTTATTACTCAAGAATGATTGTTTGTTCGGAATAATATATTTCGTATTCTTGCAGGACCCTGTAGTAGGGAGGACCCCCATGACAATACAGAGATGGGTTCCCTCCTTTTTTGTGATGTAACTCTCCAGGCAGGAGCAGATTGGGGAAAACCAAACCAAGTCGGGAGTTTTAGTCATCGAGTCAGCTATAAAATATTACACGCACATACAGCAGAACACCTCCATAAATTATTATCTCATGAAAAATAATTCTATTAGATGATGGGTGCAAGAGAGCTACTGAAATATACACTATATTGACAAAAGTCACCGGACACCCCTTCATAAACAAAATGAACGGATCCGCTTCGCTGTTAAGATGCGCGGTACAGCTGCAAACGGTATGAAAGCAAGCCCGCAGCTGACCGAGATCATATATCGCACTGTGAGGTGTAGTGAAAATGTCACGGCGGGGAGAGAACTTAATCTGAGGAAGGAAAGATTGTTGGAGGTGTTATATTAGTGAGTTATCCATAAGATAAACCGAGAGGCGTATAAACATTTCCAAGTCAAAATGTTTTCGATGTACTGAATAAGTGCAAGACATATGGTGCGCCTGGAGCAGCCAAACGTACCGGCAGACCAAAAGAAAATCAGTGATAGAGGACGTCGAATCCTCAGGAGAAATTCGTTACATCTAATCAACGGAGTACTGCACAAGACCCTCAGTGCACAGGTGCGAGTGAAAATGCTGGAACCTCGGTATGTACACGTACCATTCGCAGACAACTTCATTCCATGGGTTACCGTAACGTCGTGCGGCTGCTCATAAAACCTTACATCTCCACTCGAAATACTACTCGTCGTTTAGCATGGTGTAAAGAACATTTATCGTGGACTGTAGATCAATGGAAACGGGTCCTATGGACTGGATAAATCCAGATAAACGATCCAACAGTCTAATGGCCCGTGTGTGGGTATGGCGACAGACAGGGAATGCGCTATTTACCACAGTGTACTGTCCCTACGATCACGTTCGGAGCTGGCAGTGTACTCGTGTGGGGGTGTTTTTCGTGGAAATATGATCCCAGCCTATTGGTTATTTTGGACAAACCTGTTAACCAACACGTCTACCTCCATATTCTGGACAATAATGCACCACCAACTCTGTGGCAATGCTATGGAACCGAGCCTTGTTCGTAGCAGCAGGATAATACACCAAGCCATAAAGCAAGGACTGTGACGGCGTTGTTTGACAATAATCCCGTATGGTGTGTGGACTGGACAGAACAGAGCCCTGATCTTTATCCCAAAGAACACTTATGGGATGAATTAGAGCGCTTTTATAAGAAGTTTGGAACCAAGGCCTACTACTAAGCAACATTTAGCGGCAGCATTATGTACCGAATGGAAGCGCATACCTATTACTGTGTTCCAAATCCTTGTCGAAAGCATGTCTCGAAAGGTCAGCGGCATGCATGAAGGCCAAAGGTGGACCGACACCGTACTAATGTATCTCAATAAATGCTATGCTGTATTATTCTTTTAGGCGTCCGATGACGTTTGTCAATAAGGTGTACACTGTAAGACGAATTCTGCAGTGAAAATGTTTTTAACAATTTAGCAGTGAAAGAAATTTTGGAAATCAGCTGCTTTTTGTATCATATTCATGTCATATCACTAAGCTATTCTCGGAGATGCAGAGGCTATC
>JAYWMT010000061.1:0-252651 GCA_039090855.1 Macrothele yani
CGCGAACGAGCTTTCGATGGTCTTTAAGAGGCCAGCTCATCGTCACTTCATACTTGTAGTTACAGAAGACGTATCGGCAGAGAAAATGCACTATCTACCAACAAGTAATTGGACACCTGTGATAGCAAACGAAAACGAAGTTTATTCACCTTCAATAGTTGGTGGAGCCTCCACGAGCGGCTATTACAGCTGCTACCCTCCGGGGCATAATCTCAACCATGCGTTGTACGACGGCTAGCGGTATTTTCTTCCAATCGGTTTAGAGAAGACAGGTCAGTTCCTTCACCGATTTCGGATGGTGGGGGCACCCCTTAAGCCAACGCTCCAACTCGTCCCAGAGGTGATCGATAGGGTTAAGGTCCGGGCTCTGCGCAGGCCAGTCCATTCGATGAACGCCATTGTCACCATACCAAGCCATGGTGGACCTCGCAACATGACAGGTGACATTGTCATCCTGAAAGTAACATGGGTCCACCCCGTAAAACTGTCACAACGTAGGAAGCGCATGCTCATCCAAAATGGTGCAGTAGGTCTCGGCGTTGAGTCTACCAGGAATTGCGACCAAGGGTCTCGTGCCATACCAGGAGAAACACCCCCATAGCATAATTCCACCGCCGCCGAACTTCACAGTTGGCACAATACATTCCGGCAGGAGGCGTTCTCCAGGCAGACGCCAAACACAGACCCTGCCATCAGAACGGTAGAGGGTGAACTTTGATTCGTTCCTCCAGAGAACCTGTTTCCACTGTTCAACGGTCCACTGTCGACGTTCTTTGCACCACGTTAGCCGAGCAGCGCTATTGGACTTGGTGATCAAAGTCTTGTGGGTGGCAGCACGTCCATGATAACCGAGCAAATGGGCTTGCTTACGGATGGTATTCATCGAAAGAACACTCCCGGATGCCTGTTGAAACTCCTCACGCATATGGCTCATCGATTTGGTACGGTTCTTCCGAATTTCTCTGGCCAGCAGCCGTCGGTCTCTAACTCCCAGTTTTGTGGGTCCGCCGGGTCGGGGCACATTCCGACAGTAACCTATCATCTTCCACTTGCCAATCACGTAGGCCACTGTCGATTTTGGATACTTCAACTTGCTGGACATGTCACGTGTGGATCGGCCATTTCTGTGATATCCGACGATTACACCTTTCTCGAAATCAGAGAGCTCCGAACTGCGTGGCATCTTGCATGCAACTGGTTGCGTTGTTGTTTCCCACACGATATTTAACGGCGGCGGCCGTGACGTTTATCAGGACCGCAGATATCGTCGATTGCAGTGGTGTCCAATTACTTGTTGGTAGATAGTGTATATGCAAGGTATCCAAGGCTAATTCAAGGCTGACTCTTACAGACTTGATGCTGTCACATATTACGTCCGGTGTAAAAATCAAGCAACTTCTAAAGAAAAGAAAAATTTCATGGGGTTACTGCATTCCGCACTCAAACTAATTAGGAATTCTGGACGAAGACTTGTGAATGAAACCTTCAGTGCTCAGAGACTTTCGAAAACAAAGGTAATCATTGGAACACTATTCAGACTGATACTTTTACATAAGGGGAATGTACTTTTTCTTCAATTATATAAAGGTTTCCATTATATATCTGTTAGATGTACAGATAAGTTTTAAAGCGTTTAAGACAACGCAACATGTAATTTGAGAGAAAACAACAACACCTTTACAAATAAAAATATTCGCCGTCATTATCTATCACATTCCGCCATCGGTCGAGTAGCTGAGGGATTCCAGACGTGAAGAATACTTCGTCGTGTAACGCGATGAAGTCGTCAACCCATTTTTGCACTTCGTCACATGTCCGAAACTGTACAGCAGACATACCATGTTACATCCTTCGGAACAAATAATAATCTGAAGGGGCTATGTCTGGACTATACGCTGGGTGCTTCAAAAACCTCCCATTAAAGCGTCAATAACGTTTCCTTGACCGATTTTGCTGCATGAGGCGGCCTAGCGTTGTGATGCAGCAATTTCACGGGACGGAATCGTTTGCCTGTGAATGGACGTTTCCGACAGATTTCCTGTTTCAATCGCAGAAATTGGTGCTTGCAGCGACCAGCAGTAACAGTTTGAACCTGTTTCCAATAGTTAATAATAGATATGTCCTTCATATCCCACCAGATGCACACCAGAAATTTCTTGGAGTGAATATGGTGTTTCGGTGTTGAAGTCTTTGCTTCACTGGGGTCCACCCTGTGCTTTTTGCGTTTGGGATTGTCGTACCATATCCACTTTTCATCACGCGTAACGATTTTTTACAGGAAAGACTTTCTGTGTTGTTTATTCAATAGGATCAAAGCACTTCATGACACACTCATCCTTGTTCCTCTGACTCAGGTCATGTGGCACCCATTTTCCTTCCTTATGAATCTTTCCAATTGCACGTAAACAATTGGAAATGGTTTGTTGAGTTATCCCCAGTTGTTCATCTAGCTCTTTTTGCGTTTCAGACAAATCATCATCCAGCAATGCTTGCAGTTGCTCATGTGCAACCGTCTGTGAGGCGCAGCTACGTTCTCAATAGCTAACATCAAAATCACCTGCTTTAAACCGTCTAAACCCAAACTCACACGTGCTTTTCGATACAACATTCTCCCCCAGAACAGAACAGATCAATGCACATGCTTTTGCAGCAGTTTTTTCTTGATGAAATTCGTAACGAATGCAGTGTCAAATAAATGCAGTACTGCTTGCCACCTTTCACCTACCAATGTGTAAATGCGTTTGACTGTTGGGCAAAATTATGTGTAACATTTTACACTCTGAATCAGTTACGGTCACATGGCAACAAAGAAGGGGAATGTCGGATATGTAAATTGGCAGTATACGTCACAGAAAAAATGCTTTAAAATTTATTTGTACACCTAATACATTCGCATTAAAGAAGTCAACTTTGCCATGTTTTTCAAAAATGTAAATATTCTAATCACACATCACGAGCAAACGATTGAAATAAAATGTAATTCAAAGACGAACTTGCGCTCTTCTTTTTCAAATAAATACTTTACAATTTCTCTCAAATAACTAAGATTTAAAATAAAGTGTAAAATTTCTATCAGTGAAATTGATTGTGCTACTATCTCCATTTGTCCCGCTTAGAGAAGTTGTCCAATGAAACATCTCTGTCTTTAACAAAAACCAAAATCTTTCGTTATTCACAGAAGCATATCTGAAGTTGAAATACTGTTCACTCTTTTGAATACTTCTATTCCGAATGTCTCTCGAAACAGATTCTCGTGTTTGCTAAAAACATTTTGAACAATAAATAGGAAAATCTGTGTTTCTTAAGTTTTAGTATATTACAGTCTTCTAAGCTTCTTCCAAACTTTTTACAAAACCCATAATGCATGTACATGTTAAAAGTTCGTAGATAGAGAATTTCAAAGCGTACTTACCAAGACCTGGGGAAACAAATAAATTGAAAGAATTTTCATTTTTTTAAAAATTGAATCATTCGCAAGGTGGCACTTCAAAGCACATTACATAATAAAATGAAATTATATCTATTAAAATATAATTTGAAAATCAAAGACTAAGCAGTTGGGTTCTTAAAGAATGATAGCTTTTCTACCTTCGAAATGTTCTAATACTTTGTGATGTGGCTACAACAAAAATACTGAGCGCATTAATTCAGTGTGATAGAAGAACATACTTCCATGTACTTGGTAAAATTATCATATTGATAATCTGAGACAACACATTAGAACATGATTTCAAATTCTCCAATTTGTGTGATCAGACTGAGTGATTAGGTGAATAACCGTTCCTTAACCCTTTAAGTGGCTGGAACTAATTAACTTGGGGTTAGAATAAAGAGCTGAAATCATGTCTAAGACACATTGTTTCTGTCTAACAAGTGAATAGAACGCAACTGAAAAAAGTGAACCTGAAAATTAGGAAGTGTTGCTTTCCTCTTAGCTTTCCTATTCAAAGTAATCATTTAGTGGAATGATTGGAACTGATCCTTTCTGACTGATTACTTGCTAAAAGGGCTATATCAATGGCAACAAAGAAAAGAAAGGAGACAGAAGATATTTGAGTAACTTGTTTCTCTGCCTAGTTGCATGATGTCCGTGTCAGGGGTACTGGACGATGGTACCAGGATACTAGAAAGAGGCAAGCCCTTTCTTTTCATTTCTTAGGTCATAGAGCAGACTACAAGAGAGTGCTAGAAAAGAGAACTACAAGGGTATATTATATACAAGCACCAGTGACAAGTATATGGTCGGTACTACTGAGATGAGAATGAGAAAGGAACTATTTTGTCGTAGCCTCTGTTAAACCCGATCACTAAGTAGGCATTTCTGTTTCGGAAGCTTAGTAAATTTTGGGCACCATTTGTTTCAAGCACATCGGCCGCTTAAAGGGCTAAGTAAGCGACGAAAGATCGGGAAATGAGATAAAAATAAATGGTGATGAAACAGATACTGAAAGGATACCAAGGATTATTGGGGAGGGGGAGAAATGACAGGTCCGTAGGCGCCACCTCTGTTGCTGCTTCCGGGTCGACGCTTCTCTTAGGTCACTGGGAACAGTACCATTAAGAAAATTAGATTACTCACGCTTATCATATTTGTAGAGGTATAACACTATAATTGTATCTTTTCCGTACTTTCATACATAAAACGAATAATTAGAACTCGAGCGTATGTGGTGAATAAAGCTTATTTTCAAGTTCTTTGATGTACTATATACCTTCGGCTTTCACGTAGTTTATCGCAAACTCACTGGGCTTGGGAGGCATATGCCTGGATGGTTCCATATGAAGTCAATCCCGGACGCATGTTGCCTTTGATTTGCACAGCCTCGACCCAGCCATCCGATCTGGTGTCACATGACTTTGAAACCGCCACTGCGCTTTGTTTCCGTGGAGACCAGTGGATCTTCTTAGTATGTGTCTGCTGACAAAAGAATAATCAGCGTTTCTCAGTTAGAGAGACAAAGCTTATACTCACATGCAAAATGCTTTGAATTGTAGAAAACAAGTACTGTTGAAACAGGTACCGAATCCAGTGGCTTACCGGGAAAACTCTGGGCCCCACCGCAAAAAATATCTTTAAAGCACTTTCACAAAAATCCATTAGATTTTAATTTGTGAAAATTTGAACTTTCATATTATTAACTAGGTTTTACCTGTGTTTCCATAAATAAAATTTTTTGAAACACGCAATTATTTTTCGTAAAGCCGAAATTACTCTACTTTACTAAGTGTGAAGCACATATGTGCACGTTGCAATTAAAATGCTTGCCCTAGTTTAATACTAATACAAAGTACTGCAAAACACTTACACCAAAGTAAATTATATCATACAAAATTTTATTTTTTTAGAGAACTAATGCTAGCCTCTTTGAAATGCCTTACATTTACACAGACACAAAACATGCAAGTTGGAACTGACGTGTGGCAGTGTCTAACGATCCCGTCCCGGTTTATACAAAAATACGCAACGTAAATTATCAAATAAGTAAGTAATAATTCAGAATTGTGGCATAAAAAGAGCAAAATTCCTTAAATTATTTAGTCTTTAATATCAAAACCTCACTTTACATAATGCCATAACGTTTTCTTCTGCTTACTCTATTATAAAAAAATGACACGTCTCTCTTCCTACGTTCCCGCTAAGAACTACTTTTTGTTCATTGTAATTTGTAAGGAAGCGTAGGTATGTGAGAAGAATTGTAATGCATAATACCTTTTCCTCATTGGTAAAAAAATAAAAACATAATTTCATTCATTGAACTGATATTCCCTTACTTTCCCTTTTTAATATACACGCATAGGAACAATTCACTTGGCTGACTAAAAGGGCCTCAAGTCCATTTCAATAGTTGCCTACCCGTCATCCAGTTTTTGTAAACCAACCCAGCAAAAATTATTTCGAAAGATTTTACTTATTATCTGTTTGATTGTCTGAAGATTAGTTGCATCATTTCTTTCTCACTGTGTCTCGGACTACTTGCCTGAGGTGAATAAAAGTCTGTTTTAGACTACTATTTGGTCATTTCTGCACTGCAACGGTCGGCTGAAGAAAAATTTTAAGAACATAATGCTAAATGAATTCGAAGCTGACCTAAAATAAAGAACATTCCTTCAACAGAGAATCCCAAACTCACAATTCTGTTAAGATGCAATTTTTTTATAATAAATAAGTACCTCTAAAATATGTAAATTTTACAATTTTGATAATTCATAATATTTTTTTATAATTCTCTTAAGATTCAGCCTACAGACTACGTATTGGTAAAATATTTGTTCAGTAGAAACCGGATTTTTAAACAGTGTAAGGCAATGGCATTCATGTTTAGTGGAATTGAAACTGTGGAACCAAAATGTGCAAAAATTCTAAAAAAAAAGTCGTGCTTTTATTGCTAAATGATTGACTTGTACTGTAATAATCGAACGGAAAATTGTGAACATATTTCATAAAGCTTCGTTAAGGAAATGCCGATTTAAGAAAAAAATAACTAAACATATTTGCATGTGAGAACTGATAATTTATGTTGTACTTTAAAAAGGCTTTAAGAAAGGTTGTCTTTTATTTCTTCAAAAAATTCATCTCACCGTTAAACGTAAAGCGCTCTCAGTCTGATATATTCAGAGTGTTATGGTTCCATCAGCTTCCGTTGGTATTACCATACGCTTCATAATATGAAATCACATATATCTCTAGTGCTGATAACTTTAAAGATATTTAGTAATGGTTTTGAGTAAGGATGCGAAAAATTTATAACTCTTACGATTTTAATTTCCAAAGTTTATTATAGAAGAATATTTCCGCTGTTTTAAGAAAACCAGTAATCTACTGGTCTAGAATGTAATATCGCTTTATTTTGTATAATTATCTAAGATTTCACATCTTAAACACACGAAAACAAAAGATACTTACGATCAGCTGTAAGAGAGAAAAGGGATCATTATTTTTTCACTTTTTCATTTAATACACACACATACACAATGCAAAACACGTTACAAACTTACATGCTTCACGCAAAGATTAATCAGTTTACCGATTTAAATAGCTGAAAATTTAACTTTTTCTAGTAAGGATCCAAATAACATTGCATTCGGACAAGATTCCGGAAAATCACAACAACGGATCATTACTTTCGAATGAACGTAAATAAAAATACCTCGAGTTCTTCATACAAAGATAAAAGTGAAAGTTGTAGAAAGAGTAAGCAATGCGAATTAGAACATAAATGTTAGTTAAAAGATTTTAACGCCTGACATCTCGTTTCAATAGCAATAATAGAGAATCTGAGCCTTTGTTGCTCAACATAATTTTGTGAAAGTAAAACGAATGTGAATAAATTCCACACTTAATGCTTGATTGCGCTTTCAATACCTATTTATATTTTTATCTTTATACGAACAATTATTTAAAGCATATTTATCATTGTTTCTTGTGCTTTCTGATATTGTGACCTTAGAGATTAAGCTGAGAAAGAGAGAGAGAGAGAGAGAGAGAGAGATCATTTGCTTCTTTAACAAATAATTTGTCCTATCAGAGAGGTAAAGAAATCATTAAGCTAAAGCACTGTGTTAGTCAAAGGGTAAACAGTTTAATACGTGCATTAGGAATATCGGCTACTAAAATTGCTATGAGGCTGAATAACAGATCGTTATTCAGTTTTCATTAACTTATTCCTGTATTAGGGGCATTGCTGTGAAAATTTGCAATTCTTTATTTTGCGCTTATTTTATCATCCATATTTGTATATCTGTAGAAAAATACCTGCTTTTATATTTTTTTTGCGTGCGTGTGTGATTGCTTGTTGAGTTTCAAATGACATGAACATTTTGTCAGAAAGGAATAATTCGGGATAGAAGCTGATTCTTAGATTTAGTATGTTTCTCAAATCACGACTTCCAAGGAGGCCGCTTTAAGAAGTATGCGAGGTCTTAGCACGTGAAACTGTGAACTTGATTCACATGTTGTATATACATTCCGTGTTGAACCAAAAAAGAATACTTCTGAAATAACCGATATATGTCTGCAATAAACTGCATACCATTAAATAAACAGAGCTTGAATGCAGAAACATGCTTGAATCTGTAATGTTAGAATCATTGTGCATGTTCTAAGGCTCTCAGGTACATTTCAACTTTCCAAAATTCTTCCGACATTGTCTATGTTCCTGAACGCAGAGCAGTACATTCAAGACAACGTCGAGATTCTCCAAATCTTTAAGCACCAGTGTAAACTACTTCGTTGCGTTACTCGTCTAAATTATTTCGTGTTTACGCCAGAAAGTTTTTTCATGATGTTAATATCTGTTCTTTAATTTTCCATTTATTCCGTGGAATCCTACGTAAATGAAACGCAAATGCTGAGTACTGAAGAAAAATTTTAAGTCATTTTTGTTACACCACATGGTACGATTTTAAATCAAAATCATTTTTTGCGAACGTTTTGCTCAGTACATTCTGCTATTTTGCATGCAATTGTTTTAAGCGCTCCAATAGTAAGAGAGAAAAAACACAACTCATGTATTGTTAGCGCTTCCGCTATTTGGTGTTTTCTTACTCTCCAAAGATATTTCAACATTATTCAGAAAGTGCAAAATGAAAATCGTAAATTTTACTTACCGTCCTCTGTATCAACAAATCAGTAGATATCGTTTATTACAGGAAACCTTTAGCTATTGATATAAGTTTACATAAATTATAATAGCAAAGAAGCTTTCAATATCATAAAAGAATCAATCATAGAAAATTAAATAATATAAACTATTTAATAATAATCATATGGATCACTGCTAGGATTCTTTTTATTTAAGAGTTTAAAATTCTGTTACTATTAGGGAAACGGAACTATGTGTCTCAAAAAGACAAAAATAAGTGGGTCTGCAGCAAATATCCAGAAAATGGAATATTTACTGCCAAAGAAAATGTTTCCAGTTGAATGTGTATAGTAGTTGAATATTTCTGAACCAAAATAATTAAAAAATAGGAAAAACGTTTTCGTTTAATGATCTGTTTTCGGTAAATAGTTGTTTTTTGTTATTTTAATTATCGCCTTATGTATCCATTTTTGGTTTCTTGAAAGTCTCTTCTCTAAATACAGAATGTTTGATTGAATTTTTACTTTTCTGTGTAGTATTATATTAAGTAAATTATTGGCATGTGTGTTTACCAAGCGGCAATAAAAACCGTGCGTCTTAGAAATCAAAAGAACATGCGAATAATCTTGTATCATTTCTGTTTTTCGATGAAAAATAAGATTTCAAATTTAGCTCTTACATGATGGAAAGTTTGTTCCACAACTGGACAGTCGTACAAAGTGGTGATATGAAAATCTTATGCGTTCTTATATGTGTGCGTGCGTGCGAGCGTGCGTGCGTGTGCGTGTGTGTCATAAAGGGAATTTACATACTTTTTCAATTTACCTTCCTTTGACTTCAATTTTATCCCAACACATGATACAACAGACCCTCCCGTTTAATTTGGTCACGCAAAATTAAGGAACTCTGTTCGCTAATCTTATTTATGCATGTTATAATGATGTTTTCATAAACTCGATGACGGTATGTATTAGTTATTATATAAAAACATGTTTCATATTCTGTCATTCCATTTAACTTTTACTCCAATGCAGAGTTTTACAACTGGTGTTAATCCTCGTATTGAACTAAGAAAATGTGTCCAAAAAAATGTCGCTTTCTTTCCCTGAATTTGCAAAAGACTAAAGTTCTTATGATTGTCACATTTTACCTACATTTTATAGTCTTTGCTGCTTTAAATTCCCCTGAACCTTCGAACGAATATGTATCTCCTTACTGATTTAATAAAAAAGATAAAATAAAAGAATCATTTATTTTTAAAACATTTTCTTTTTCCTGTTGTTCATTCTTCTATTCAAATGTTCTCTTGGAGTTCATACTTTATTTGACAGATGTTGTTATCATGTAAAACAGTTTTTACTCTTTTAAAGTTTAAAGAAGCAGTAGAAGAAAGAACGGATCCCAGAGAGCCTATTGCTAAGCGAAGAGATGTGCTGGTGGCTGTACCCCATAATTATCAGAAACTTAAGAACAAACAACAATCCCTTTTCATAAATTCACATAAAAGGGAAACCTGCATGTTCATCAGTATTGATGAATGGTTCATGTTTCCCCAATATTCAAGTTTTAAAATTTATTAAAACTGTAAATCCTACTTACTTGACCTGTAGAAAAGGCAATGAAAATATTTAGAAAATCATAAATTACTTACGCACACATTTGCATTTGAATTTGCATAAGTATTACAAAGGAAAGAAAAAGCGCACAGAAGGATTACATGGCAATTCACTGAGAGAACTGTTTTCTGTGAGATATCTGACATTAAATTACCAGAGATGTACATCTATAAAGCAAACTGTTTATTCTGAACTAACGGCACGAAGCGAATCAGAATTATTTGGATTGTTCAAAAATGCTCTTTACAATTCATATACCCCAACGAGCCATTACACTATGACCACCTTCCTATTGAGCTGTAGGACACTCTTTAGCCCGCAAAACAGCGGTCACTCTGCGAAACATTGATTCCATGAGGTAGTGATAAGTATCCTAGGCTATCTGGTACCATATTGTCAACAGCAGGTCCTGCAGTTCCTGTAGACTTCAAGGTGGTGGTTATTTAGCGGAAACCCGCTTTTCCAAGACCAACTACAAATGTTCGATTGGGTTCATATCAGGTGAATTTGGAGGCCAGGATATTAACAGAAAGTCACCAACATGTTCCTTGAACCACTCTTTGATGATTCTGAAAGTGTGGAATAGCGCATCATCCTGTTGGTTTTGGCCATCACCAGCAGGGAACACAGTTGCCATGAATGGGTGAACTTGGTCCGCAACGCTGTTAAGATATCTGACTGCTGTCACGGATTGTGCTATTGTGATAATGAGGCCTAAAGTATCGAAAGAAAACGTCGCCCACAACATAACATCGCCGCCGCCACCGCCGACCTGTTTCCGCCCAAGAGTGCATCCAGGTGCCATAGCCTCCGTTGGTAATCGGCGTATCAACTCTCGGCCGTCTACGTGATGCACCAGGAATCTTGATTCGTCAGACCAGGTAACTTTCTTCGAATTATCCACAGTCCAATCCCGATGATCTTGGGTCCATTGCATGCCTTGTTGGCGATGCCGTGAAGTGAGTATGGGGAACCGGCTGGGTCTGGGTCTACGGCTACGCAGGCCCATGCGCTGAAGGCTGTGATAAACTGTGTGATGTGACACATTGCCCTAATCACCAGTCTTGTAGCTGCGGAAGATTTGTCGAACTGTGGCCATGCTGTCGCTGTGAACAATGCGCGACAGTCTCCACTCTTCTCTGGCATCAATGGGCTGCAGACGACACACGACTGGACGATGTTTCGTCGTTTGGCCATCTCTGCACCATTTGTGACAAGTGCGGCTGTTTCTGAAATACTATCTAGCAGCTGACAAATGGGCTTCAGTAGCAACTTTTTCCTATTACTGGCAAACGTTTGCTAATTACGTACAGAGGATAGGTGTGACGACTTACAGTAGCCCACGTGACGTTGATACACGTGGTATTTCGTTATCTCTTCGAACATGTAAAAGGGGGATGTTCCTAATGCAAAGATAACTGAGTGTATATGATTCATAAATGATTTACAATGCTCTTTACAAGAAGATATAGTGCTAAATACAAAGATTTTGTAATACCTCAAATCAGTAAAAATATGACATGGAAAAAACTGCGAAATTGAGTAAATGTTGCTTTGGGAACATCCTCAGTTCACCTTGGGCAAATCTGGGGTGTCTTTTCAAATTCAGGATTACGTAACATACCCCGAATGTTTAAGAGAAGAGAAGTTGGGAAATTAATGGGTATATGTTGTCAAAAGGGGCCTTCAAATGCAACTGTTAAAAGTGTAGATGTACTACCGAATGTGTACGTGCTTTTTCGTTAAGTAACTAAAAATCATTTCTTTCAAAAATCCATAATTTAGAGAGGAGTAATTCTATAGGATATGTGGGTTTGCCTGTTCTTAAGTTTGGGCCTCTGGTTCCATAAAAATAACAGAAGCAGGCTTATAAGACAGGCACGCCATCTATACTCCACTTGGGACTCGGAACAGGACAAATCTTGGAGGACTGGTGAGTGGGTAGCACTGCGGACCGCTCGGCCACCTGGGGCAATCCTAATTTCATAAATCATTTCTTTCAAAAATCTATTTCTCACGCGTTTACTGGAAGTCTTATCAACAAGCAAAACAGTATGTTATGCAATTCAAACTGTAAACGAAATTGTATAGAGACAAGAATAGAAATGAAATTAAAGAAAAGAAAAACAAGATAAGAACTATGTTGGTAAGCCCCCACTATTGTGGTACATATGTACACTGGGAATAAAACGTTCGTGATATTGCATGAAATAAAGGGTGTATTGGGTTGGGGTGAATGAAATGTCCGGCAAAGGAACAGTACACGTGGACGGCGAGGACGGAAAAGTTGGACAACTTACCTAGGCAAAATAATCCCCCTTGGGATCGGCATATAGTTGCCCTCTGTCCTGCAAGGCCATGATCCTGGAACGAAAAACGTCTTGTGACTGGGACCTGAAGAAGTCACCAACTGCACGTTGAACTTCGTTGTATATCGTGAACTGTTTCCCGGACAGGAAGTGATCCAGGGGACGAAACAGATGCTAGTCTGTCGGAGACAAGTCCGGGAAATAGGAAGAATGAGGCAGTGTTTTATTGCCCAAGGCACTTAGTGTCAACATCGTTCTTTGTTTCACCTGAGGGCGGGCGTTGTGCTGGAGTAGAACAACACCATGCCTGTTGACCAAAGCCGGTTGTTTCAGTAGCAATTTCCGGTGCAACTGGTGTAATTCAGCACAATAAGGTTCTGCAGGGATGGTTTGGCCTCTTGCCAAGAAACCCCGATGGATTATCCTGGCTGTGGACCACCAGTCAAGGAGAATCATCTTCTTGGTGTGTAGAGGTGGTTTAGGATGCCGTCAAGCAATCTGTGCCTTGCTTAACCATTGTGCAGATAGTTTGCGATTATCATAAAGGACCCACTTCTCGTCGTAGGTGACGATTCGGTGCAGTAGAGGTTTCTGTTTATTCCTGGCAAGCAGCGACGTGCAGGTGTCCAAACGCCTAGTCTCGTTGGCAGTTGTCAAATCATGCGGCAGCCAAATGTACAGCTTTTGACCTTACCCAGTGCATCCAGACGCCGAACCACTGTCGTGTGGTGGACACCTACCTCTGCCTCTATCTCACGATACGATTTTCGGGAGTCCGCTTCAACCACACGTAACAGAATATCGTCAGAAACAGCAACAGGTCGGTGACCAAGTGCTTCGTTTTGCAGGTCCATATATGCACTTCGAAACTTCACAAATCATCACCGAATAGTCCATTCGTTGTTTATTTCCCCCCCAAACGCTTTGTTATCGTTTCGAGCGGCAATTCCTGCAGAATAGCCCAGTCTAAATTCATGAAGGGAGATTACTCTCAAATCCAGCGTATATATGTTTCCTTTGCAAGCCACGTTATCTCCAAACAAACCAAACCTGAATCTTGTTCTTCACACACGAGCTAGCTATTTATAGTAACTCTGACATAAAACCCGCAACACCTGTGGGTGGCTCCTCTCCGCTGTGGTGGGGGCTTGTCACCACTGCTCGTTCGTGCCGGACATTTCATTCGCATCAACGCAATATGTATCTAACTCAAGTAACACGCGTTGATAACATCAGCAACGCTACGTAACACAAAGAATAACGATAAAGAGTGAATTTGCAAATACAATTCATCGTGCAATTTCTGCACACAACAAAGTTGCACTGAAATATTGACAAAATGGTAAATTCGGAAAATGTCTATACCTCTGGATTTCAGTACCCCGTAAAACCACCTCTGTATTAAAGAACATCTTGAAACCTACGTGGCAAACTTGCAATGACGTTATTGATGAATTGCATTGTCATCGAAAAAACGGAATGCATGTCCAATAGCAGTGAGAAACATTGTCACAATGAGAACAATGATCTCGTCTCGGTACACCGAGCCATTCATGTTGCAAACATACAAGGAAAGTCCAACGTGTGATTGTATTCTTGTGCCGAATCTCTCGATAAGTGTCCTCGACGAGTAAGAAGTTAAAGAACGAGACCAGATTCGTCTCTGAAATTTATATGGTGCCACCCTGTATCCCATGACATGTATTATTGGACCCAGGTACATCCTTGACGACTGTGATCTCATGTCAGTGCTATGCATCTCAGCGGCCTCCTTGTTCCGAGTCTGTATTCGTGAAGACGGTTTCGTACCGTTTCAGTACATCCTGTGACACAAGTAACAGCTCTTAGGGATTACCTGAGTTAACTATTGGTGATACTGGGTGTCCTCCGAGCACTAACGGTCAGACAGCGATCTCACGTTCTGGTCGTCATCCTCAGGTGACCACTTCTGGGTCAATCTGCAACATTTCCATGCAGTAGAAATCTTGGGTGTAGCCTACATACTACACTTTGCGAAACTCGTAAAGCAGCAGCCACATCGATTTGCCGTGCTTCTACCTGTAGCATGCCAACAGCCTAAATTTCTATTGTCAATGCTTAAATGTCGTCTGGACATCATTTTATGTTAATACCACACTGAAAGCAAAACTTTCACCACACTTCTACACCAAGAGGTGAAACTCAGGGCCGGATTAAGGGAGGGGGTCTATAAGGGCTATTGCCTTGGGGCCCACCCTGACCAAGGGCCCAGGAGGCATGTCTGGGCAAAAAGAGAGAGAGAGAGAGAGAGATTTATAAAATAGTTTTACTTTTGTCTCTTATGATCTCCACTTGTTCAGAAACAGTGACTGGAAGACGAACATATTTTTACTCAACAAGGGTAAATGCACCATGTCGTTGTGCACAGCGGGGTCGGCGAGAGAGTTTCAGTTTTTTCACGTAATCCACTCACTCCTCCCAATTTGCAGCTGGAACCGTTAATAGTCGAAGTTTCCTGTGGCTTCACATTGCATTACAAAAAGAATGCAGTGAGAAAGTGCACAATTCTAAATCATTAGAAAATCCAAAACAAAATCTAAGAATCTTAAGCTTTTAATTCACGTTTTTATGAGAATAATTGAAAATGCAGAGATTTATTATAATGAAAATTATACAGATAATTTATTAGTTTGAAGAATGCACTACGTATTAGCTATCACAAGCGTATTGCTACAGTTTCGTGTTTTAAAGGACTTCATAATGATTCCCGACATAATTCTTCGAGGGCCCACTCAGATGTCTTAGCCTTGGGGCCCACACAGATGTCTTTGCCTTGGGGACCACTCAAATGGCTTAGCCTAGGTGCCCACTAAGCCTTATCCGGCCCTAGTGAAACGACCCGTTTTCAACGGTGCTATATCGGAGCTTTCACGCCACATGTTGTGTTGTCGGGATGCTAATTTACATATGACGTAGCTATCCACTCTGATAGCCGACTCCAGTATAGTCGCTAAATTTTCGTATCACAACGTTTTCCATTCGAAGTCTCTATATCCCTAACTTTTTTGTGACTACAGTCTTAGAAAATCAGCAAAGGATATATTATTACGTATTATTAAGCTAATACTCGTACAATTCAAAATGTTGCCAAACTTCGTAGTCAGAGGACACCTATAAAACAAGAAACGCACGCTCCTGCGCTATGAATAACTTTTAAACGAAAACAGAACAAGTTGCCAATAATATTGAAAGTGAATGTATAAGGAACATTCAGTGCACGTGAAATCGCACTTTTGCTTCTTTTATGTATGATAACCTCATTAGAAATGCTCAGACTACATTTCCGCTAAAAAGTCTGATATCAATTTCCGGTTTCTATGCCGACGTTTTGCCAGGATTTTTCAAGATTTCATATAAAGATTATTATTTTTTTTACAAACTATCGAAATCTCAAGATTCTCATACTTCAAATGTCTATGTTGAATCCATAGTATAGAAGGGCATTATGTGTCAGAGAGACGGTGATGAACTCCTGTTCAGTTTCGTTTTTTTTTTGAACAGTACGTCTACAAATTTTACTGCAGTCCCGAATTAATAGTTTAGTACTAGTGTAGATAATAGGTGTCTTGTACGTTACAAAACATTCCGAAGTATTTTATGCTGTGGTAAGGCAATGCAGTTAATTAAAACTCATCTTAAACTTTTCTGTCCTTTCATTTTACCAAACGGAAAACTAACAGTCACATGTTTGGAAAATGTTTGAGGATGATTTTAGACAAATCTGAACATTAAGAGAAAAACCAGATTGTTGATAGGAAATATCTTCTGTTGCGTACCACATTATCACAAATTACATACTGGACAACAATGCTTTTGTTACAAAGAAAACTTTAACGGTTTGGTATGTATTTACTGGTGCTCAAACCAAATATGAAGTCACAATTGCTCCACTGGGCTCCAATTTCTTGTAATGAAACACTTTATTGGGGTGAATGTTGTGTTACTTAAAGACATTTCTCTGTGTTTCCCAACAGAGACATCTCTCGGCAGTCAGGATAGCTGGGTCTCTGAGAGTAGACATACTGGCGCCATTACTTCCTGTTGTGCAATTTCTTTTGGGAATGAGAAACAAAGCAGAATTTTTGTCATTTGAATGCATTTAATCGGTATTGAAGGACGTGCATTTTCTCGTGGTTTAAAAAAGTATCGTGAATTGTGCAAAGTGTACGTTAAATAATGCCGCGTACTTTTGTGAACCATCCAAACAATTTCTGCTACATTTGTGGACAATTTACTTTAAAGTCTCAAAGTCGACATTTTACATCGTTGATTAGAAAATCGTATGAACTATATTTACAGTGCAAAAAGGGTGATGAGGATAAATTTTGGGCGCCTAACATTTGTTGTAGTTCATGTGTATCTTTGTTGACTGTTTGGTCGAAGGGATCACGTCAAATGCCATTTGCGGTACCAATGGTTTGGAGACAGGACCGACAGTCCACTCAACAGACTGTTACTTCTGCATCGCTAAGATATCTGGAATTACGACTTAGACCAAAGACACGATTCAGTATCCCAGTATTCCTTCGGCCATAAGACCTGTTCCTCATCGTCCAGATCTTCCTGCTTCTGTACCTCGACATTCATGGAGTTTAGATGACAGTGAAACTGATGAAATAAATCCGCACAGCGAAGAAAATATTGAAGTAAAACAAGACCCTGATTTTCGGAAGATTCTGTGTCTTACCTTATAAGTCAGGAAGAATTAAATGATCTGGTTCGTGACCTTTATTTAGCAAAGAGACTGGCCGAAATATTGGCTTCAAGATTGAAGGGATGGAGTCTATTACAACCAAGTACAAAGTATGTAGTTTTCGTCGACAATAGCAAGAGTTTGAACACTTATTTTCGAAGAGTGGTGATCTTGTGTACTGCAATGATACAGACATCTTGCGTGAAGACAGCAACACAAACCTGAAGAATGGAGACTTTTTATAGATTCTTCAAAAATAAGCTTAAAAGCTGTCCTCCTTCATAACGGAAACATACATCCGTCAGTACCTATTGCATATGCTGCATACATGAATCAAACATATGCAAATATGAAACTGTTGCTTCAAAGTATGGTATACAACGACACTGATGGAATATTTGTGGCGATCTTAAAGTGATAGCTTTGCTCCTTGGTCTACAACTTGGAAGCACAAAATACTGCTGCTTCTTGTGTGAATGGAACAGTAGGGTCAGAAATTCTCATTACATTAAGAAAGACCTGGCTTAAAAGAGAGTCCTTAATTCCAGGTAATAAAAATGTTGTTGCTGGGCCTTTAGTAAGTCCTCAGAACGTGTACTTACCACCACTTAACATCAAACTAAGTTTAATAAAAAAATTTGTAAAGGCATTGAATAAAGATGGAGAAGCCTTTCGTTTTCTAAAGAACAAGTACCCCAAAATATCTCAAACCAAAATTAAACATAGCATTTTAATTGGTCCACGAGTAAGGGAACTTATACGTGATTTTGCATTTGAAGGCACTTTGAATGAGACTGAAGCTGCTGTATGGAAGTCCTTTTAAGATATGGTACTGAACATTTAAGGTAACCGGAAGACAGAAAGTTATATGGAAATTGTTGCTGAGCTTCTAGAAAACTCTGAAGTCATGGGATGCAATATGTCCCTTAAAATACATTTCCTTCAATCGAATCTGAACTTTTTCCCACAGAATTTAGGAGCTGTAATTGATGAGCACGGAGAACGTTATCATCAGGACATATGTACGATAGAAAGCCGCTGTAAAGGAAAATGGAGCCCTAAAGTGCTAGCTGATTACTGTTGGATTCTAAAAAGTCATGTAGTACAACCAAAGTAGAAAAAAAGCTAAAATAACTGCTTTTTAAGGTAAGTGTAATTAATTGCTTTTAGCAAAATGTACATGCCAAAATGAAGGCGTATTGTACACTGAAACAACAGGTTAGTCGAGAACTATGCCCGAGAGCGAGCAGATTTGTAATCAGCATGGCAAATACTGTATGATTCGGCATATAGAGTCTTTGTAACAAACAAAAAGTTTATTTTTGTTGTTCGGTGCTATCTTTACCAATTTTTGATTTATAGTTAAACAATCAAGTAAATGGTTCAGCCTCATAACATGCAATACAAGATTCTTTTTTTTGCGACTATTTAAAGCCCACTGAGTTGCTCACGGTGGTCGTTAAACTTCCAACCAAAAAACAAAAAAAAATATAAAAAAAAAAAAAAAATTAAGATCTTTTTTTTGTTTTCTGTGTTCTTGAAATTAGGACCTATTCCGCTATTCCCACGTTAATAGCATTAGTGCTTTAGTGTTCAAAACGTTTACGTGAAGTCATTAGTTAAAATTTGGTGATAAAGCTCCTCTACGTGACATATATATGTGAAAGCGACTTGAAAAATGGAAATGACACGAAGAGCGCCTGAGCAAGCGCACAAGCACAAAAGTTGTGCTTACATGGATATGTGGAAAGCTTTATATCCCCTACTCACGAATTCTTCAAGATATTCGTTTCTGAACTAATGGATTTCATACGTAGATTTGAGACTTATCACAGAAAGTTTCCGAGAATCTAACATTTAGTAGATCACTAATTTAAAATATATATATATATATGTGACAACCGTTGATGAGAAAAATTATGTGTTGAAATACTTACGTATCTCTGCAAGGAAAAATGTGTTCGAATATTATTAAGATCACCATGCTCATCAAAATTATATATTGATTAAAAATTCTAGAGAACATAAGCTTAGATAATATATATATAAACAACACATCAATATATTTTTTTGGGTATGATACAATTGTTGCCGAAAATATCTTTGATTACCAATATGGATAAGGTAAAGATCTCATTACGGTACTTTACTTGACATTCATTATTAACTTAACTTAAACGCAATTTTTTTCATATTAATTTAAGATGTTTTAAAATGTTTTTCAAAAACTAATATTGTGTTAATTGTGAAAAAACAAAAATTAATAAAGCAGAGAAATAAAAGTAATGTCTTTTTTTCACCCATCTCTGATAAATGGTCAGGCGACAGCGCTTTGATCACTGCGTCACCGAGACGGCAAAAATGAATCTTAACATCAAAGTAAAAGGAATGGCATTTATCATCGGTTTCAATTTTCTAAATTTAAATCGATTGAAATGATTGACAACGTGCAGCGAATCTGACATCGTCGTAACTGCTCTTGGCATAAAATAGTGGTCTTCCTTTTAAGGGTTTAAAAATAAGTAAGAAAAATCTTAATCCCATAACCTGAAAAACTGTAATAAGATAGCTTTGTCACAAAGATTGAGAAAGTAAATTAGGAGAATTGATCAAACACTTTGGCACTACGCAGAGGCGTTACTAGGACCCGGGCGCAGTTCAAGAGAGGGAGCAAAAATCACTGCTTGCAGTCTAAAATTGAAACTTTTACACCAGTTTGTGGCACTAAGTCTGATTATAAAACTGAAACTTTTACTCCTGTTTCTTGTACATTAACAATTCGCATCACTTCTGTAAAATGTTCAGGGAATATAAGATGCTCGTATTCAGAAATAAAGGTGCTATTTTGTAGTCCGTCCAACTCATGAATAACGATGGCCCTCTTCAAAAAGAATGGGGCCCGCAGACTGTCTTTAGTTGGATGCACTACATGTATGTTGCAAGATAAGGATTTTGTTCACATTGTTTAAGATTCTCGTAGGGGCTATATTATCATTACCGTGGCTGCCAGCCATGACTTCTAGCTACATTCGGTCCGTTTCATATGGTACCGTAGGTCCTAACTCCGAAGCAGTCGTGGAAAGCTGTACAAACAATCACAGTATATAATGTCTTCCACATAGAGATAACATCAGGGTAAGATGTTTATTTTGCTTTTCACTAACTTAATATACACTGCTGGCCACCCAAAATGCAACACCAAGCAGGAAGCATCCGATTGGCCTGAAATTCGCAGCATGCGTTGCCCGCGAGATGACATGCAAACGATTAGCATTGCAGGGCATATGCAAATAATGTGCGCCCGGCACGCCACCGAGAAGCACTATAAGAAGGGTGCACAGAAGGCGGGGTGTAAGTAGTGGAAGTGTGTTGTGCTGCCGGACCTGTGCGTGGGAAACTTCCTGATGCCTCGTTGCAGAATACGGCAGTCATTCCAGCACGTTTCGGAGTTCGACAGAGGACGAATAGTGGCTTATCGCGACAGCGGTTTATCGTACCGGGAAATCGGGGCCCGCGTGGGACGACATCCAGCCAGAGTGAAGCGAGTATGAATTCGGGGGTGCAGGAGAAACGGACGGACCGACGTGAGCGATTGCCGCAGCCGCGGCACACCACCGAATGAGAGAACCGGCATGTTGTGATGCGGGCATTGACGGCTCGCACCGCCACATCACGAACGTTGGCGCAGTAATCAGGGTGTGTTGCGCAACAACCTGTATTAACACGTACCGTTCGACGTCGTCTGCGGGAGCGGGGACATGTCGCACGGCGCCCATTGCTCCGATTACCATTGACGTTACACCACCGGCGAGCGCGGCGGCAGTGGGCCGTTGAACGCCGCACCTGGGCTACGGAATGGCACGACATTGTCTTCTCCGACGAATCCCGCTTCTTCCTGCAATACCACGATGGTCGGATCTGCATGTGGCTGCACCGCAGCGAGAGACTGTATGATGCCTGCATTATGGATCGCCATACAGGTCCGTGGCCTGTCGTTATGGTTTGGGGCGCAATTGGATATGACACCCGCACACCTCTGGTACGCATCGCCTTTACATTCAATAGCCAACACTACATCTCCGACATTTTGGAACCTGTAGTCCTCCCTTACTTGCAAGACCTGCCAGCGGCCACGTTTCAACAGTACAATGCGCGCCCGCACGTGACACGCATCGTGCAACAATTCTTCACGGCCCACCAGATGTCACTGCTGCCGTGGCCCGACTGTTCTCCTGATTTGTGGCCTATCGAACACGTCTGGTCACTGATCGGCCACCGAATGGCCCGGCGAGCACCACCCGCGGCTACGCCTAATGAACTGTGGCAACGTGTGGAAGCAGCCTGAACCGACATACCCAAGCCCACATCCAAAGCCTCTTTCATTCGATGCCGCGGCGTGTAGCGGCCGTTATTGCCAGCAATGGGGGCCACACGAACTATTGATGTCGGCGTGTTCCGCAAGTCGCACGGTCCTTTAAGCTCAATCGTTTCATCTTTGTATCTGTTGTTACGTGTTTAGTAAATCTGGCATTGCTATCTCGTGTCCTTCTTGGTGTTGCATTTTGGGTGGCCAACAGTGTAGATATATTTTTAAATAGTAATTATATATATAGCAATTAAATTGGTAGTGTACACTATATTGTCAAAAGTTACCGGACACCTAGAAGAGAAACACAACATAGCATTTATTCACATACATTAGTACATAATGCTGCCGCTAACTGTTGCTTAGTAGTAGGCCTTGGTTCCAAACTTCTTCTGTGACGCTCCAATTCATCCTATAGGTGCTCTATGGGATTAAAATCAGGGCTCTGTGCTGGCCAGTACACACACGACACGAAATTATCGTCGAACAACGCCGTAGCAGTCCTGGCTTTATGGCTCGGTGCATTATCCTGCTGGTACCAACAAGGCTCGGTTCCATAGTATTTCCACAGAGTTGGTAGGGCATAAAAGTCCAGAATATCGAGGTAGATGGGTTGGTTAACAGGTTTGTCCACGATAAACAATGGGCCGGGACCATACCACGAAATACACCCCCACACGAGTACACTGCCAGCTCTAAACGTGACCGTAGGAACAGTACACTGCGGTAAATAGCGTTCCACCGGCTGCCGCCATACCCGTACTCGATATTCAGACGGATAGATCGTGTATTTGGATTCATCAGTTCATAGGACCCATTTCCATTGATCTACGGTTCATGATAAATGTTCTTTACACTATGCTGAACGACGAGTAGCATTCCGAGTGGAGATGAAAGGCTTATGAGCAGCCGCACGAACACGGTAACACATGAAATGAAGTTTACTGCGAATGGTTCGTGTATATACCGAGGTTCCAGCATGTTTACTCACCTGCACACTGAGGTCTTGTGCAGTACTCCGTCGATTAGCTGTAACGACTCTCCTGAGGTTTCGACGTCCTCTAGGAACGCCATGTGTCTTCCACCATTGCAGTACATCCAAGACAGTTGACTTGGGTATGTTTAAACGCCTCTCCGTTTCTTTTATGGAGAACCCACTAATATAACACCCAACAATCTTTCCTTTCTCAAAGTGAGTTCTCTGCCGCCGCGACATTTTCACTCCACCTCACAGTGCGATATGATCGTTGTCAGCTGCAGGCTTGTTTTTATTATTGTTTGTATTGTTTGCACCTGTACCGCGCATCTTAACAACGCAGCGGATCCGTTCATTTGCTTTTGAAAGGATGTCCGGTGACCTTTGTCAATATAGTGTATATGTATATATGAGGACAGGTGGGGTCCAATATTTTGCGGTGTGCCCCTGGCGCAGAAATGCCTAGTTACGCCTCTGGTACCATGTCTTAATATTACAAGAGCATTCCAGTCGAATGTTCAACAACTGTGAGTGTAGATAATAATGATCCTACTGGGCATTCTGAAGTTGAGTTGGCATATTGCGGCTGTACTTCGAAATTTCAAAATGGTGGCTAGGCCTGACATTTTGGTTTCATGAAGAGTTTCGAGGTGAAATTCAATTTGGTACGTAAAAAAACTGCGTACTGTGTAAAAGCCTTTTTAAGAAGCCATCTCAGTAGTGATACGTTTACAGGAAACTGCCATACGAAATGAAATATTTTTCTCGAGTTAAAACTAAAGCTTGGGGGACATGTGGTTTTTACATTTACTTATGATTAAAAGATCCGTTATAATAATGGATATGTCGTTTGTGTTTTTGCTGTTTAAAAACACATGCTTTAGAACAGGGCTCGGTACGAAATTCATCATTCCAACACCGAGTGTTGGGTTCGGTACGAAATTCATCATTCCAACACTGAGTGCAACGACGTTTACCAAATGTTATGTAGAGGAAGAATATGGTATGAAAATATACAACTAAAGTAACTTTTGCATAAACCCTTATGCCAACCGCACAATACAGGAAGGTTTCTTCTACATCAGCAATGCTAGGTGAAACTGCATAAGTACTGAGAGAAGCATAACATCTGGACTTGAACCCTATGTCATCATGCGATGGACAGAGACAGCTTTAGATCCTGCTAAAGTTCCAGTTGCTCTCTCAGCTAGACAGAAGTATCACGTCGGCCAAAATAAGAAATCTGTCGAATAACATGTGCACGAATTTCTTTGATCAACTGATATTGCAAATCCAACAATGCCAGTTCATTCCGTCTGGATTGTGTCGAACATCGACAATATAATACAGTGCAGGCTTGCTCTTGAATCTGTAGACAATGAAACCGTTATAGGAGAGATCTCTTCTATAATGGTATCATTGTGAGAGATATCGGAGCTTCATATCTGCCACAAAATGAAGCATGATCTTTTAAATTTAGATTGAATGCGGAAGAACTGCCTGCGAAAAATTATTTTGAATGATAATTCAATGAGAATTCAACTCTTAGAGCAAAAAACTGGAGAAAGTATCCGTCTTTTCCGTATGTTGTTATGAAATAATTCCCATGTGGACAGTGTCTTCAGCTTCGATGACCACGCCTCTCGGATTATTGGTGTCACTAAGTGTTGCCTCTTGCCAGGAAATCTCGACCATTCTCACAAGGTTCTTCTGATACTACATAAAATCCCCACGAACATAATATTAACTTTCCGTAATATTCTCTGAAGGACTTGAAACTCTTAAAAATCTACTTTACGCGTATATATATACACTCAGTGGACAAAATATTTGATATAGTGATTATCAGCAGTTGACATGGGCACCCCAGGGCAGAAAGCTAACGGGAACTTTGCGACCCTAAAGGTTTCCGGATTTAAACCCTGTAGAAGCTCTCTGGGATGCCGTTAAACGGAATATCAAATCCGTGGATTATGGATCGACGTCTCTGGCAGAGTTGTGGACAATGTTGCAACAGGCATGGCTGGCATTTTCTCCAGAAGCCCTCCGGCATCTGGTGCTCTCGATTCTATGACGTGTATGGACTACTATTCGCGTAAGAGGAGGACCAACACCCTACTAGCTAGGTATATCTAATGTTTAGTGCATTGAGTATATATATATATTTTTCTGTGTTTATGCATCTCAACAAAGTTAGCAAAATAATACCTTCTCTGAAGGATGGAATTAGACAGGATCCTGTAAGCTGTAAGTTCAATTTAGTACGAAAACCGGTGGATTTAAGTTCCCATGCTCATAATATTTACGATTAACTTTGTTTCCAGCTCCCGGTAATTGTTTCTTCTTTTCGTTAGTATTTCGATCTTCTTTCTGGAAACTGAAAACAATATACCGGAGTAAAAATTCAAAATAAAAGTGAAGCTTATATATGTGACAACATGCCCGCAAAAACATATCCTAATAACTGAAAACAAGACAAAATTAGGACAAAGGATGAAATTTGCATATGTGCTCACTTACCGAACCTGTTAGAGAAAGAATATGACAGATTATTTTCTTTGACAATAACAAATGATTTTGTGCCCTAAACTAAATTTCAAGCAAATATATTTGACAATACAATTTGTAAAGAAAGAAAACATTTCCCAAAATTTAAATCAAAATTTGGTTATGGTTTTTCTGCAGTACTTTTTCTGTGGTTTAACGACCACCATGAGAAACACTAAGATTCTACAATCAGGAGCTCGGTTTTAATTTGGGACACTGATTCCAGGGGATGGAGAGAGCCAATAACGTGGGACAAACGCATAACCCATTGCTCATCCTGGTTTCGAATCCGGCTCATCTCGAAAGAATGGTCGGAAACCAGTGTCCAGGATTATTCGGCCACTGGGGAACATATTAAAATTTCGAAAGAATTTTAAAAGTTCAATTCTGTGTTTGCTGCACATGGCAAAACAGTTTAAATACATTTAGTTCTGCGGTCTCAATATACGTTCTGCATGTTGCACTTTTGAATGGTAATCTCAGGGTATCAATTTATTGCTCAGGAGGGTCGTACACATCTAGGCTGTGACACTCCGATAATTATTAAATCGATTATCATCCTTATGATAAGTACTGCACATGAACAAAAATCGTTGAAATCCAAATGCTGTATCTTGGGAGCTAGGAATGGAACTGCATCCGTCGTTATGAGAAATATCTGGTTGACTTCCGCAGATGTACTGGTGTCGTTTAAAGTGCATTTTTTCCTCTTTTACGATAATACAGCGAAAAGTTGCTTTTGAGTGTAAATACATCATTAGAGTATGCGGTTCTTTTACACCGCACTTTCAGGAAGAAGTATCGTTCACAAAATAATGAGACGAGCTAAAAGCTAATCGTCCTGAGGATAAAAGCAATTCTTTCCATGGAGTAACGTGCGAGCACTGCAGACGTTGTTATTCAGAGAGTAAGGAAAATAAATGTTCATTCAACAAATAAAACCCAACCGAGAACAAACGCAAACGTACTTCGTAATGTCCCAATGTCTTCGTATGATGGTGATTTATGAGTTGTACTGTAAGAAGCGGTTTGAGAATATCGCAGCAATTGTTCGCTGCAACGGTTTGCGCCACAAAAAGGAAATATCAGTAATTTGGTCGTGAATGCGGTAGCACCAAACTTCGGAATTATCTCATTTCTGGTCATTTTGCATTCCCGGTCATTTTGTTAGATCTTCAAGTATACACTACGAGTATTCTCCTTTCGACATAACTGCAACGTTACTTCATCTGAACAGGCAATGGTCTTACAAAAACTAGCATCTTTCTTCAAACGTTTAAGTAGGCAGCAGTAGTTTCCACACCTGAAGTTTGCCTAATTCTGCTTCACTTCTAGAAGATGATGTTTGTTTGGATACAACTATTCGTTTATTTTCAGATACACATATGAATTTCCAGGAGAGTTAAGCAACAATTTGGAATTTTAAGACTCCACGAAACACCTCATTTGTTGTCCATGTATAAATTTTATACTGTAATTAAACTTCCAAAATTAGTTCCTGTATCTGTGCAAATTTAGATCATTCTCCTGAATAATTTCCAAACTGAACGTTTACGTTCTCTCTCTCAACGGAATGTCTTGCAGCAACTGCATTGAATTCGGAGGTGGAATGACATGTGCAAAAGCAAAGATAAGAACCACGTTTAGGATGTAGGTGGAGGCTGAGTTTCGTGTGGCTGACTTACGGGCTTGATGGCTTCTAACTGGTTGACGTATGCAGTGATCCGACATTATAAGGAGTGATGCGATAGGAATCGGTAAGAGTCTGACGCAGTATGGGTAAGACGAAGGATCTAAGCGCATTTGATCGTGGGCAAATTGTCGGGGCCCGATAAATGGGTCCCTCCATCTCGGAAGTCGTGCAGGCACTGGGATTTTCACGAGCCACTGTGTCACGGGTGCACCGTGAGTACATCGAATCCGGTAAAACCCTCCCTGCAAGTGCCAACTGCCGTGAACAACAGCGTGTGGATGAGCGGGGTCATCGTCGGTTAGCCCGCATTGTAACTGCGGATAGACTGGCCACAGTGCAAGAAATCACTCGGCAATTTCCCGCTGGTGCACAAAAACGTGTAAGCAGCCACACTGTCCAGAACCATCTCGTCGCTATGGAGTACAGAAGCCATCGTCCCACGAGGGTATCGCTGCTGACCGCATATCACAGGGTGCAAAGATTAGCATGGGCGCGGGAACATCGCCACTGGACCCTAGACACGTGGTAAATTGTTGCCTGGACTGATGAGTTGAGATTCACGTTGGTACATGCGGATGGCAGGATACGAGTACGGCACAAACCACATGAAGGGATGGATCCTTCTTGCCAGCAGGGTACTCTTCCAGCTGGTGGGGTGGCATTCTCGTCTGGGGACTATTTACGTGGACCGAAATGGGACCCCTGGTACGTGTAACATCGTCCTTCACATGTCAACGTTACCGGGATATCCTGGACGACCATTTGCTCCCGTTTGAGCGTCTTCAACATCCCACTGGGGACCTCATCCTGCAACAAGACAATGCACCATGTCATCGCTCCCGAATTGTATCCGAATGGTTGGATGAACACTCCACCGACGTGACCTCGCTTCCTTGGCCAGCTAGGTCACCTGACCTCAATCCCATTGAGCACATATGGGATGCCATCGGGAGAGATGTTCGATGCTCTGACCCCCCTCCATCAAATCTTCGTGAACTGTGGGAGCTTGTTCAGGGGTCGTGGATCCGTATGGCTTCCCAAAGCTTCCGGTGTCTTGTCGAGTCCATGCCGAGACAAATTGCCGCCGTCATCAGGGCGAAAGGTGGTGTTACACGTTACTAGACAGGTATCTCTAATTAAATTGCTCTTCAGTGTACGTTCCATACATCGTCTGTAATTCATCCGGATTCCTTCTTTTTCAACGAGCTATTTGAAGCATGATTTCTCAACTGACCAGGAAAGTAATGATTCCGTCTCAGCCCTTTCTCAAGGGAGGAATATATGCGACGTACTACAGAGGTGAAGCACAGGTCAAGACGGCGAAGTTGTTGCTAAAAATTCTGTCAGTGTAACTGAATTGGAAAAGCATTCGACTCCGGAGCAGAAGAATGCGGATTCGATCTCCGTCAGCGTCAAATTTGTGTTTTCATAAATCAATGGGCACATTGTCATGAGTTAAGTTCGTAAACCTAACTTTCCCGGTCAAAAAGTCTCAAGTTAATCCTGAATGAAGCTTTCTATCGGAGTAACTTCTATCTCATTTTTATCGGAGTAATTCAGTTTTACTTGAAAAGAAAGAACATAGGATGTGCCACTAGAAAAAAAAAAGAATTCTTGCAGAACTGAACATTTGTGACAGCTTGACTCGAGGAAAACAGATTGCCAATATCATCAACCGTGGAAGATTCAAAAAAGAAATTTCGTACTCTTGAAAGGAAAAAAAATTGACGACTCATGAATGTGCTGATAAATGAATGCCCTGATATTTTTAATTTGAAAGCAAGACTGTGATATCAAATCTACATTTTTACTGGGAGATATGACATATAAATTTTTCCTCTGCCCAAATTAGGCAATCATTAAAACAGTTCAGTGATTTAATGTCGTTACTTATCTACTTACTACGTCAAACAAATTGTTATCTGAGATCTTTTAAATGGTGAAAACCAAAACATTGCATGTACTTTATCTCGCCATACAACGGTCAAAGCGCGAATTTCTCCTCATATATCACGAGATTCGAAAAACAGAATCATTTTCCTTTTGCTCACGCACTGGAAATCTGTTGCTAATTCACATGTCATCTAACGTCTGGTTGAAAGGCAACTGTTTTATTTGTGCTCAGAAATTACTGACACTTTCACATGACTCGTCATTGACTTAAAACACATTTTCTCTTATGAGAAAACCTCAAATAAAATCACAATCACAACATTGAAATCAATCACAATCACAGCATGTTCTGAGTACACAACATTTTTATCACATTTGTTAGTAAAATAAAATCGTGGATTCCATTCGTGCTTGCAGAGGGCATATACTCTCGTCTTAGTACATAAATCACACCTTCTGTTTTCCAGATGACAGGTTCCAAGTGTGCTTAAAAATCCCGTTAGCTTACTGTGAAGCAGAATATTTTCAAATGAAATTAAGACTGTACATTAGAGCCATAGACGCATGTTTTAAGCTAGGTATATTTTACCTTACGTTGCGTTATCATTTAATGTTTTATTTTATTTTTAGCGAGCAGCTCAATTCAACATGATTTGTGGCATTTTGCTAAGACATAGATGAATAAATCAGACGAAAGAAACTATTAGGGGGAAAAGGAAGAACAAAAGAAAAACGATGAGGTATAATCTATTGGAAAATTAATAGGGAGAAATTATTAGAGAAAAAAGGAGAACTAAAGAAACTGAAGTATAATCTATCTGGAAAAACTCATTTAAGGCTTTAGGATAGAACCCTAATTAAAACCATTTACCAGTGAAGATTGTTGAAGTGATCTTGCGTGAACACTTAGGTAAGCCACTTTCGGAGAAAATAAATAATAAAAGATTCATGAATGTACGAAAATAAGAGAAAAATTGATGGTTTCAAATCACTCATTCAGCCAATTATCATATCAGCTAAAATATAAAGCTATTTCAAATTTGAAGTGATATATGCGATTCTGTTTTCACATCTTCTCAATGCGCGATAGAGATTTTGCAAAATCTGTGGATCTTATGCATTCGTTAGACTAATGAGTAAAGTTATAGCTCTCCTGAAATTCCTTTTCATCATGCATTTAAACGACTACGTGATTTTAGAAAAACAATTTTCAAGAAAAGATTCTAACTACATATACTGTCATAAAGTACTGAAACAGAGATATTACGGCATACTCAGGTATTACAGAAAATGTTATAGTACAGAAAGCTGTTATAAAATGTTACTTACTACTTCGCCAGCGGAATCGAGAACACCTAAAAGACAAAGTAAGAACATAAGGGAATTTTAAAGGGAGAAATAACGACTTGAATACATTTAAAAGAAGCATTGTAAATATAATAAACTCATCGTATGTAGTTGAACTATATTTTTTTCTGCCCAACGCATAAAACATACGCACAATCCATTCAGATTATTTACATAGTGGAACAAGTATCGAGCAGAGTCACGAGAAAAACACCATTACCCTCTTATACTTGTGAATAATTTACTTTAAATTTGCGTCATAGTACATGGTTATTCAAAATGATTCATCCGATTTCAAATTATTATATTTGCAAAGTTTACAAATACAGAGTGAGCAATGATACATCAACCAAAAAAAAAAAAAAAAAAACAAAAAACGAGAAAAATACTGTCCAGTGTTGTATTTCAACATATAAGTGCTCTACGTGACTTCCTTAGTTAAACGAGCAATGTCGAGACAATAGTATATTTACTCCCATACTCTCTCCAGCGTGACCGTTGTTAGACTCCCTTGCAGTAACAATGCGTTTGTTTGAGCTCAGCCTGGATTGTAGGAAACAGAGGCTTGTACATTGTATCCTTAAAGTACCGTCAAAGGAAGAAGACCCACGATGTAAGATCGAGTGACCTAGGCGGCCAGCTATAGAGTACACAAGAACCTTCGGTTGTACGGTCACCATTTTCTCACAGACTCTCTGTCGAGAAGCCACAGCGACAGAGGAGCCCTTTTATGGTGACCCCTAATATTCGGAGATTCTCTCTTTCACTTGGTGTATACCATGGCAATACATGGTTGGTAGGTATGGTATTATCCTCATTTGAAATCAGGTGAAACATTTTGAACCCTGTGTGAGTGTTTACAGTAACGTATATTATGATCTCAAAATGAAAAAAATGGCGACTAACAACAAAATAAAGAGAGAAAAATATATTTACAATTAGCGAGTTGGAAATTTCTTCCATATTTCACTAAGTTATAACGTTCTATGAAATTCGGGAGTGTGATCACACGTTAGCAGGTCAGTGACGAAATATATGAGCAGGTTCGTCAAATATGAATTCTAATGAAATGCGGTCCCATTTACTCTGTGATGACTTTGCAATTAGTCAGGTACGTGCCACGTGAATTCGTCCAAGGGTTTTAAAGTATTTCAGCCTTCCAGAGAACAATGAAACCCAAGGATAATTTTTTTAATATTATTGCATTTATGTGAAAGAATATTTGCGTTAGCGCTTAAATAAACTTCGCACTCGGAAGGCTGAATTATCAAAAGTAATGGGATGTTCTTCCGACAATGGCATAGGAAACGTGTTGTGTATAATGATATTTTGGAAACTGTCAATCCACGATAATAGTACGAAACACCGTTTTCATATAATTAAATACAGCTTTAAGAGTTAGACATCTCTCATTCTCTCTCTCACTCACTCTCTCTCTCTCTCTCTCTCTTCTCGCAACACAAAGGGTATGATCAGTTATTAAGAATGAAATTATAATTCGGTAGTTCCTGTACGATATTATTAAATTCGACTATGGAATTGTTCTTTACTCACCTGTCTTTCTTGAAATGACGCCGTCTATCTTCTACTTCCTCCTGTCTATTTGAAAATCTGGCTAACACACAGGAATTTCAAAATATCTTTACACGGCAAAATTTCTAACTGACGAAATTCATATCAAATCATGCCATTCCTAATTTTTCTGTTCCCAGCGGGAAACCTATATTTCAAAAAAGGGAGCTACAAACGTTTGTCCATCCCTAATGATTGGCTACTGATTACAAGGTAGGGACAAAGCCAGAACCATCAAACAAAAACACCTCTTATTTTACTTAAAAGAATCGAACTCTACTCCATCTTGAACGATATATCAGAAGCCAGAGCCTCACACTTCTTGGATACGTTAATAGCAAAAATATTATTAAAATTCCACGAATCATAAATATCGATTAATTGTCATTTCAAAGATGACAACTGATAGTCAAAAACGTACCAATTGTACCAACCTGATTAAACCTATTTAACTTCTTACAGTCCTTGTTTTAAAAGATCAGTGATTAGCAGAAAATTGCGATTTCTGTAATGCACAGAACAAAAGGAATAAAATTAAATGCCGATAAAACTATATCTTTAGGAAATACAACAGACTTTTACAAACTTTTTATTTTAGAAACTTATATGAGAGAGAAATCGCACAGAAAATAGACGAAATATAAGCATTAAAAAATATTTGTAATAGAAGTTAGGCACATTTTACGAAAAAAATTAACATTTAGCGAAAATTCCTGAGGTTGTCGAATGGAGAATAGAATCCTGAAGTCATTGTTGAAATCTTCATTTACTGTATTTACATATCATGTGTCTCACGGAAAGTATCGAAAAACTATGTCGCGTTTTACGGATGAGATGATATTCACAATTTATTCATCGCACAAAGTTCCTGATATATGTATGAAACCACTTTGTGAAGTTGCTAATAATATCCCGTCCGTGCATTGACTCTATAAATTAATGTTCCCTATCTTCTGCTCTTTGTTTTCTGACAGGATTTCCCAATTCATTTTCACCGAACTTTAATTTCCGCACCTCTGATATACTTTTAACCTTTCCCCATGCTTGTAGGAGCTTGTTGTAATATGATTTCGAAACGAATTCACGCATTTGTATTGTAAAATGTTTTTGGAAGTTAATAGTTTAGTCTGAAAGCTAATGGATCTTCAATGAGATCTTAAGGGCAGAAACGAATTTTTTAATCGGGGCCTAATCCTTTTTAAGGACCATCCCGTAGGTTTTCCGTCCACTGTGAAAGCTTAGACGCAATTATCCCAAAGGGACATTTCTGCGGTGAGGCAGAAAAGAAATTACATTAAATTGAGCCTAGGACTCAGAAAGTACAGAGATTAGCAGGTCAAAGAAGTAGGAGTGTCAGATGATTAGTGCGAATCTACACAGAGGCAAATGCTTCACTACGGTGATTCAGGGAATACACCGGGAAAGAAAAAACGGGTGTGAGAAAATAACAAATAGCCTTATTTGTAATGGGACGTCCAGTGACTTAGAGCAGTGGTTACCAAACCTTTGGAAAGAAGGGCCAAATGGAAAATTGGCTAAAGCTCTGGGATTCGGATAGAAGAACAATTGGTGAACCTGAGATCAATCAATGCAGATATGATAAATTTTCAGTGAATTGATATCTGTCAAGGTCTAACTAATTTTATATGGTCTATAGTTTGACATGAAAGATTTCAAATAAATGTTTAAAGATATTTATACACATCTAAAATAAATAGTAAGCAAAACTTACTAAAGTCTAGTGTTTAGTAAGTTGACTTCATGACACAAACAAATTGGCTCTATAAATTGACATAAGAAATAGACTTTATGACATCTAAAACTGGTAAAAAATCAATGGGAAGAATGGTATTGTTTCTGGAATGATTCAGCGACATTTTTGATAATGGGTTTCAAGTTGGACAACCCAATTTTTAAAAAGTCGGACAAGTGGTTATCGGTCAATCATGAACGAAGCTTGAAACTTTGATTTCACATATTTAATTTCGGAGAAAGCTTGTTCACAAACATATGTGCTACCAAACACTAAAATAATTTTCCTGGCACAGATTTCCAGATTTTTAAAACTATTTCTAGGCAAACGAGAATAAAAGGTTATCAAACTATCAGTCTTCAACAAAGACTTTAAATTATTCTTAGACTGCAAATCTAACACTTCCGGCTGTAAATTCTCCTCGATATCACGAACCATAAAATTAAATGGGTCCTGCAAGAGCTGGATTGGATTTTCACGCTTGTAAAAATCACGAAAACGTCTTTCAAACTCAGCTTTCAAAAGTTAATATTTGTGAAACAGGGCTCAACACCAGGAACAAACTTATCAGACATGTCGTCCCAGATTTATTTATAAGATGGATATTGTAGATGATTCTGCTCTGCTGACTGTCGTTTGAACAGTTTCAACTTCGGTTGGAAAAACTTCAGATCAAAAAATAACTTATCTGGGAGTTTAAATGTCCCTTGAAAATTCAAATCGAGATAACTGAGATAGTCAGTAATGTCTTTAGAATGCGAGATCTCATGGCTTCCCGAGGGCCGTAGTTTGGGGACCACTAGCTTTGAGTGATATTGAACAAATATAACAAACAAATAGATATTTTACTTACGGACTTCGCCTTCTCTAGTAATCCATCGCGAGTTATCTCATATCTCCAGCTTCCGCACACAGAGATTTCCGTAGGCGTACTCTGGTCCAGATCACTACCGCAACGATTTCCGACCGGACCTGTTGCGCGATGTCGATATAGATGTAAACATACGGTCATGCATTTTTTCTACCTCGCAGCAGCGGCGATGCGGTGGGTGGAACTCGCTTAGAGAACTCCTCCTGTCTACTCTACTGTTTCAAAAACTAACTCAATTTGCGAAATGAATGACCTCTTTGGTCCGTCGAGTTTAGCTGTGTTGGAGATCTGGACACCCCTTTATATACGAGAGCTCGCGCTACTCCTCGTAGTCTTTCTTTGATGATCAGTCCAGGGCATCAGAGGCATCCTTATGCTTCTTTTTTGTCATTTCTTCTTTTAGGTAGTCCTCCGCAGTTGCTTACATTCTAAGCTGCCAACGGAGACTTTTGTGTCATCTTTCAAGACGATTGGTGAGACAGACCCTTCTTTTCAAGGATCCGTGAAACCAACTGACGACACTCAGTTCTTTCCTTTTGGGGCTGTTTCACTTGCGTTTTATTCCGGGCACACAAGAAAAAACAGGATACTTGAGATCGCACTCTCAACCCCTTCATGTGTGCAAAACGTACGAGCTTTAGTGCCCTTTCTTGCTCACTTTATCCATAAACCGCTAGCTAACGGTTAGGCTCAACGCCGGCACATTTTTTTGATTGAGGGTTTAGCGCTTGACGTGAGGTGAGCAAAACAATTACTTAAGCTGTTGCCCCTTTCATAATTTAGGGTCACTGACCCCAAAGAAGAGAGAGAGCCAGTGCCGTAAGACAAACACAGCATCCATGCCTCACCGTGATTCGAACCAAGAGCCATCTTGGACGAATGATCAGAAGCCATCGCATAGACCGGTGCGCCACCGGGAAGGCCCGGCATCATTACTTGAAAACCTAAAAGTTTCTTAGCCCTCTCGTGAAGAATCGCCCAAATTTATGAGTGAGTTTTCGTCTTCCAAGGCCATCCAGAAGGTTCTAGTGCTTCTTTGTTCGACAAGTTTCTTAACACCGAAATATATGGTTCCTTGCTTTCCAAACCAAATCATCTCTTGCGAATCATATAGACGTTTAATTAATTGGTGTCTTTGATCAAGGCCAGTCGATCGCAAAAACATGGGTAAGGTAGCAACAATGTATATATATAAATGTGTATATTGTATCTGCACATAATCAGATATTCATTAAAAACTTTTTTCTATTTTATTTAACACTAAAACAGCTCAGTTTATGTGATGGATTCCTTTTAAATCGTCCTTCTCGATATCATATTTTAGATATAAGAACTACAAAATAACACTTGGATAAAAGAAAATTATTAAATCATAATGTCATTGTTGGTGAGATACACTTACCCCGAACAATATCCCCCTGGGAATCTGAAAGAAAAATAAAAATAAATTAAAATTTGGTAATCTTCAAATACGTATCACGTAGCTTTATAATTAAACATGTTCGTTTGTATACATGACAGGAGGGCAGAAATTATAAATACAAAAGATGTAATGGATGCGCATTTATCGCAGAGAATTCAGGAAACGTCTGCCTGCAGGACAATTCAAACATTCGCGAAAATGTATGAAGCCAAAGTGGAACAGGTGCGAAAACGTTTATTACGCCAATTTAAAAAGATTTATTTATTATTTGCTCTTATTAAATACTTTTTTTTAATTTCTAGTGTTAATTAAATGAGCTTAAACATTTAATATATTAAGCTGGACATATTTGTATATTTACACCCTTTTACGTATAATTAAACTTTTGGAAGAAACAGCACGGTTCTAAGAGCAATATGTCATTATGTCTTAAAAGAAATGTGTTTAATTAACGCATCCTTCTAGTGCTTACATATGAAGCAGAGTCGGCGTGGACCTTAACTAAAAAAGACTTACGAAGACTGTAGACAACTGAAAGAAGCATGGAGAGATTCATGCTTGATGTAACCAAGAAAAATAAGACGAGGAACTCTTGGACAAGGGAAATGACAAGAGTGGAATATATCATGATTAGAGTAAAATTCCTGAAATGGCAGGGGGATGGACGTATTGCAAGATGGATGGATCATTGATTTATAACCGAAAATTTAGACTGAATTGGAAGGGACAGGAAAAGACCCAGAAGAAGGCCACGTGGGCGATGGGTGGATGAAATTCGAAAACATTCGGGAGTCAGATGGAGCAGACTGGCCGAAGACAGACCTTTGTAGAAGAAAATTGGAGAGACCTTCATCCAGCAGAGGACTGATAATGATTGACAATATTGATAATGATGATATATTTGAAACAAAAAATGTGACCTGCAATTTGATTCTTTTTTGTAAAAAAGAATTATGCTTCCTGTAGAACGACGAATAATTCTTTCCTGTAGAGAAAATTTGACACCCGTAATTTAATTCTTTTCTGTAGAGCTATCCAGCGACTCGTCGAAGACATTTGTACGTAGACATGATTATGTCGAAGACATTTATACGTAGACATCATGACGTCAAAGATATTATGTTCGAAAACGACTTGCTGTTTCCTTACCCCCACATGTAAAATCAAATCACCAAGGAAAAAAATTCTGTTTTCTACACATACGTATATCGCGCAATAGTTATATGCCCAACTGAGGATTCCTTACAGAAAGAGCTTGACTTTCTTAACTAACTGCAATACATAGAGGATTCCGTTATAGACAAAGCTGTCGAAAAATTTAGGAAACCGAAGCCTGTCTGCTCGCACACGCCAATAAACCTCTCAGTACAAATCAATTGGGCGGTTATCCCATTTTCTCTTCATATTTGCATCGGAATTTCAAAACTTATCAAAAGTTTTAAATTCAAATATATTTTCAAACCCATAAACAAGGTGAATTTTTATGGAGCAAAAGATTACGTCGAAGACACAAATTCCTGGGGAATTTATAAGATACCTTGTGAATGTGGACTTTGATATATAGGACAGACCCGCAGGTCTTTACGTTTCCGTGTGAAAGAAAGCAAGACTTACGTACGGAGCTATGAACTGAAGAAGTCATCAAGAGCTGATCACTGTCACGAAAATAACCATAAATGTTTGTTTGGAAAAGCTGTGACGTGCCTGCCCAGCAGGACGCACACGGCACAAAGACAGATAGCAGTGATTACGAAAGTCTGCGTAGCTCAGTTAGTAGAGCGACTTGTTCCGGAATGAAGGGACCCGGGGTCGAGCCCCGGCGTGGAATAAAAATGACGGAGTAATTTACTTCGTTATAAAGCTTATTCATAAACCTGATTCGACTTTAAAGCTTAATATATTAGAAGCTTTCCACAGGTACCAGAACTCTTCACGACTTGTCAACGACATGACGTCTACGCCATTTTTTTCAAGAGGTTGGAAACAAATCATCAAAATTCGTGACCGTCAGAACTCTGATGATGTCACAATGATTTGAATGTTTAGGCTCTATTCGTCCTGATGATGCCGAGCCAAACGCTCTGCGAAACTATAGTAGATGTTAATAAAACATTTAATTGTGAATAAACGTTGATAATTTATTCCAACTCAACATCACAAGTATGTAGTCTTAACCCTTTAAGCGGCCGATGTTCCTGAAACAAATGGTGTTCAAAATTTTCTGCCCACCCTAAAGAAAAATTTCCTTTTTGCGGCTTGGGTTTACGAAAGCTACGACAATAACTCCTCCTTCTCTCTCATTTGAGCAATGCAGGCCAAAAATGTGTCCCTGACTATATGCGCTTTCTTCTAGACTTTTATCACCCAATGCATGCGGGCGAAGGACTAGTCTGCTCCGTTCTAGCCCTCCATGACTCTAGGCATGCTGGTGAAGTACTGTGTAGAAGCAAGTAACTAAAACATCTTCCTCTATTTTTAAGGTTTAAGTCTTTGTTATAGACATTTTTATAGGTAATAAATCAGAATGGATTAGTGACAGTCATATCCTAATAGATGACTTTGAACAACAAAGCTAAGGAGAAAGCAACTCTTCCTGATGCGCATGTTCAATCATTCCAGCCGCATTCCGCCCACTTCTTAGACACTAGACATAATCTTCGAGCTGATTTCAGCCCATATTGCTAATCCCGAGTTAATTCGTTCAAGCCGGTTAAACGGTTAAATTATACATATAGTGCATTTTTGAAGACTCAGCAAAGTACCCTGGATGCCATTGGAAATAACAAAATAATTTTGTCCATGGTAAACTAGAGTTCTACTCCAGTGAACGCGTCTTAGAATTTATTTAAAGTTATGTACACCTGCTAGACAAAATTTCATAATTATAATAAAAAAGCCATCAGAGAGCAAAAACATTTTTTCAATCCGGAGTGACTCTTTGCATATTGTTGAACTTATAATGGTATAAATTTCGTTGGCTAATTAAAAAACGTTAGTGGCAGTTACTAATCATTTCTGAACCATTGCTACTGAAGATGGTTCATGGGTAAAATGCTCACAATTCATGAATATCAGCGAACAGTGCAAGAAATAAATAGATTATAAGCTGCAAAAGATTATAAGCTGTAAATCAAATGGCTTCCACTTTTGTAAACAAATTATTTATTTGAGAATTTTTTGGTAAAAAAATATCATCCGTGGTTTAACCGCATGTATGCACTATATGAATAAAAATGAACTCAAAATTGTGTTTCAGTTGAAGGAAATGGTTTCCTGAAATTAATACGTTGTCAGAAAGAAGTATTTTATTTTATGGCTGGAAAGAAGAAAAAGGAATTTATTTTTTATTATTATCATTATTGACGATTGCTGTTTTTGGACCTCATGCATTTTCCAGCTAAGATCCGTCCACTAGTCATTATTGACTATGTAGTGTGAATCACATGCTGATGACTCACATACACTATATTGACAAAAGTCACCGGACACCTGGAAGAGAAGCACAACATAACATTTATTGACATGCATTAGTACGGTGTCGGTCCACCTTTGGCCTTAATGCAAGCACTGACCCTTCGAGACATGCTTTCGACAATGTTTTGGAACACAGCGATAGACATGTGCTCCCATTCAGTATATAATACTACCGCTAACTGTTGCTTAGTAGTAGGCCTTGGTTCCAAACTTCTTATGCATCGCTCTAATTCATCCCATAGGTGCTCTAAGGGATTAAGATCAGGGCTCTGTGCTGGCCTGTCCACATACAATACGGAATTATCGTCAAACCACGCTGTAACAGTCCTTGCTTTATGGCTCGGTGCATTATCTTGCTGGTACCAACAAGGCTCGGTTCCATAGTATTGCCACAGAGTTGGTAGGGCATAATTGTCCATAATATCGAGGTAGACGTGCTGGTTAACAGGTGTGTCCACGATAAACAATGAGCCGGGAGTGTACCACGGAAAACACTTCTACACGAGTACACTGTCAGCTCTAAACTTGACCGTAGGAACAGTACACTGTGCCATACCCGCACACGGCCATCAGACTGATGGATCATATTTTTAGATTCATCAGTCCATAAGACCCGTTTCCATTGATCTACGGTTCACGATAAATGTTCTTTACGCCATGCTAAATGACGATTAGCATTCCGAGTGGAGATGAAAGGCTTATGAGCAGCCGCAAGACCACGGTAACCCATGGAATGAAGTTCTCTGTGAATGGTACGTTTACATACCGAGGTTCCAGCATTTTTACTCACCTGTACACTGAGGTCTTTTGCATTACTCCGTAAATTAGCTGTAACGACTCTTTTGAGGCTTGAACGTCCTCTATCACTGATTTTCTTTGGTCTGCTGGTACCCTTTTCTGCTTCAAGCACGCCATGTGTCTTCTACTTATTCAGTACATCCAAAACAGTTGACTTGGGTATGTTAAAACGCTTCTCGGTTTATATTATGGACAACCCAGTAATATACCATCCAACAAGCTTTCATTTCTCAAAGTCAGTTTTCTCCCGCCGCGACATTTTCACTCAACCTCGCAGTACGATATGATCGCGGTCAGTTGAGGCTTCTTTTTATACCGTTTGCAGCTGTACCCCGCATCTTAACAACGTAGTGGATCCGTACATTTGCGTTTGAAGACTTTTGTTAATGTAGTGTATATTAAAGAATAGAAAAACTAATTCTAGCACTTATAAAAAGCATTTTTGAAAGACCAGGTATTTTTCAGAATTTTTAAAATTCTAAAGATTTAGAATGTTTGGGCTCTAATTTAGATGCAATTGTATGAAGGATCTACATATATATTTTTGGAATTTGATCAATATTTCCAGATTTTTCTTCGTGCACAAAGGTTTCTTTCTAAACCTTTACAACAATTAGTGAGGAACCTGTGCAAAAATAACTACTGTTGTTGTATTGTATCACTAGAAAAAAAGAATTTGCTCAGAAAAAAGCTGCTTGCTCTTCCTACCCCCTTATTAGAAAAAAGGAAGCGAAAGAGAACGAAATTGAACTTTTGAGGAGTATTTCAAGTCACTCCCAACCAGCAACAAGACACAAACTGGACCGAAAGCTATTTAATACATAAATTTAAATTTAATTTGCAGCTGCTCTGGGTGTAAAACACTTAACATTCACCAAAAAATAAAAGGTAAACTTAGGTTAGGAATTTTCACTAGGCCCAACTTGCAAAATAATTTTATTAGGTAAATAAATTAGTTTTAAGGAATTTTCTTAAAATTAATATATTGTTTCTCCATTATGTTTCCCCTACTGAGCAGCAGGTCTCTATGGCAATGAAGTAAAAATAGTAAAGATTGGTGTTCTTGGAAAAGGCAACTGCCTTTTGACATAGAAAAATTGGAGAGACGATCACGCACAAAAAACAAAACAAAACAGAAAACACCAAGGCATCCAGTAAATAACTCCAGTGTGGGGATTCAAATTATCATTTTGCATGCTTTACTTTTTCTAAAAGAAGAATACTTAAGATAATAGAATTTAAATGTTCCATAAAAAACATCAGAAGAAATTTAAGAAAAGAATAAACAGCGTGTACATATATGTTGGAAATAATAAAACTTGCGCTACCCCTGAAAGTTTTCAAATATCCCTCAAACCTTAACAAATGCATTTGGGGAATTGCAACGTGATTAGTCCTAAATGATATTTCACTCAAGAAAAATAATATAATAATGAATGTGGGTTTCCGATAAAGTGAATCTCAGGCAAAGTCTAACGCAGAATAAAAACTCTTTAAATCTTTAATTGGTGGAAATGAAGGAAAAATCGAACAACTGATAGATAAAAAATGAGTATAATTCTCGACCAAGTTTTGGTTCTGCTATTGCACCTGAGTGTATACAGAATATTCATTATTTTCAGTGTTTGTTAATAACAATTACCAACGCCTGTATGTATCTTTTCCAAGATCGACAATTTAAAAGTCAAAATGCACATTCGGACTCACTTATCAAATTACACTTACCAATTTACGCAAGGGTATAGCAAATGTTTTCACGTACTGTAGAGTTCGATCTGTATATATGTATATATTTTTTGATTCGATGTCTAATGAGAACTGATCAGATCATATGTAGAGGATTTTAGGAAGGGAGTGTCTGACCCCAGGTCTAAAACAACCCTTAGAAATAAGAAGCTAGGAGATTTGGGCTAGAGTACCCGATAGGAACGTGACACGGAAGCGAAGAACAAAGGGGGAGGAAGACGCCCTTATTTATTACCGGGGGAGGGAGTACTCGGGGTCCGACGGCTTAACGTGTCTATCCGACGCACGGCGGTCTTTAGTGGTTCGAACGCTCGTACCTGGCCAGGATCGAACCTGAGGTTATCTCCATGACAGTCACGAACGCTGACTACTAGGCCACCCGCGGCCCCCTCCCCTAATGAGAACTTAGTAAAACGGTGCAGTATATAAGTCACCTCCCTCCTTTTATTGAAGGCCAAAGAGCCAGCACCGAAACTGAATCGCCCCACCCATGCCTCATCTGCGGCATAAGCATAGGGCACCCTCTCCGACCATCTCCAATACGACAAATACGAAGACACTATTTCGTAATTATTATTTTTGTCATAATTTGTGGCGATTTCTCAAGATATGGCACACTTAAAAGTTCCTTCGTAATAAAGCATGTACAGAAATCATTGTTCACTGGATTCACCGGGGAATTTCTTTGTTTTTGAAGTGTGGCCCTGTGTGTCTTTTGAACAAGATAAAGTGGCGCCCTTAAAAATTTGCATAATTGGTTACATTAAAGCACTGAGCGTCCATGACCAAGAGCAATTATGCGGCGCTATTTTTAGTAAAAGAAAAACAGGAATGGATAAGACTGTAACATCACGTACGTATGACTGAGGTCCAAGAAATAAGGCTTACTGCATGAAAAGGTGCTATCCCTTTTTTTTTTTGATTGGAGCTTTAACGACCACCGTGAGCAACTCAATGGGCTATAAGCAGTCACCCGCCCCTAACTTAGGGTTACTGGTTCCAGTGAATGGAGAGAGCCAGTGCCGTAAGACAAACACAACATCCATGCCTCACCGGGATTCGAACCCGGACCCCTTTCGGACGAATGATCAGAGGCCATCGCGTAGACCTCTGCGCCACCGGGGCGGCAAGGGGCTATTCAGTTGCCGCGAATAAAACCTCTCTGAATGGCGGAAAAAAGAGGGAAAATGATATCAAAATTCCGTTTTTTAACGCCATATGAAAGGAAGAGCTAGAAACTATGGCAATGTTATCATCCGTATCAGAAAACGAAAATTTCCATTTGAAACTGGGCAATATAAGCATTTCAAGACCCCCTTTGTATTTCTGTTTTCACTTATTGTTGCTTAGTGATATACAGTTTTAAACCCAAGTCTATTCCTAACCAAATATTATATTCGTAGGAGGCAGAAGCCTATGGATAGATATTCGAATTCATCACAATTCCCAAACTCAGAATTATGCCAGTATTTGTATTTGCATTAATTTTCTTCATTTACAAGACACTTTTAAGGTAAACATACTATTTTAAGGTAGGTAGTTTTCATACGAAAAGAAATAAAAAAGATTCCAAAGACATAGCGCTTAAATGCGGAATTCAAAAAATTTAGCTCATGATTCCACTGAACCACTAGTATTATGCCTTTGAGTTTTCTACATTTACTGAAATGCACAGGTCCACTTTTTTTTCAGTTTTCATTTTATGGTTTTCATTAATTTATTTTTTCATTTACGCACTTCTTTTGTTTTCCGGTAAGAATTTATCACTCCGAAAAATCTTGATTTTTCTAATTTATGGTGTGTGAACTATTATACAATGCTGTCCGCTGTTATACAAGAAATAGGACATAAACGATTGCATGTTTAATAAGGGCTATCAAAAACTTTAGGAAATAATTTACGAATATTCCCTTCTTTTCTTTAATGTTACACTTGAACAACGAAGAAAAAACAAAATTTTACAACATTTTGCTCGATTACGGTGTTACTTCACAAAATATGAAAATGAAGATTTTCAATATTCTTTATTTCAGTAATGAAATGTACTAGTTTCACATTTCGTGCTGTGTCAAGAATTCCAAAGTTCACCTTCGTTATTTACCCACCTTCGCCAAACAACAGGAACACGTTCCCCAAATAAAGTGAGATAAGAGTTGTTTTTATTTGTAGCCTACGATGTCCACATACTAAAGGTTGGGCATATGCAGAAACTCGTGATCATGTCATTTTTCTATACGCCGTTGCTGTAGTGCTGATTTTCACGTCAGGTATATGTACATTAAAGTTCATGTGAGCAAGTACTTCTTTCTGTACAGCTCTTTGATATCCAGGATATAATTATTTGATACATACGCAATAAATATGTTATATCCGTCCTGCACCTATTATGTATAAGAAATGGAACTTCTCCATGGCGTATGTTTCGTTAAAGCAACGTCAATCTCAGCAAATTAAATGTAACTAGAAAAAGATCAGCAACCTGACAAAACGCAAGTGCTACAACATAACACTAATACTGTAACAACGCATGTAATCGCACATTCTTAGTCTACTGCTGGATGAAAGTCTCCCCAAGTCACTTCAACAGTTTTCTGACTTGAGCAATGTGTCCCATGTCACTCCGGTAGTCTTTCGAATTGCATCCATTCGTCACTTACGCAGTTTCATTCTGCATCTCTCCCTGCCCCTTTGCATCCAGTGCAATGTTTCAGCTGTCCAACGGTGGTTAGTTCTTCTAGCAAAATGTCCAGCCCATTGCCACTTGAGGGTCTTCACTTTGATAGTATATCGATTTGCAAAATAAAGCCTTTCCTAAACAAATGTCAACCCCACAATCTTGTGTTACACCTTGTTCTCACTGAAGGGACTCTGAAGCAGAGGTAGCACGGCCAGCGCCGGGCCGGGTCGGGCTTTTTTTAGTTTAGAGAACAAAGCAACGGGCGCGGCCGGGCTTCTTCCCAGACACTTTTGCCTGAGCCAAGTCGATCCTTTCTTTTTATTACAATAGTAAAAAAGAAAAAAAGTCGTGTTTTCCAATTTCCGGATCTGTTTAACTGTTCTTTTTTTGGCTTTATGCACTTCTATTACATAGCCCAGGGCGTAATCACAGAAGCGAGGAGAGCCACTCAGAGTGTTTCTACCGTCTGTAGGGTTTAGGATGGTAAAACCACTTTATGGATGTTGAAAACAAAAAGATTCGACCCCGAGCGAGTGTGAATGTTGCGTGGAGTGAGGGACAAGGGTGTCGGCAGTGGAGTGGAGGACAAGGGTGTCTGCAGTGGATGGCGTATGGGTGTATATTTGTATGAGAGAGTGGGACGACAGCGATTGTGTGTCCTATGCCTGATCAGTACAGTGATTGGCTTTTGTAGTTTTATAGCTTGCTAGTTCAGAGAAAAGGAAATTTTTAACACGCTTAGCCTTTCCCACTTTTCTCTCTCTCTCTCTCTCTCTCTCTCTCTCTCACATACACACTTTCTTAAAAAGTTATATTCTTCGCTAATTGCCAAAGTTTAGTTAATGCTTTTAGGTTCATATTCAACTAAATGTTTTCAATGATATCTAATTTCATTATTTAATTTTCACAATTTAATAAAATACAATAAGAAGGCATTATAATACAAAATGGCACATAATTGGCTAGAACGGGCCTAAAGAATAGGTGCAATCGACAGACCGGGCCGAGTGTCTAATATCTGAAACAGGCCGGACCTTAAACGCAGGAGGTTCAGCCGGACCGGGCTCATCAAATAAGGCCCGTAAAGACATTTACTCTGAAGTACGACCAAAACCTTGTTATTGGTAATGGAGCAACACATTCCCACATGCGCTAAAGTGCATGGCGAGCTGCCCACATTTTGTTGTTCCACATTCACTGACACTAATGAACAGCTTGGCTATGCCTCACCTCGATAGCCATGAACTTCCAAATCGGTTTCAATAAATTAAATACAACTAGAAATATCAGTAACCTAATGAAAAACAAGCGCAATAACCTAACACTGAATTCGTTTGCAATCACGCGGAGTTAAATATTTTCGAAACCGAATCTCGCAATTTCATGAAAGATACTATTCACGCCTTTCCGAAATTAGTACGTTTGGTGAAAATGCATGCGATGAAGCGTAATGATAAGTAACACTGTTAAAGGGCAAAAGAGAGTTGCTTTACTTACAGACACTGCATATTAGAAGAAAGCAGACCATAGCAAAGAAGATGGAATAGGCGGAAAACTGCATCTTGAGTTCAAGAGTCACCGACACAAGGGGTAATGAAATCAAGCGAATTCGGCTGCACTGTGATGCTCAGACTGTGCTCTGTTCTTGTTATATAGTGTCACACGGTATTGTTAAACTAAGTTGTCCTGGATTTTGCATTTATTTTGACCATTTGTAGAATTAATCTATTGACGTCATTTAGCGTATTCGCGTAATCGAGAAGAATTGCCACTTCGATCTATCTAAATCTTTGACCTGCATTTTCTACGTACCATTTCTGACTAGCTTGAAATTTCGCGTCGCTTTTAGCAATTTCTAATATTATCAAGCATTTTAAGATTTCTAATACGGTAAACAGATGTGACGTCTTTATTTTCAGAAATATCCTTTACGGATTCGCGGTTGATGTTCTCTTTAGGCGAATTTTGGTTTCTTTTGTTTCAGCTGTGACATTTTTCTCACTTCATTTTGTTTATTCACGCAGCAGGGAAATGCAACCACGTGCATCTATCTAAGTTGCTGACCTAATTACGGCTGCATGCGTCTCTAAGAGCAGCGGAGCTTCCACCACCTCCTGGAGTTTCTAACAATATCAAGTTTACCTCAACGACATCAGTTATGACGTCTTTCTCCTTATTTTCAGAAACCGCGTTTCCAGTCTTCCCGTTGAGGAACTTCAGACACGACAGATCATTCTGAATTTCTTTCACCCATAAGCGATATTTGTTTCCTGACGTCATACCATCTAATCATGTAGCAGAAAACAGTCACCTGCAGAGACATAGCCTAAAACCGGAATCAATATATCTGTAATCCTTGATCTGCTTTCGGCTGCGTGAAATTTCTGGGAATGTTTAAAATTCCATTGTGCTTTGGAATTCCTAGAAACTTCCGAAATATATTTTTCTTTTAATTTTGCGTTAATGCAATTTTGACGTCCTGTTTGAATTAGTTAAATCTTTTGGAAATGCTCAAATGTGACCTCACTCTTTTAAGTAAAATGTTAAGAAAATCTACCGAAGCCTCTTTCTGATAATTACAGAGAAGCAATTCCTCTAATTTCAGGGACATAAAGGTGCTATCATAGCCACGAAGAACCTACCATTGCCTGAAAATGGAACAAAACGGAGAGTAAAATTAAGTAATAAGCTTCAGAGTTGTAAACGTGTTTTTTTGGGGGTGGAAAATCCGCGCTTAGGGTTTCATTCTGCTTGACTTCCTGTGGACGCCAGACCGTTATACCTGTTAGCCCGATTTGAATATAAGTCTTTTTGCATGAAGACGATTGAACTAATAAAAAGAAAATCTGTAGCTGTTGGTCTGTTGTCGATGCATAATTCACCCGTTTTACGGAGTAAATGAAATGCTACAGAATCAAAATGCAAATTGGAAAAATATTTTTTTTTTTTCTTTCGGTTACTTTTCCTACGAACAATATTTATAAAAATGCATGATGAAAAAATACATGATGAAATGTTATAAAAATATATGACGAGATGTTATGAAAAACAACATGATCAAAATTATGAAATTTGGTGAAAACCTTCATGATATCGTACGTTAGAGAAAGACTGACTCCAAAACATTTTGCAAGAAACAGTTCATTGCGATAAAAATGACCACATCCAGAACGAGGTGAAAATTAAGGAGTCAAAATTAAAAATGCGAGCTTTACAGCGATGTTTCGTGTCGTTAATGATAGTGTCAAGGAGCTCAGTCGGCAGTAACAACCATTGTACGTGCAAAGCATGTTTAAGCCTCTCCAGTTCTTCCGAAAGGGGTTTGAGACCAACAACACATATCCCTAGAGTATTCAGGACATGCTCTATCGTATTACGATCGGAAGATCTGGCTAATCAACCATGCATGCAATGATCTGCTCTTGAAGATACTGTCATTCGATGGCAACTAGCGTTATCGTCTTGAAGTAGAAATATATATGCATTTCCGAAGAAACAGCCACGTGAAAGGTAGTTTGAGATGGTGCTGTTTCTTAGGAAATAAAAAATCGTTTGGACTGGAACTTGTTTATAAATAGAAAGAACATTTCATGGACTATCAGAATATATTTGGTGGTGGACATGAATGTAAATTAATTGTAACATGGACGATAAAACGGCAGTTCGAGTACTGTTGCGTCAATATTGGATAAACTGACTATCTGTGCATACTACGTCCTTCATGTCGCGAAGAAAGCTATAATGGTTCTTGTTTGTCAACCTTACAAACACTGTGCATGCCATACGGGCCATCCAGATTAAGTATTTTCTCGTCGAGAAAATAGTGTTTCGTCACTCAGTGCTCCAACACATTAGGCTGCGAGCGAATTCTTTTCGATTGGCTTTGTGTATTGAAGACAGCATTGGTTTCCTCTGGAGTTTCTGGAACCAAGTCCTGATTAATTCAGCAACTGTAGTGTTCGTCGAACAGTAACTGGCAAATCTAATTCGTCATGCCGTTAGTTGTTAGCAACACGGGCGCTATCCGGGAGACGCGAATTCGATTCCCGCTCCAGGACGACGAAATTTTCAAGTTTTCCGATATTATCTGACTAACCATCCTTGTCGTATTTACACCAAAAAATGGATTGTCATCTTCAAAATATGAAACATTTCTGTTTGATGCTTTGCGTGCCTCAGAAGACGAAGTTTCCGATTCGTAACTTAGATGGTATACCAATGCCCTTCTTTTTACTGTTCCCAGCTGGATCTTTCATTTAATTTCGGACGACTTTTGAGCTCCTGTTGATAGCTCGGGCAATATCTGTAGCATTCATATCAGTTTGTGCTCTTAAGACATCGATTTCCCTCCATTTCGATGTCAGACAGTCGAGAGCCAGACGTCATGCTAATTTTTTTAAACCTCACACTTTCAACAAGTCAGAGTGGTAATTTTGTTTTGATATAAATCACTAACACCTGTTTCCCCCAAAGAGCACCTATATCGCCAAACATTCAGCTGAGCAGCGCAATAATTGCTTCGCTTTTTAACGGCTGATTTCTCTGATCAGCTTTTGCCACCCTTGCGCAGAGTACTTTCATGGACACCCATGAGAGCGTTTGGAATTTCCATATGACAGCGGTGTGTATAACACAGGAACTGTCCTTCATGTCTATTTATATCTGTCAAAATATGAAGAGCAATAACTACTTCGTATACTGTGCTGGGCGCTTTGAGGATTGATATTTTTGTCTTAGAAAAATTCACAGGTATTCGAAAAAAGCAAAAATAAATTATTATATCCAGACATTCCGTCTACAGTGAAACAAGTGCACCACCAAATCAATAAGAACTCGTTATTCCTAGTGAAGAAGAATATTACCTTTTGTTTTATTAATAATCTACATCCTCTGATCCAGTTGTATACCATTTAGATAACTTACTTCCTTTCATAACTTTCGCCAAAAAAAATAAAATAAAAATAAAGCCAGAAAAAGACTATTGGATTAAATATAAAAGAAGTATCTTGGAGTCACCTTTCATCAAAAATCTACTTTGGCAAACCATATCAATATTGCTCTGTTAATAGCTACACATTTTCGAGGCAGCTTATTTTATTTCACTGAGCAAAGCATTTATTTATTAAGAATATTTTTCCCGTTATTGCTTTGTGACTGCGCTGTTAATGCTTGTGGGCACTCGCTTACGGGGGAGAACTCGATGTCTTTCAATGACGTTTTATCCGTTAAATTAAAGGCGATATATTTTTTATTCACAGTCATGAAATTCGAGAAAAACTAAATACGGAACGTCTCCGCCACAATGCTTAAAATTTATGAAAAACTCAATGACTTTTTTAGCAAGCTGTAACTCAATTAATTGCCTATACCACTGCACCATAAATATGCTTATGTTCTTGCCGTATATTTTACTAGCTCATTCCTAATTTGCTGGAGAATTATCTGTTTAACACTAAGAATAAGCGAAAATTAAAGTATTGGCTCATTGTTTCTTCTGAGAATGAGTCTTTCAGCTTGTCTTACTCCTTGAAACGAACGTCATCTTCTTTCCTTTGTTTTGAAACTCCTGAGGAGCCCTCTTGAATCCAGCTATTTGTTTTTATATTCAGATGGCCCCTGTAAATTCCATACCACATGTAACGTATATTCTATTTTAACTTTCCTTTTGAGTTACTTTTTCTCTGTAAATTTGAGTTTGTTCTCTTAGACATTTTCACACCTTAACGTTATGTTTTTTCTCTCTCACAAGAATGAGGTTGGCAACAATTGAAGTCAGAGTGAGTGACGTATGAATGTGATAAGAGCGATAGATAAAAAGGACGATAGAGCAGTTTATGTGTGTGTATGGAGATGTTCGATCAGTGTTAAGAAAAATATGAAATTTACAACTTGTAGTCCCATATTGTGGAGTTCTTCAAATATTGCTGGGCCAATAAAAGGTTATCGTAAGTCTGACTTCTGTATATGTTTCCTCTGGCGGCAAAAGCCTAATTAGAAACTATTGCATCGTATTCTCATTTAATTCAATATTTTTTTAGTCATGGTTTTAGACGTAACGTAACACCAATCTTGCTCACCAAAAAGCGTCGTTATACACTATAAAACTGCCTTTACTCTATAGTCAAGAATCCCTGAACGTATGAAAATGTATTTTAGTACACATTTACATACACTACTTCGGAATAAACTTTGAAGACATTTTTTTCTTTCTCAGTATCTCTCTTCCGACAAATTAATTATGTCATTATATCTTCATCCATTCACAATGATTACTTAGAAAGTAATCTTCCCCAAATCCTGATTTTGAGGATAGATTCGGCCTCCATGCGAGAGTTTTACGTCTTGTCTATCTTATTCTCCGTTTGCAGTCATTCCGAGAATCCACCGATACATCTCTTTCCAGCCAGCGTTCAACACACAACTCGTTTTCTCTAGTTCTCCACACTTATGTTCTTGCTTCTCTTTGCTTCATCTCATTTGCTAGGCTATCGTATGTGAACGTGTGTCAGAACTGTTTTTTTACGCTTTCCAACCGTAGGTTGAAGAAGCGTATATGCTCCAGCTTTGTCGGTCCGTTCGTCCGCACGATAACTAACGTGAAAATGGTTCGATTTCGACGAAATTTTAGTATGTGGTAGGGGACCACCTGCGGACCACCTGCGGACCACCTGCGGACCAACCCTATTGAAAATGGGCGAAGCAGGGTAAAAGGTCAGGACTTAGGAGCGGGATCCATTCCATTGCTCTTATGCATCATAACTTGCGTAAAAATTATTCGATTTCGATGAACTTTTAGTATGCTGTAGGGAACTACCTGCGGACGATCCCTATTGAAAATGGGTGAAATAGGATCAAAGGTCAGGACATAGGAGCTGGATACATTCCATTGCCTTTATGCGTCATAACTTGCGTAAGAATGGTTCGATTTCGATGAAATTTTAGTATGTGGTAGGGAACTACCTGCGCACGAGCCCTATTGAAAATGGGCGGAATGGGGCCAAAGGTCAGGACATAAAAGCGGGGATCCATTCCATTGCTTTTATGCGTCATAACTTGCGTAAATATAGTTCGATTTCTATGAAATTTTAGTATGTGGTAGGGAACCACCTGGGTACGAACCCTATTGAAAATGGGCGAAATGGGGTCAAAGGTCAGGCAGGGCATAAGAGCGGAAAGTATTCCATTGCGTCATAACTGCGTAAAAATGGTTCGATTTCGATGAAATTTTAGTATTTGGTAGGGAGCCACTGGGTACGAACCCTATTGAAAATGGGCAAAATGTGGTCAAAGGTCAAGACACTGGAGTGTGATCCATTCTATTGCCCTTGTGCATCCTAACTTACCTAAAATGCTTGGATAGGATTGCGACAAAACTTTATCATGTTGTTCCGGAGGTATGGTGAACCGGTTCTGTTGAATATCAACAAAATGGGGTCAAAGGTCATTGCACAAAAGAGAGATTTATTCCACAGCCATTATTCTCATAACTTGCGTAAAACTGCTTCTATTGCAACAAAACTTTATCATGTTGTTCCGGAGGTATACTGAACCGGTTCTGTTGAATATAATCGAAATGAGGTGAAAGGTCAGGACACAGGGGCGAGATTTATGCCACAGCCATTATCCACATAACTTGAGTAATAATTTCTGGTATGTTGGAAAGCGTATCATAAACAATACACTGCATGATTTTACTAACCGGTTTTTTCTTTAGGTCTGTACACATTTCCTTCACAATTAGTGTGTTCCCAAGCATGAAAATTTGAACATCGATTAAAATAACTTCATATTATAAGTTGGAATACTTAATAATTTCTAAAACATAACTATAATTATATTAAAAATCAATAACTTTTCTTTTCGTTTTGTTTAAATCAGAAAAAAGATGGCGCGACCTGTACTTTGAAGACGTCAGTAGACAAAAAAATGTTGGATTGCATTATTATGATTATGCTTTAGAAAATATGAAGTATTCCAAGTTATAAAATTATGCTATTTTAATCGATGTTCAAATTTTCATCCTTGGGAACGCATTAATCGTGAAGAAAATGTGTACAGACGTTTTTCCATTGGAAGCATAGGAAGCAAAATTACTTGACGCCCACCTTAAACAAAGTTCAAGAAAAGTTACTTAGAGTTCTTTTTTTATTCCATCAATACCTCATAGGCACTTCACTCGATATCTAATGCTCAGGAAAAACTAATTCTTAGCAGCACTAATAATTGATTATATTTATCACTCGAACTCGCAAACTTCAAGAGCAGACCCCTTCAGCGCAAGACAGCTTCCCCGAATATTATACCACAGATCCACGGACACTATCTGCATGAAAATATCGCTTACAGGTTTAGTTTCCACGACTACCGCTAACGCATCACACGTACCTGCTAGATTAACACATTATATATACAACGGTCTTGCTTGACAACCATGCATACGTCATTCACTCTTTGCCACATAACTTCAATGAGTGAGAAAATATAACGTTAAGGTTGAAATGCTAAACGCAGTTCCAGTGGCGCCGTGGTCTAAGCGTTGGATCGTCCGTGATGGGTACGGGTTCGAGTTCCGTTGAAGCATGAGTTTTGTCTTTGTCTCACGGTATTGGCTCTCTCCCTTCCCACGAACCAGTTGCCCTAAATTAGGAACGGGCGTCTGCTTGTAGCCACCGAGTTGCTCACGATGGTCGTTAAACCTTCAATTAAAATAAAAAGAAACTCTAAACGAGAACAAACGTAAAGTTTACATAGGGAAAGACAACTAATATTGAAAGTTAATTTAGAATATACGTCATAAAGCTCGACATTCCGTAACCTTTCTTAAAAGAAACACTATACGGTGAAGTAATATCTCTTTAAATTTCGTTTTAGTTTTTATCAAACCCAATTCTCAAGAATGTTTTCGCTGCGACTGTTGAGTGGCGCAAAAATCTAATCAATCGGGTCTTCATATAGTACAAAGCTTTCAAGAGTTCAGATTCAATATGAAGGATAGCTAAGGACTTAAGATGATGTTCAAACATCAGAAAACGTATATATGTCTTCAATAATAATAATACGGAGGACACTGTTTTGGCAGAACAGTTTCTATCACCAAAATTATACCTCCCTAGGTATAATTTTGGTGGTAGAAACTGTTCATTGGTAGATACGGTCGTGGTACTTACCTAGAACTCCTCACATCCGTGAAAGGAATTGTCCGAAACAGAGAGAGGCATAGAGAACAATAGTCTAATATCCGTACCTTTTCAGAATATGCCGTGAGGATGAAGAGCTAATTTGTCATCTGTGCTCTGTCACCGAAAACCCCTCTGAGCGTTTAACCTTGAACACAAGTTTTTCAAGCTTTACCCGAAAAGCATCTTCCACTTGTTACGTTCACTATCTGATACGCAAGGTTGTCTGATACGTACTCGTTCTGTGCTGTTTCATTTATCACTCGGCACTTTTACGGGAGTTGTGCGTTGTCGGCGTTCACATAAGTTTGACGTTTAACTCGTTATTTACAATCTGATGGCTCTTACCTAGTTTTCCATATTTTGAGTTAAATCATTTCATAAACTGCAATTTTTGAAAGATCATATTACTTTCCTATAGCAGAGATATGAGAAAGTAAAAAAAAAACTGCGTAGATTTGAGTGGAAGTGGGGAACGTTTGAAATGGAAGGAGCAAAATTTCAACTCTTGCTCTCCCAGAAAAGAAAAACGTTCCGGCTCTGGTTCTATTTTTCGTGATCTCCTTCCTCGAAACATTTTTGCGTCGCCAATCCCTACTTCCAGGGCGAGAAAGATATGTGAACCTCCATCAAACTAAAACTTTTTACCAATGTATAGCGCTAGAAACGTTAACTGATACACACGACACTATACATGCATATACAGTAAACGCAAGTAGCTCGCTACTTTTGCAGTAGTGTTGTATGCAACATTGCTTCATATAGAAAAATGTAATTGTATTAGCACGCGCTATAAAAAAGTAGTTCGTTGCGACGAATTACAGTAAAAATCGCGCTACTTTAATAAAAACGAAAAAATTCTTCAAATGACAGGACATTTCCAAATTTTCTGAAATATTATTGGCTGGAACAGGGGCTGAGTGTGCCCTTCCTATAGTCACGTACCTGACTTGACTAACATTGTAAAAGGCAGACAAACTGCTGACAATTTTTTACTTATAACTTTCTGCCTGCTGAACATAAGCACATATTTTCTACAGGGTCTTCAAAAAGGGGCTTTAGGATTTTGAATGCTGATTAGTAACGAGTTGTTTTTCTCGCTTTTTTTTCAGGTGGAATTTCATTTACCCTAAAGGACGTCCTATACGAGTGGAACAATGGCGTCGTATTCACAAGAACATCGTTCTGAAGTTATTAAAACTCATTAAAATGCACGTTCCATAAAAGAAACCCATTTCAAAATTCGTGAATTTTTCAGTGCATCGTCCTTCTGAACAAACAATTCGAAATGTAGAAAAAAATTTGAACAAACTGGATCTGTTTACAATAAACCATCTTCAGAGAGACCTAAAAGTGCACGTTCTGTTGAGAACATTGCTGCTGTACGTGCAAGTGTCGTAGATTACCCATCAACATCAATTCGACGGCGTTCTCAAGAACTTGGCATTGCTCAAACCAGTTTGTGGAGCATTTTACATAAAGATTTGCTTTTGCATGTTTAGAAGATTCAGTTAACGCATGAACTGAAGGTAACGGACCATTTGCAACGCAGGAATGTTGTTACTTGGATGTTAGAACAAAGAGCAACAGATCCTCATTTTTTACGTAAAATCATCTTCAGTGATGAGGCTCATTTTTCGTTAAATGGCAGTGTCAATAAGCAAAATTGTCGCATTTGGATAGGTGGGGAGAAGAACATCCTAAAATTATACACCAACAATCAGTGTATGCAAAAAAATTTACTGTTAGGTGTGGTTTGTGGTCTAGAGAAAACATCGGCCTATTTTTCTTTCAAGAGGATCATGACAATGCTGTTACAGTGAATGCAGGGCGTTATAATGCGATGATTAAAGATTTCTTGTTGCTTCAACTTAATGGAATTGATATTTCTGATGTTTATTTTCAACAAGACGGTGCTACGAGCTATACAACGCAAGGGAAAATAGCATTATTACGCACGAAATTCCCTGGACTTGCCATTTCACGAAATGGTGATGTGAATTGTCCTCCGAGATCTTGCGACTTGAACCGTTGGACTTTTTCCTTTGGGGCAACTTGAAAAGAAAAGTGTACGTCAACAAACCAGACAACTTTTCACACTTAAAAGATAACATCCGAGCCACCATAAGCGAAATTAATGTCCCAATGCTTGAAAATGTCAAAAAAAATAAATTAGGATGCTCGTATCGATGCCTCTCAACGTACCAGTAGTGTACATTTAAATGACATCGTCTTCCACATTTAATTGTAATCGATGATACTTTGATTTCAAATAAAGAAATACGATTTATTCCATGTATTTCGGTTTTTATTACAAAACAACATCCTAAAGCCTTTGTTGGATAACCCTTTATTTAAAAAGATAACACAACAAAAGTTTTGAAACCATATTTGTGGATATCGACTCAAATTCCTCCTGTCACGAAATGGAAGGAAATTTATTCTTCCGTTTAGAAGCAGTGGGCTCAAGCTTCAGTGTGTTTTGATGCTTTATTATACGGCCTGCAATGAGAGAAAGGAATTATTACTTTCCCAGTTTCCATTTTGTTTAGCATATTATTTTTAATACATATTGCTCTTTAAAGGGCAACATCCTTCTAAAAATTCACTAAGAAAATATGGACTTTTTGCTTCTAGACAAGAATTCTTTTCTTGTTTCGGAGTTTAACGACCACGTCAGCAGGTGAAGCACGTGTCAAGACGACAAATCTGCAGCGGTTCATTCCGCCGGTGTAGTTTAGTCGGTTAGAACAACTGGTTTGTTACTGTGTGACGTACTACAGAGGTGAAGCTCGTGTCTACACGACAAATCTGCAGCGATACATTCCGTCGGTGTAGCTCAGTCGGTTAGAACAACTGGCTCGTTACTGTGCAACGTTCTACAGAGGTGAAGCACGTGTCTACACGACAAATATGCAGGGATACATTCCGTCGGTGTAGCTTAGTCGGTTAAAACAACTGGCTCGTTACTGTGCAACGTTCTACAGAGGTGAAGCACGTGTCTACACGACAAATCTGCAGGGATACAGTCCGTCGGTGTAGCTTAGTCGGTTAGAACAACTGGCACGTTACTGTGTGACGTACTACAGAGGTGAATCACGCGTCTACACGACAATCTTGCAGAGATACATTCCGTCGGTGTAGTTTAGTCTGTTAGAACAACTGGCCCGTTACTCTGTGACGTACTACAGAGGTGAAGCACGTGTCTACACGATAAATCTGCAGGGATACATTCCGTCGGTGTAGTTTAGTCTGTTAGAACAACTGGCCCGTTACTCTGTGACGTACTACAGAGGTGAAGCACGTGTTAAGACGGCAAATCTGCAGCGTTACATTTCGTCGGTAAAGTTCAGTCGGCCAGAAGAATTCACTCAGGAACGGAGAGACGCGGTCTCGCTAATCGTCACCGGCAGATTTGTGAATTTGACACCGTGACTCTCCGAGTGCATTAGGTTCATGGTTTTGGACAATTTAGGTATCCGAAGGACATTCCACAGAATACTTGACATGAGGTTCCGTAATCGCGATATTTCTCTTGATATCGTCAGGAGACGCGCAAAAATTGGCGTCCATTCAAATTTAAACTGTAAAAGATGGGAATCAAAAATATCATTCTCCAGACAACATGCTAAGAGGCCACCCCGGTGGCGCAGTGGTCGTCTAAGCGGTGGCCTCTGATAATTCGTCCAAAAGTGGTCCGGGTTCGAATCCCGGCGAGACGTGGATGTTGTGTTTGTCTTTCCTGGAACCAGTGACACTAAATTAGGGACGAGCGACTGCTTTTAGCCCAACGAGTAGCTCACGGTAGTCGTTAAACCTTCAATAAAAAAAAAACTTTTCAGGATATTTATTCCGACCGAATTATCGCATTTCCTTAGAACACTGCTTCGAGGTATTGATGTACTCCCGGCAGGTAATAAATGTACTTAATTTATTCAGCTAGATAGACAGGTTCCGATTCATGAGGAAACAAAACTTTTCATTGAGTAAATATTTCGGAGCACAGGTGCAATGAACATTTTAAAGGTCAGAACAAGCTTTTTTACCTGGAGGGGCGAGACTTGATATTACGCCCCTTTGAATTTAAAAGTTCTTTTTTCCTTTGATTGGGTGTTTAATGACCACCGTGAGCAGTGGCGAACCAACGGAGGGGGTCCAACGAGTCGGGATCCCTCCCCCACCCTTAAAAATAATAGTAAGCAATGACCCTAAGATATTCTGCTTTTACAAAAGTAATACACTCATTCACAATATAAAACCACTCACTCGTACATTCTTGATAAATAAGTATAAAGGACACCGTCTCTGTACGAACAAATGAATAAGGAAATCAAAGAAGCAATAAAATTAAAAGCCGTAAAACTTCCAATTCATAATTTTAATCTAAAGATAAACATTAGTACTTTCGGGCCACTTTGGTCCCATCTTCAGATATGAGGTGAACACTTGAACAGTGCTGCAATTTATAGAAACCAGACAGTATGGGTAAACATAGTGTGTGTGTGTGTGTAAAGTCAGCGATGTTTAAGGTGGAGCTCCCCGTTTTGTCCAATCTCCTCTGGGTGATTATATTAATATTTTTCCATACAGGTAGTAAATCACATGGCATATAGTCATTGCAACATTTGTTACGGGCTTTAGAAATAAATAGACTTTCAGTCAATAACAGCATTGAACGAGATCTTGGCGCTACTAGGATTCTTGCATGGTCCCAATCCGGGTAGAAAGTTCCATCGTTGAAAGTTCGCGCCAAGGCAGTTTTTTGAAGACCTGTCTTGATGTTATATTTGTGTTCCCGGACTCTTCAGGCAAGACTACGAGCTGTAGGTCCGATATAACAAGAAGACAGCTGGCCTGTCCCATCAAGTAAGGGAATGCTGTAGATACCCCATTTTTGCTCTTCTGGGGTTTTTTCTCGGTCCTTTCGGATCATGGTTAGCATATTGCGGGATTTGGGACCGAAATCCCAGGAAAAACGGTGACAGATGTTTCTGCGGGGTTCAGTGAGAGCTGGAATATAATCTATTGAACCCACGTATCTTTTAGAGTAATCATCAATTCGTTGTAGCAAAGAGCCCAAGGTGGTCCTGACACGTGAATGAGTTCTGTTGATCAAGTACGTAGGGTATCCAAATGCTTTAACAAGCTCAGTTATCCAATGGATCTCCTCAATACGAGTTGGACGGTCAGAGGAGTGGGTATAGGCTCTTCTCAGAAGAAACCGTAAAGAGGCAAGTTTTTATTAGGCGGGTGGGATGAGTCATAAGGAATCATAGTTGGCATAGCTGTTGGTTTCCTGTAGACAGAAAATGATATGAAGTTATTATTAAGTGGTGAGCGTGATATAAGTATATCCAAAATAGATAGTTTATAATTTTGTTCAATTTCAATAGTGAAGTTTATGGATGAGGTCTGTAAAGAGAATTCATTGACAAATATATTTAACTCTTCAACTGAGTTTGGCCAAATATGCAGAATATCGTCCACATAACGAGAGTATAATAGGGGTTTTAGGGGATTATCATTCAGAAATTTTTCTTGGAGATGCTGCATGAAGATTTCTGCCAGGGTGGCCGAAAGTGGGGATTCCGCCGCAGTTCATCTGTCTGTTGGTAAAAAATATTTAGAAACTGGAAAAATTAACGCTTTTTAATAAGGCAAAGAGCACTCATAATAGCAGAGATCTCGGATGGTGGGAGACAGGAATCAAGAAGACGTGATTCGATAATTTGATGAGTTAGGTCAATGGGCACATTTGGATTTAATGCCACGACGTCAAGTGAGGCAAGAATGAAAGAGCCTCCATGGTGTTGAATTGATTTTAGCTTTTCAATTACTTGAATAGAGTTCCTAACAGAGAACGTGGATCCTTGAGTAAGAGGGGCTAACTATTTAGAAAGTGCAGTTCCTAATGGCCTGGTCGGGCTGGAGTTGCCCGAGACAAGTGGGAGAAGTGGAAGCCCCGATATATGCAGATTTAACTTCCCAAAGATTCTGGGAACTCGAGGTCCCGGTGGAGGTCGAAGTGAGTTATCAAAGCAAGAAGGGAAAGAATTACATTTCTTTAGTTTTCTCAACGAAGAAATAATTCCTTGTGTTGGGTCTTTAGATACAACGACGTGAGGAATTTCTGAGATTGCATCGTTCATTTTTTCGATGTAGTCACATTTATTTACAACAATACTTTCGGACCAAAGTGGCCCGAAAGTACTAATGTGTATCTTTAGATTAAACTAATGAATTGCAAGTTTTACGGCATTTAATTTTATTGGTTCCTTGATTTTCTTATTCATTTCTTTGTACAGAGACGGTGTCCTTTATACTTATTTAATGCACTCATTGTCATAACAATCCGCGCACCAAGAAAAAACCATGCAATTAATGTAAAACTCAGCAAATTGCTACGAGGAGGGCAGACATGCTAATGATTAAAGTTTCGTGCGACTCCACATGCCCGCGGGTCCAAGACCACCGCTGCAATAGGAATCCTTTGAGCTTATAAGGGGCCGCGCAGGGAACTCCACGTGCATTCCGAAGGGTACGGTAAGAATCAGGTGAGATCCCAGAGTGATAGACATGCCGAGGAGCCGCCGTAGATGTGCGTACAGGCAACTGACGGAGTTTGAACGAAGCCGCTTCGTCGGGATGAGAAAGACATGGTGGCCGGCGCACCGAATCGGCGGCCATTTCGGACGGTTGGACAGTACGCTGCGATCGTGTTGGGAGCAATGGACATGGGAAAGCACCTGGACACGGCGGACAGACTTTGGACGGCCCAGACACCACCAGCAGCAGAGAGGACTGTGGGATAGTGAGAACGGCACGCACAGACACAACGACCTCCTTGCTCAATATCTAGAAACATATGGAGGCTATACAAGGAACTCCTGTGTGAGCCAAAACCATTTCCAGACTCCTGACAGAGGCGAATCTGTACTCTCGACGGCCCTTACGGCTTCTGCCATTAACACCGGACCATCGCCGGCGTCGATTGCAGTGGTGTGAGCAGCGAGGAATGCTACGGACTCGCGACGCATAGTATTCAGCGACGAATCCCGCTTCTTCACGGGAACGGACGACCACCGTGTCAGAGTATGGAGGACCGTAGGTGAGTTCTGCAACCCCAACCTCACTGTACAGCGAAACATGTTCCGAACGGCAGGTGTGATGGTCTGGGGGGCCACCACGTATGACAGCCTGACTTCCCTCGCAGTGATCCCAAGGACGTTGACTGCACAGCGCTACATACAGGAGATCCTGTGGCCCCATCTGCGGCCTTTCCTGGCGGGGTGGCCCCGAGCCATTTTCCAACAAGATAACACCCGTCCGCACATAGTTCGGATTTCCCAGGACTATCCACGTCATTCATCAACGCTTCCGTGACCTCCCAGGTCGCCTGATCTCTCACTCTTTTAGCACATGTGGGATCATATGGGACCCCAGCTTTCTCCATGTCCCAGTGTTCATGATTTAGAGCGTCAGTTGCAAGAACTGTGGCCCAATCTGTCCCAGGATAACATGCGATGTCTCTTTGACTCCATGCTGGACGGTATTACTGCATGTATCCAAGCACAAGGCGGTCCAACGCAGTACTAACGCTCAACGCTCACCGGAATGGTCACCGTATGTCCGCAGGAAATCGTCCTTCAGCTGCGATATTTTAATCATTTCTGTCGTTGGTGTGTACCATCTCACTACTGAAATCTCATTTCGATCCTACGCCTCCTTCTTGGTGCACGAATTTTTATGACAATGAGTGTACGTAGTTAATTGATGCGTACTGTATTGCATACACATGCAAGTTATGCTCTTCAAATTAAGAAGAAAATAGTTGAAGCATGTGCATTCTTTCTGTCCTCCTTGAGAGGAGTTACTCCTGGGAAAACACGAGCTTCAGCTACGAACTGAGTGTTTGTTCTGCGTCTACGAGGAGGTGTGGGAGTGGACGAATGACTTTCGCGGCATCTTAGTTATGCTGCTCTGATTTAATTGGTCGGGAAGCTGGGGGGGGGGGGATATGCGGTATAGGATGTGTAACACTGTTGATACATGTGCTCGGTAAAACATCCCGTGACCTTGCTAAAGGGTGCAGTGACCTCTGATTCTTCGCCCTTCGGACGGAGTTACTTCAGGTTCGTAATGACTATCCAGAAATGTTCTTGTTTTACACCAAGCTGCTTCCTAGATATTCATCGAAAACATAGGATAGACGGACAGACGAACAGACACACAAAGTGCAAAGGTGGTGTGACAGTTATGTGTAGTCCGAAAGAAACATCCACAAAATTTCAAATCAATCTCCAACGGTTCGCAAGATATTTGTCAAAAACAGGCAGACGTACAGACAGACGGACAAAACAGTGCTAACGTGGTGTTAAGTGTAAGAGTTGATTTTGGAATTTAAAGCCATCCTGTAAATCTCAAGTCTCTTACCGAGGATATTCTTGAACGTATTTTTTGTAGCAAGTGCCTGTAATTTCTATTTTGTTTCGGACGCCTTTTTAGCATGTCTTTTGAAATAAAAGTTCGTGCTGGTGCTATCTGTCTGTCCGTCCGTCCGTCCGTGGACACCATAACTCTGCAGCTACTTGTCCGATTTGAAAAATTCTTTTTGCATTGGGAAGCTGAAAATATGATAAGAATGATCCCATTGGCGCCTACAGGTGGGTCACAGGGGTCCCTTGACCCCCTCTGGAGAATTACTTTATTTTATTTTATTTTATTTTATTTTATTTTATTTTATTTATTACTTTTTTTTTTTTACACTCACAAAACTGGACCACAAGGAAAGATACAGAGTTTAGCGCGTTTAATTTAATATCCCAATTTTATTGGGAATTTGAAAGTGGAAAACCTAGCAAACCGTAAGGTAGTACTCCCAAACAAGTTCCGCTCAGTGTGGTGAGTGCTGAACTTAAAAGACTTGGAGTGGCCCGCCCTGCTAGACACTGTTCATTATTTTTAAAACAGTTACCAACGTACATGATAATACATGACTATTACTAACATACACTTTCTTCAAGAGCAGCATCAATTAATGATAATAATGATAATAATAGTGGTGTTCTAGTGTTCTAGTGTAGTAAGAAGTAGTAGTGTTCTAGTGTTCTAATGTAGTAAGTAAGTAGTAGTAATAGTAGTAGTAGTAATAGTAACAGTACTAATCGTTCATTTTCCCGAATTACTGTTTTCTGCATATTAGCCAAACCTTAATTTATTACACTTGACCCCTTTGAAAAATTTCCTGCAGGCGCACATGAATGATACTTGCATTCTAGTTTTTTTTTTCTGATGCACAACTTCGCCGCTAGAGGGTGTTAATACCGATGATATCGAATTCAACATACGTTTTATTGCAAATGAGTGTTTCTAAATATCCGATTGAAATTTTTTTCTTCCTTTCGATGCTACTGAAAACGAAAACTATTTCAAGCATAGTTTCTGTTTCAAGTAAAATATAGATTTTCCGCATAGGTAACTTGCGTTTTCCCGATATCGATGTTTCTAAAGTCCGATTTGAAAAATTCTATCTTGCGTCGGATACAACTCCTCATGTGAAATGTTTCGATTATTATTTCTAATTTTTGATAAGGAATGGTTTGGGCACCAGGGGGTGTAAACGTTTATTTCTATTTCCAATGTATTTGCAGAAAAATCTGAGCATCTGAAAACTTGATGGACATTTTTGTTTAGTGGGCCGATACCGATCACTTCGAAAAACTTTTGTGAAAACCTCCTGCTTAAAATAACGCCCAGTTTTTCGCCAGGGGACCTAGATGTGTATTTTATTTTTGTCGATATCCCTGCTTGTAAGAGTCTGATTTGAAAAATTCGCTCTTTGTTGGAGAGCGTTTCCTGGTGCGTAATGTTTCCCATCGAGTTTCAATTTTTTCAAGTAAGCCGTAGATTTTCTGCAAGGAGCGTAAACGTACATTGCGTTTTCCTGATATATTTGCTCTAAAACTCCGATTTGAAAAATTCTTTCTACCTCGGAGTCAACTTCTGATGGGAAATGTTATGACTGAAATTTCTAAATTTTGATAAAAAATGGTATGTCAACCAGGTAGCGTATGTGATCATTTCTGCTTCTGATGTATTTGCAGCAAAATCTGAGCTTCTGGAAATTCGACTGAAAAAAATTCTTCGTGGACCGATACCGCTGACCTGGGAAATTCTTTTTAGAGTATGTACTTCTTAAAATAATGCATATTCTTTCCGCCAGGGGCTTACCTTACTTTTGTGGATTTCTCTGCTTGTAAGACTCGTATTTGGGGAAAATCTTTATTTGTTAGTAGCCGTGTCCGGGGCGAAATGTTTCTCATATATTTTGAAATTTTTCTTAATGCACACATTTGCCACTAGAGGGCGAAAGTTCACTTTTCCGTTTAGAGCAGTATACCCTATATGCGGGATCAAAAACATTTTGAAAAAATTCTTTTCCGGTTAGACATTACCAACTAAGAAAACATTTTGGGTGTATTTTCTTCCCAAAATAGTGCGAAATTGCACCGCTTGGAAGAACCAATGCTTAATCTGTTTTTCTTAATATCTATGCTCCTAAATGTGCGATTTAAAAAATTCGTTCAGCAGCGGATGTCATTTATTTTATGCAATACTTTAGGTATTGTATTTGAGGAGTTTTGTAGTTCACAGTTCTGTCGCTAGGTGATGTTTGTGTAGTTCTGTTTGGAGCTCTGCTTCTAGAAACCTAAAAACCTTATTGATAATTTTCTTTTTACTGTGTGGCATGCTCTAAACAGATATGCGGAGCACCACCCTCCTTGAATAATGCACAGATTTTCCGCTAGGGGTCATAACGATCAATAACCTTTTTTTCCGTTATCACGGTTTCCGGGAGACGTATTTGAAAAATTATTTTTCCTTAGCATAGCTTTTTCCATGAAGGAAATTATTCGCCTATTTTTAATTATCCCATTATGCAAAAATTTTCCGCTATAAAGCGTAAAGTTATATCATGTTTCCTTCTATATTTCTTCTTTTAACTTTTCTATTTGAAAATCTGTTTGTCTCCGATATACCTTTTAGATGCTGGTGGAAGTAAATAACTATTTTTATAATATTTCTGAATGTTTTATCGATTGTAGAAATTCCATTGATTTTTTCTAATCCGTTGCGTTGGCTTTGAATAGCTTTGACAAATTTAATTCGCGTCAGAAAGATTCAAAAGACGTACTCATTACAACCGAAAATTCGGTGTCATCTTTCTTGTTTTTTTACTGTGCACAGTCAGGACAGATCACTATGCAGCCTACCGTAACCTGCCAAGCTTAAGATTTCAACATCTAGCAATCAACCATTCTGTTAATTTTGTTGATCCACTTATAAGGGCTCACAGTCACTCATGTTGAGGAGAGCAATTGGCGACCCCCTCCAACGCAAACTAATAGAGGGAAATGAAAAAATTCATTTGGGAAACCATATTTCGGAATATTTATTCCGACCTTTTGACTCAGAACACTGCTTTGAGGTGTTAATGCGTTACTCAGAAACTCAGAAGCAGGGGCGTCCACTTCACCAAAGTAGGGTGGGGGTGGGGGGAAGGGGACAGATAGGAAGAGATCCTAGGTGGTAGGGGCACATCTCTTTCATTGTCAGAAGAAAAAAGAACAAAAGGATAAACTAAGAGATTGACGCATATTTCAAAAAAGCAATTGTAATTGTACATCAGCAAACGAACAAGGAAACAAATATTTCTTGATTTAAGATATAAAATTCGGCCTGTGGTTTATAAAACATTCAGAAATATTTTATTTTCAAACGTTTATAAAAACTTGTAAAATATATGAGAAATTAGCGCGGTTACTCAAACAAAGAACAAGAATCTCAAAACATAGATAGATTAATAAAGGCGCTAGAAATTATACGTTTCTGTATTTTTATTGATGATAATTGTTTTAAACATCTACCACATATCACGAGTCACGAGAACATGCCAAACACAATACGAGGCTGGCAATAAAGTTTCTTATCAAATGAGAAATGCTGAATATGAGAAATTGTTTTTTACTTATTTTGTTATTTCTTAATTTTTTTAAAATTAATCGCTTTGGCCTCATAATGAGAGCAAAGCTATTATTTAAACAGGTTGAAAAATATTGGGTGCGTACTTCCCCTCCAGTAAAATTATTGAGGGGGGCAAGATTAGCCTTGCCCCCATAGGCTCAAAACGCTGTTTTGAGGTATTGATTCTTATCATCAGACAGTTCTAACCTGATACGTAATCAATTGATTTATTCTGTCCTGGTAGGCATCTTCCCATCCATAAGGAAACAGAACTTTTTCATCATAATAAATGTTTCGGAGTTGATTAGGGACACAATGTTTTGGGCCAGATAAAAGAATGGTGAAACGATATTATTACACAATTCACGGGCTTTTGTCTTTCACAGTGACGGTAGGTGGTAGCACGTGAACACTGACTCCTGAATTGCAGAAGCTGGGCCAACGTTTTGCTTAATATGATTTCATTTGGAGCCATATATAAACAAAACCCTGGCCCGCCTTCTGCAATTCTGCATGAACTTATGTCCTGTAGTGTCAAATTTGTGCGTTAAGAAACATTTCAAATTGTATGAGAAACATTTCGCACCGGACACCGTCTCCGACAAAGAAAAACATTTTCAAGTCGGAGTCTTACAAGCAGAGATACCGACAAAAATAAGTTACACATCTACGCCCCCTGGCGGAAAAACTATGCATTATATTAAGAAGATAGTACTATGAAAAGATTTTCCAGGTGAGCGGTATGGGCCCATCAAAGAATTATTTCATTTGAGTTTTCAGAAGCTTAGATTTTGCTGCAAATACATCAGAAACAGAAATGACCACTTACGCTCCCTTGTGGCCATATCGGTATTTTTTATCAAAATTTAGAAATTACAATCATAACATTTCCCATCTGGAGTTGTATCCGATGCAGGTAGTATTTTTCAAATCGGAGTTTTAGGAGCAGATATATCGGGGTAAAAGCAATTTACATTTTTTTTATTAGAGGTTTAACGACCACTGTGAGCAACTCAATGGTAAATAAGTAGTCGCCCGTCCCTAATTTAGGGTCACTGGTTCCAGAGAAAGGAGAGAGAGCCAGTGCCGTAAGACAAACACAACATCAATGCCTCACCGGGATTCGAACCCGGACCCATCTCCGACGAATAATTAGGGGCCATCGCTTAGACCACTGTGCCGCCGGGGCGGAAAATTTACATTTACACTCCTTGCAGGAAATCTATGGCTTACATGAAAAATTTAAAATATATGAAAAACATTACGCACCAGAAACAAAGAAAGAATTTTTCAAATCGAACTCTTACAAGCACAGATATCGGCAAAAATAAAACTGGGCGCAATTTTAACTAGGAGGTATTCTCAAAAGGTATTCCGAGGTGATAACTATCGGCTCTCTAGAAAAAAATTCATCAAGTTTTCAGGTATTCAGATTTTGCTATAGATACATTAGAAGCAGAAATAAACGCTTACGCTCCCTGGTGCTCAAACCATCCCTTACCAAAAATTACAAATAATAATCGTAACATTTCACATGAAGAGTTGTATCCGATGCAGGAAGAGTTTTTCAAATCGGAATTTAGAAGCAGGGATATATCGATAAAACGCAATTTAACTTTACTCCTCCTTGCGGAAAATCTACACTATATTGACAAAAATCACTAGACATACCTTCAAAAGCAAATGAACGGATCCACTGCGCTATTAAGATGCGCGGTACGGCTGCAAACGGTATAAAAACAAGCCTGCAGCTGACCGCGATCATACCGCACTTTGAGGTTGAGTGAAAATGTCGCGGCGGAAGAGAACTGACTTTGAGAAAGGAAAGATTGTTGGGTGTTATGTTAGTGGGTTATCTATGAGGGAAACCGAAAAGCGTTTAAACATACCCAAGTCAACTGTTTTGAATGTACTGAATAAGTGAAAGACACATGGTATGCCTGAAGCAGCAAAACGTACCGGCAGACCTAAGAAAATCAGTGATAGAGGACGTCCAAGCCTCAGGAGGGTTGTTAGAACTAATCGACAGAGTATTGCACAAGACCTCAGTGTACAGGTGAGTGAAAATGCTGAAGTACACTTACCATTCGCAGAGAACTTCATTCCATGGTTTACCGTGGTTGTGCTGCTGCTCTTAAGCTTTTCATCTGCACTAGGAATGCTGGTCGTGATTTAGCACGGTGTAAAGAAAACTTATCGTGGACCGTAGATCAATGGAAACGGGTCCTATGGACTGATGAATCCAGATACACGATCCATCAGTCTGATCGCCGTGTGTGGGTATGGCGGCAGCTGGGGGAACGCTATTTACCACAGTGTACTGTTCCTACGGTCAAGTTTGGAGCTAGCAGTGCACTCGTGTGGGAATGTTTTTCGTTGTACGGTCCCAGCCCATTAGTTACCGAGGGCAAACCTATTAATCAGCACGTCTACCTCGATTTTCTGGACAATTATGCCCTACCAACTCTGTGGAAAAACTATGGAACCGAGCCTTGTTTGTACCAGCAGGATAATGCACCGAACCGTAATGCAATGAGTTACGGCGTGGTTTGACGATAATTCCGTATCGTGGGTGGACCAGCCAGCACAGAACCCTGATCTTAATCCCATAGAACACCTATGGGATGAATTAGAGCGCCGCATAAGATATTTGGAACCAAGGCTCACTACTAAGCAACAGTTAGCGGCAGCATTATGTACTGAATGGAAGCGCTAACCTATCGTTGTGTTCCAAAACCTTGACGAAAGCATGTTTCAAAGGGTCAATGCATTCATTAAGGCCAAAAGTGGACCGACACCGTACTAATGTATGTCAATTAATGCTATGTTGTGTTTCTCTTCTAGGTGTTCGGTGACTTTGTCAATATAGTGTACATATTACTTGAAAAAGAAACTATGCCTAAAATAATTTTCGTTATAAGTGGCATTAAAAGAAAGGAAAAACAAATCAATTGGTTATTTTGAAGCACACATATGCAATAAAATGTATTTTGAATTCGATATTATCTGTACCAACTCTCTCTAGCGGAGAAGTCGTGCATCAGAAGAAAGACTGGAATGATCATCATTCTCACTTTTCCAGCTTCCCAATGCAAAAAGGATTTTTGAAATCGGATAAGTAATTGCAGAGTGATGGTGTACACAGACGGACGGATGAACCGCTAACATAAGCACGATCTTTTTTTCTTTTGCATAAGACTTGCTAAAAAGGCATCCGAAAAAAAAATAACTTAAGGCACTTGCTACAAAACACACGCTCAAGCAGTGGCGGCCCCAGGTACGGGTATACCGGGCACCCCACCGCCCACCCCCAATTAATTAGTTTTTGCCTGGCGTCATCTAAAACATTGTAGTTGTAGTTCACGATTATATTCAAATAAATGACTAATTTTAATATTTGTTTACTGCTTTTAAACAGTTATTCTGTTAGAAAATTTTTAATTTTTTGGTCAGAGACATCTTTCCATTGGGAAAGTTGTGGAGAAATGTCTGAATTTAATTTTATCTTTCAAAATATTTTCATAGGAGTTTTGCCGCAATTTCAGGTACTAGTGAGTTGCAATGTACGCACGGAAGCCAGCTACCGTTCTAGGGAGTTTAGTTGACACGTGCGTTTGCCGAAGCTGGCCACGCCTCCTCTTCCGGAGCTACCATGATTGACGTAGGGAGGCATTTTCTTGACCGACGACCACCTACTCGTGACGCCCACGCATGCACTCTGGGCGAAAGCGATTCCCGCTTTTCACGATGGATAACTGCGTTGTTGTTTCAGTTTTGTTCCCAAGACAGTGATTTTAAGTGCCGTACTTAGCAGTAATCGAGTATACAGGGTTCAAAGGAAAGTCCTTATTCAGGGTAATAACTGCGGAAGAAGGGGTCCGAGTGGTACATAAGTTAGGTCTATGTATAGTAGGAAAGTGACGGTAGCCGATCGAATGAAGGCGATTGGAGCGCCCCTAGCGGCAAAGGTAAGAAGCTAGGAAACCTAACTCGCGAATAACGCAGGAGTTAGGTTTCCTAACTTCTTACCTTTGCCTTTTTTTGGGAGCCTCGTTTCCGAGATCGGAGTTCCGAGGCGTCTTGCCATCACAATTTGTCCTTTATCAAACTCCGATAAATCGGCGGCTTTTCGCATTCCGACTCCGAACACTCTACTAACCGAAAGCCGGTCCTCGGGTTGTATTGGTCATGTTTCGTTATTATTTTTGACGGATCTTAAAAGGACCTTCCCTTGTCGGAATAGTCAACACAAAGTCTGAATCTGAACCCCATGCATGTAACATGTTAAAAAAACGATCCGTAAGCGATGTGCTCTTCCATCATATTTGAGTCAGTTAAAGGACTTTTCTGGTGAACGCCAGGTATGCCGTAGACGTAAATGCACTCCAACATCTTATGGTATCTATACCAAACCGCAAACCGTGCTGTAATTCGTACAGCACGGTTTGGTGAAATCAAATCAGTTAGGTGAAATCAAATCATGTATTAGGTGTAGAAATAAGTTTTAAAACGTTTTTTTGTGTGACTTATACCGCCAATTTATACATCCGACATTCCCTCGTGTGATTATCATGTAAGCGAAACCGGTCGAGAGTATAAAATGTGACACAGAAGTTTACCCAACCGTCAAACGTACTTGCACATCGGTAGGTGAAAGATGACAAGCGATACTACATTCATTCGACACTGCATTCGTTACGAATTTCATCACGGAAAGAGTGCTGCAAAAGCATGTGCATTTATTGTTCTGTTCTGGGGAAGAATGTTGTATCGAAAAGCACGTGTGAGTTTGGGTTTAGACGGTTTAAAGCAGGTGATTTTGATGTTAGCTATCGAGAGCTTAGCAGCGCTCCTCAGAAGAGTGCACATGAGGAACTGCAAGCATTGCTAGATGAAGATTCGTCTCAAACGCAACAAGAACTAGCTGAACAAAGGGGGATAACTCAACAAACTATTTCCAATTGTTTACGGCAAATGGGAAAGATTCAGAAGGAAGGAAAATGGGTGCCATATCACCTGACTCAGAGGAACAAAGATGAGCTTGTCATGAAGTGGTTGAATCTGTTGAATAAACAACACAGAAAGTTTTTCCTGTGATAAATCGTTACGGGTGATGAAAAGTGGATATGTTACGACAATCGCAAACGCAAAAAACACTGAGTAGCCCCAGGTGAAGCAACGACTTCGACACCGAAACACAACATTCACTTAAAGAAAATTCTGCTGTGCATCTGGTTGGATTAGGATATGAAGGCTGTGCTCTGTTATGAACTGTTCGAACAGAGTCAAACTGTTACTGCTGATCTCTACAAGCAACAATTGCTGCGATTGAATCAAGAAGTCTGTCGGAAACGTCCATTCACAGGCAAAGGATTGCGTCCCGTAAAATTGCTGCATGACAACGCTAGGCCGCATGTCGCGAAATCGGTCAAGAAAACGTTGTTGACTCTTGGCTGGGAAAGTTTGCAGCACCTGGCATGTAGTCCTGACATAGCTTCTTCAAACGGATATTTGTTCCGATCGATGCACGATGGTTTGTCTGCTGTACGGTTCCGGACATGTGACAAAGTGCAAAAATGGGTTGACGACTTCATCGCGTCACACGACGAAGTATTCTTCATGGCTGGAATCCGTCAGCTGCCCGACCGATGGCGGAAGGTGATAGATAATGACGGCGGATATTTTGATTCGTAAAGGTATTGTTGTTTTCTCTCAAATTACATGTTGTGTTGTCTTAAAACGCTGTAAAACTTATTTGTACACCTAATATTAAATAAACATTTCTAGCTCAGTGGCCGCTATGTGGGTTTGAGCTCAGAATTTTTGGAATGAAAATCACGTTATCACATGTTAAATTTGAACATGGATGATACGCTGGGTAGCCTTATTTCAACATATATTTTTTCTTCTTTGCTTCGTGTATTAATAAATATTTCGGTTGAAATAAAATAGACTTTGAATATTCCACAATCTGTATTTTGCCGCATAAAATTGAGCTTATATTGATCAGCTATCAGAAAAAAAACGTGTTTTGCTTTGTTTGTTCAAAGGAATGCACTAGGTTTTATAGAATGCTCTTTATTTAAATTTCGCACATAAAATGTTCAGTTTGGACAAAATACAATGAAAAGAAGCTACATGTTACATTCAGAAAGGAAAGTGATATTTTTTTTTTTTGCTTTTGTTGAAGACGGAAAAGGAAGAAAAAACGTTGCGTTAGATGGTCCGGAATGCATGTCGGGAATCGTCGTCACATAGAACACCTAAAGAACAAAATAGAAAGAAAAAGTGAATTAAAAGTAGGATTTTACATCTTTATACTGGATCTAGAATGAAATTCTAGCATATAAAATTGCGCTTTTCATCATTAGGAAGACATAAATAAATACAGAATGTAAGAATTGCTGCATGAACACTGGCTATTTAAATGACTTTATGTTTCGATCACGAAGAGCTAACAGAATCTCATTCAGTGTGAAAAGCTCAGTATTTGTTTATTCGGTGAATAATTGTGATATTTTCCAGACGTAAACGAAATTAAAAAAAATATGAATATATCTTCCCAGTAAAATTCATTTTATATTAAAATTATTCATTTAGAAGAATATCAAAGATACGGCAAAACCTCTCCGTACTTCAAACTTTCAACTGCTCCATAGAAATTGTGGAAAACCAATTTTTTGGGAATCAGCATTTTTTCGATACAGCTGAGCTTTTCCAAAACTCAGCATGAAACTTTGAGAATGAGCAGTCTCAGATATTTGCTGGCTATCTCTAAGGTCCTTCGAAAGATTTATTATTCCAGCTGCTGTGGTGGTACAGCGGTCTAAGCGTTGGCTTGTGAGTTTATCCGAGGTGGGGCCGAGTTCGAAACCCAGTGAGGCATGGATTTTGTGTTCGTCTCACGGCACTAGCTCTCTAACCATCACTGGAACCAGTCACCCTAAATTAGGGAAGGGTGCCTGCTTATAGCCCATCGTGTTACATTAAAACCCCGTTAACCTTCTCAGACCTGCGATGAAGTTAAACACTTAGTTTTTGAAAACAGTTTTGAAAATTGATGTTTGCTGCATCGTAAACTGAAAAAAAAATCTTTAATTTTTCATAGAAAAATAGTGTTTGGGGTGGGGTGGGAGTGGGGGTTACGGGTATTGTGTCAAATGTGACACATCAGGACCAAGATGCTGTATTTGTGATATTTCAGAATTCGAAAATTACTGGTTCAATTAATCGATTTTCAAGTTATATTATGCAATATTATAATATTTTATATCATAATTAATTTTTCATTAAAGAATTTAAAAGAATTTCTGGAGCCTTTGGGACCCATGAAAATTTTACAGTCTGAACACCGTACTGTGTTTAACTCATTGCACTTTGAATTACGGCATCTCTTTCTGTGCGCGCTATCTCCAGTCATCTCAGGAATGTGTCTTACATGCGTATTTCGTGCTCAATCATGTGGCATAGAGTTAGGAATAATCCTACGTTTAGGAAGTGGTTTGTTATCATCTGAGGATTCGTCAGAAAAAATGAATAATATTATTATAAGTGAAAATTTCAAGTAATGATGTTAACATCATTACTTGAAATTTTCCTTTAAATAATATTTATTAAATATTACATAGATTGCAGAAAATATTTGGTAAACACAAGTGTAAACACCCGCTAAGGATAAATCATAAAAAAATTTCGACAGGATTGGAAACCATTGTATCAGCAGTGATAAAAAAATGTTAAAGAAGTTACTACTATCTGATATGTTGACGAAATTAAACTTATTTACTTTAAATAACGCTTATACTTACCAAAATGGAATGAATATACTTAAATAGATATAACGTTTTAAAATTAAGTAGTTATAAGACACTTAACAGGACCATGTGAAGACATCGTACTTTTCTTACAAGACGCCGCTACAAATCCCAAAAGGTGACTTGTGCTGCCATTTATTGACGATAAGGAAAATTTAGCAAAGTATTTTACATAGTTTCACATGTGATACAACCGGTTCCGGAAGACTTTCTGCCATTGGGCAATTTTTAAAAATTGTGAAACCATTGTATCACATGTGATTCACGAGAACCGAGGAGGTTAAAAAAGAACGATTATTATTGTGACAACGTTTGAAGCAAAGCATGATCTAAATTCTGGGTATTTCAATATGAATCATTTTGAAATTGCAGAAAAATGAGGTAAAAATGCATTAGTTTAATTCAGTGAAAAGTTAAAATAAATTTAGAATATTTAGCTTAGACCTTACGATATGTATGTTTTTAATTTGAATGGAAGTACTATCGTTGAACTGTTGGTTCTTCATTTACGTCAATCACTCCCGGTTGTCCAGTTTAAACTGCACTTTACCTGCGTGCAAATATTCGTGTTTATTTCTGAGTGAAGCATAAATGAGGGGTAAAATGAAAAGTATCTTATTGGACCATGTTGACACAACTGAATATCAGTAATTACTACACAGCTGAAAAACGACCACGATAACTTATTTCAGTGCATTTTCCTGGTCTGAATAAACATTTACATACGATAAACGCAACCACTTGTCCCTATTTTTTGGATCAAAACAGGGATTACCCGTGTGACATTATCAAGAATATATTTCTGCAAGAAATTGGAGTATCCTCTGAACGCCATAGTATCTTTCAGATGTGAAAGTATCAATGAAATCCTATAATTTCAGTGTTTTTGAATGTTTACCTCCACCATCGTTCCAACAGTAATTCTTTAAGAACTAATGATGTAATCACAAAAATCTGAAGTGAAAAAGGTATAGCATTTCATTTAAAATTGAAAACCAAATGTCCGCTTCTAATTTATACAGGGTGATTCAGCTAAGCTTGTACAAACTTCTGGGAAGGGTAGGTTGCAAAAAGACAAATCGGAATCACACAGCAGTCCAGGGTCGGAAAAGATATCTTCATGCAGTGAATGGCGTTGTTCTGCCACGAGACTGCTCATACGTCCTTTCAGGATACCGTCATTTGTAAACCGCCCAGCAGGTTGGCTGAGTTCACGAACGCGGAAATGGCTGATACGCACCTCGCATACGAAGCAGCGAACTGCAACGAACGAGCCGCCGTGCAACTGTACCAGGAATGGTACCCGATGAGACGAGTGCCAAACCACCAAGTGTTTGCACGGCTGCATCAGAGGTTATGCGACACTGGTTCTTTCCAGGCCGCGAGTGGCCTAGTGGTCAGTGTTCGTGACTGACCACTGCCATGGAGGTGACTTCAGGTTCGATTCTGGGCAGGTACGAACACTCGAACCACTAAATACCCGCCGTGCGTCGGATGGGCACATTAAGCCGTCGGACCCCGGGTACTGGCCCCCCAGTAATAAATAACGGCGTCTTCCTCCCCTTTCTACTTCGCTTCCGTGTCACTTTCCTATCGGGCACTCTAGCCCAAATCTTGCCGCCCCGGTGGCGCAGTGGTCTAAGGCGCTGGCCTCTGATCATTCGTCCGTAAAGGGTCCGGGTTCGAATCCCGGTCAGGCATGGATGTTGTGTTTGTCTTAAGCCACTGGCTCTCTCCCTTCCCTGGAACCAGTGACCCTAAATTAGAGACGGGCGACTGCTTATAGCCCATTGAGTTGCTCACGGTGGTCGTTAAACCTCCAATCAAAAAAAAAAAAAAAAAAAAAAAAAAAGCCCAAATCTCCTAGCCTCCTATTTCTAAGGGTTGTTTAAGACCTGGGGTCAGACACTCCCTTCCTAAAATCCTCTACATATGATCTGATCTGGTTCTTTCCATCTGCTTGCCAGGTGTCGGGAACGATGGGTACGCAATCTTGCCATCGAAGAGAATGTTTAAAGTCATTCAATAGACACCCCAGGTGCCAGCACTCGAGCAATTGCCCATCAGCTCGGTCTGTCCCACTCCCCCGTATGGAGGGTTCTGCACGAAGACCAATTTCATCCATATCATGTGCAGCGTGTTCAGACACTAAGCCCTGAGGATTACCCTCAGCGCATTGCATTTGCGGAATGGTACCTGCAGAAGAGTACGGCAGAAACCCAATTTCCTGGTTCTGTGCTGTTCCCAGAGGAAGCGTGCTTTACACGGGAAGGTTGCTTCAATGCACATAACGCGCATGTATGGGCGACGGAGAACACCCATGCTGTACGACCGCGTGCAGCACAAAACCGTTTTGCTATTAATGTTTGGGTGTGCATTGTCGGAAACCACTTAATTGGCCCATACGTCATGCCTCCTCGTCTGGACGGAATGAATTACAAGATATTTCTGGAGGACGTCTTGCCAGAGCTATTGAACGAACAACAGGTCCCTCAGTCGCTGCGCAGTGCAATGCGGTTCCAGCACGATGGAGACCCCACCTATTTCAGCAATGACGTTCGTCATCACTTAAACATGACATTTGGACATCAGTAGATCGGGCGTGGTGGTCCCGTGCGTTGGCCTGCAAAATTCCCGGACTTAACATGTCTTGATTACTTCTTCTGGGGTTACATCAAAGGACTGGTGTACGACACTTCCGTTGAAAGTGATGAGGACCTTGTAGCACGCATCTCTGTAGCTGCTTCGGAAGTCCAAGACACGCCAGGAATATTCCAAAATGTACGTAATTCCATGCGCCGACGATGTAACAAGCGTGTGTTACAGCTCATGGTGGTAACTTTGAACATCTTCTGTAATCTCAATGCATTTCGCAGGTGTCTTGTGAGTAATAAAAAGCATTTTATTCTCTTACGTGCTGCTCTTTTATTTCTCGTCCTCTCTGTACACTAGCACATGAAGATGGCATTTCCGACCCTACGTTGCTATATGATTCCGATTTGTCTTTGTGCAACCTAACTCTCTAAGAAGTTTGTACACGCTTAGCTGAAAAACCCTGTATAAGGACACACTATACTGAAGAAATACCAGAAAAATATAAAAATAAATATAAATACTGTTTCATAGGAACTCAAATTTCTAGGTGCAGAAATTAAGTGCATGCATGTTTCTCTAATTTAAGCGGTGTTTGAAGGAGAAACAGAATCTTTTTATTTACAATATAAAATTTCCATTTTCGCATACAGTGAATACTTTTAATTTTACTCCTCTCAACAAACACATCTGCTCGCAAAAACAATTTTCAACAAGAATTATTTCTCAATCAGGCGTCCCATGTGTAGCTAAATATTAATGAAAATCATTATTTCATAATAACAAATTCACATAAAACATGAACTAATTCTTTAAATTTTTGAGAATTGAGGAACTGTATCTTAGTGAAACACTCACACAATCGTTTCCGCACGAACTGCCCTTTGAATTAAAAAAAAAAAACGTATTTGTAAAACCCGGTTCACAAGAATGTCTGTAAGACATGAGATTTCATGTCGTGACTGAAAAGTATATTCCGTGAGACATGAAATTTTATCTTTTACTACGGTGATTTTGTGCATGATTTAACGACGTAATAAAAGTTTACTCACCATTTTGTGGAAGGACACTGCATTTATGGAACTGAAATAAAAAAGAAAAGTAATCGTTATTTAAATGGTTGAAGAACTGCGATATACTGGAAAAAAGTTTTTCTTATAGCTGAATATTTTTTTATTTCATGTTAAAAGAAATGGAACGGGAAGAGAAATCCATGACAAATATGTAAAATTCATATACACTTTATTTCCAGATAAGTTCTCTCTCTGTGTATCACATTCATTCAGTGCGATAAGTCTTCGCAGAACACCATTTGCTGCTCGAATCTTCAGGTCATGTGGGATGCATATTAACCAGTTTGATTGAATCGGTACTCAGCGTCCTATAAAATTGCAGAAATGTCGGAAGCATGACATATATATCTGGCGATTTGTAATTGCAGGAAGTCGTTAACTGAACAAAATTCTACACAGTTAGAAATTACTATTGTTTGAGTGAAATGTTTTTGCAAATAAATAAAAAAATAAATTTGTTATTTTTTCTAGAAAATTGTGATTTAAATAAAAATTCAAACTGGTGAGAGAACGATTGGAGTGTAGCTTGGCAATCGAGGGTCCTTTCCACCAGAAACTGAAAAATAAGGTGAGCCTAGTGCTCTTCAAAGCATGAAGCTAAAATAATAAAATAACTAAATAAATAAATAAATAAATAAATAAATAAAAAAGCAGTTCTGAAACACGTTCACATAGCATGGCCAAGCAAACGAGGTGAAGCAAAGTGAGACAAGAACATAAGCGTGGCGAACTCGAAAAAATGAGTTGTGCGTTGAACGCTGGCTGAAAATAAGGATTTTAGGAAGATTACTTTCTAAATAATCAATGTGAACGAATAAAGAATAATGACATAATACATTTGGCGGAAAAAAGGTCGTGAGAAGAAAAAATAAAGATCATAAAAGTTTATTGAGAATTAATGCATGTCAATATTTACTGAAATAAATTTTCATTTGTTTAGAGATCCTTGATTACTGAGTAAAGGCAGTTTCATAGTGATATGAAATTGACAGGGGCCAACTGAATATAAAAACAAATAATTGGACACAAAAGGGTTCCTCAATCCAGTTTCATGCAGTAAGACTAAATGAAAGACTCATTCTTGAAGGAAAGAATGAGCCTATACTTTTATTTTTTACTGAATTTTCGTGTTGAACAGAAAATTTTCCTGCTATTTAGGAATGAGTTTGTCAAGAAATCCGGCAAAGAAGATAAACATATTTATGATTCAGTGGTATAGGCAATAATTGAGTTACAGCTTTCTAAAAAGATCATTGAGTTTCTCATGAAATTTAAGCATTTTGGTGGAGAAATTCCGCGTTTAGTTTTTCTCGAATTTCATGACTGTGAATAAACAATAAATCGCCTACAATTTAGCGGAGAAGTCATTGAAAGACTGAGTTTTCCCCCGTACGCGAGTGCCCACAAGGATTAACAGCGCAGTCACAAATCAATACCAGGAAAAGCATTCCTAATACATAAATGCTTTGCTTAGTGAAATAAAATAAGCTGTCTTGCATATGTGTAGCTATTAACAGAACAACATTGATATGGGTTGCGGAAGTAAAATTTTGATGAAAGGTGACTCCAAGGTCGTTATATTCATATATACGTCGTTATATTCATTTATTTTATATTTAATCTAATCGATCTTTTTTTCTTTCTTTTTCTTTCTTTCTTTCTTTTTCTTTTCTTTTTTTTTTTTTTTTTTGGCGAAAGCTTTGAAACGGGTAGGTTATTTAATTGGAGTAGATGCTGGATCAGAGGATAGATGGAATGTCTGGATATAATAATTTATTTTTACTTTTCTCGAATACCTGTCAATATTTGTAAGACTAAAATATGAATCTTCAAGAAGGCTGTTACAGTAGACGAAATACTTATGGATCTTCATATTTTTGAAAGATATAAATTCCTGTGTTACATACACCGCTGTCAAATTGATAAAGAGGAACAGTGCACCAATTATGTAGGAAAAAGGAATACTATCCTAGTGACCCGATTTATTGGCGTAGGAAATAGGCACGTAAGCATTTCCAAGCTTTCGCACATCAACCAGATGGCTTTTTCAAGGAAGTTAGACAGAAACTGCAAACTGGATAATAGAACGCTTTAACAATTTGAACGTGGGAACTTGACTTGAAAATAAATATATACGTCGTTATATTCATTTAATGATACAAGGTATCACGTTGGTTGTGCGCGCGGTATCCTGGTAGGGAGAAGGCGTTACTTGAAGAACTGGTTCCAAATTCGTGGCAACTCGAGTGAGACGCCATCATTGCAAGTATCGCTGTTGGTAATGATCTCCAGATTTCCTGAATGGCTGTATATTTAGGGGTAGAGTATTTAGCTAATTTCTTTATATCATCCCACACAGGAGTAGCGGACTTGAATTTGACTTCTCTGTATAGTTCCGTGTTTACTTTACCGTATTTTGTGTCCCTTTTATGTTCGTTGACTCTGATTCCAAACGAACGCTTGGTCATTCCAATGTAGTATCGTTTAGAGCCGTCCGGGTACTGTAGGGGGATCGAAAAAGCACCTGCTTCGCAAGAGAGAGGTGGCTGTTCACTATTTCTTTTTAACATAGTATATAAAGATGAAGAAGACGTTATGCCGGTACCGTAGTTCATCTTCCTGAGGGCGTTCTTGAGTTTGTACGACACATTTGGTATGCAGGGAATTGAGCCTAAATAACGAAGCTGCGGCCCAGAAAAATTAGAATGTTTGACCCTGGCTTTTTGGATAAAGTTACGTATCTGATTCAATCAATATCCTGCACCTGCGGCTAACTTGATGTCGCTTTCCTTCTGCCCCGCAGAATACAAAACAGCTATCTTCTGTTCTCGAATTCGAAGAGCCTCCGCCGTTTCCTCCGATACCTATTCTAGACAACACGAAATTGATATATGTGTTGTCAAGATTGGGTATCGAAGAAAATACCAATCATGGGTATCGGAGGAAACGGCGATATTGTCTAATGGGTATCGTTTCCTCCAATACCCATTCTAGACAACACGAAATTAATTATGTGATGTTATCAGCATAGCACCAACTGAGAAAGAAATATTTGTGAGGTCCCGTTAAGCTTTCCGTGTTTTCGACTAGGTGTTCCGTGAATAGCAACTGCGAATTATGTCAGCATGTGACGTAACAACACATCTTTTTAATTGTTGTAATATTCATGAAACACATTTTCCCATTTCGACATCACAAACAAAGAAAACACATGGTTATTAAAACATTACTCTATCTTATTTCCCCCGTTATCATTGACGGGATTTCACCTAGTAAAGTTATATTAAGTCATATATCAAAAGTATATGCAGTCAGAAAAATAACTGAAAATCAACTTACGAATTTCTGTGAAAAATGGAAGAATGGAAACGAAATCATTAAAGATATTTTTAAAATACGATCGTTCATAATATTACATTTTGAAACAGACAATATCTGAGCCTTATCTGTATATGTGTGATATCAAACTAAAGTTAGCGTACAAATTCAACAGTCAGTTTGCTGGTTAAACATTTGAGTTTTTAAGTAGTGATTTCTGTGCAGCAGTGCCAAGTTACCCCATAAATTTGAGTGTCACTTTGCAGGTTAAACATTTGAGTGTTTAAGCAGCGATTTCTATTCAGCGTTATTCTACAAAATATGCTGCTGTGTTTTGCATAAAAATCGAAAGTGTAGCTTTTAAATTACGCGAAGACTATTTTCATTACCTTGTTAAAAAACACTGTATTAAACAAAATACACTGGCGTGCAAAAATTAATGACGAGACGGTTTTCGAATGTAACGTCGTGCAGAAGTGCTCCACATCGACTCAAATCATACCATAAGATCCCCAAGATGTAAAAATGTGGGACAAGTGAGCAAAACCGCCCAAACAAGAAATCCAAAGGATACAAAGGCACTTTATTGAAAAGATAGCTTCGAGCACAACTGGACAGAAGACAGAAACGTTCATGTGACAAGCGGCTGTGAAGAAAAATCCAGTCTTTAGTAGGGGATATGATCACCCCTGACTGTGTTGCAGGATTTACAACGTCAGTCCAGGCTGAGGACGATGTTGTCAAGGAGCTGTTGAGGCATCGCGGCCCATTCTTCTTGTAGCGTCTATCGCAGCTGCGGAATCGTTGCTGGCGGCTGGTGACGTGCTGCCAAGCGTCTTCCGAGAAGGCCCCACACTGGTTTGGTTGGATTTAGGTCCGGGGACCTTGCGGGCCAATCAATGCGTTGAATATCTTCACTCTCCAACAACTCTGCGATAAAGACTGTACGATAAAGTGTAGCGTTGTCGTCCATGAAGAGGAACTCAGAACCCACAGCACCTCTAAACAGACGCACGTGAGGCAAGAGAACCTCGGTACAATAGCGGACACCAGTGACTGAACCTCCTTGGAAGATGTGGAGGTCAGTACGGCTACCAAGAATGACACCGTCCCAAACGAGAACTCCGCCACCTCCAAACCAGTCCCTTTCGATGATGTTGGAGGTTTGATTGCGTATTCCCTGCTCTCTCCAAATGTGTATATGTCTAGAACCTCTCGTCAGACTAAATCGGCTCTCATGCGGAGAGAGAACTCGACCCCATTGCTGATGTGTCCAGTTCTTGTGTTCCTCGCACCACAGAAACCGCCGTCTCCGATGAGCAGGCGTTAATGGCACACGCCTTAGTGGTCGTCGTGCAAATACACCACTTTGTGCAGCCTCCTGGCCACGGTAAAACGCGATAACGGACGTCCAGTTGTCTGTTGAATGTGCGTTGCGATATCTCCCGCTGTATGCCGTCTGTCTCTTCTCGCCTGTAGGACAATATACCGGTCGTCCGCTGCCGTGGTTGTTCGTGAGCGACCACTGCTAAACTCTCGGACAGCTGTTCCTGTCGTTTGAAATGCTCTTCAAGCTCGTGAAACGATGCTGTGAGCGATCCCGAACTCCTCGGCCACACTAGTCACACTTCGACCTTCTTCTAACTTCCCAATGCCGCGCCCTCGGGCAAAGTCATCCAGATGTCGTCTACTGAATTGCCTGTTGGGCATATAACACGGTGGCAGCAACTCGACGTCGTTCAAACCGATGTACACCGTGCAATAGCTTTCACCGAATTGCTGAGGCAAAAGGATCAAATGATCATATGTAGAGGATTTTAGGAATGGAGTGTCTGACTCCAGGTCTTAAACAGCCTTTAGAAATAGGAAGCTGGGAGATTTGGGATAGAGTGCCCGATAGGAAAGTGACACGGAAGCGAGCTGGAAAGGAGGAGGTAGACGCCCTTATTTATTACCGGGGGCCAGTATCCGGGGTCCGACGGCTTAACGTGCCCATCCGACGCACGGCGGGTAATTAGTGGTTCGAACGTTCATACCTGCCCAGGATCGAACCTAAGGTTATCTCCATGGCAGTCACGAACACTGACCACAAGGCCACCCGCTGTCCCCGAATTGCTGAGCGTACACCTCCCGTGTGCTTTATACCCTTCCGACACTCCCCCCCCCTGCGTCATGCTGCATATATGCGCATGCCCTACCGTACTGGACCCTCGTCCTGAGTGGTCTTTCGGTTCGTTCTGCCTGCTCGTTCCCCTGTTATGCTAATTTCTCCTCTTTGTCCTTAATTTTTGCTCACAAGTGTGGAAGAAAATTTGAAAAGTTACCGTTTTCGTGGTTATACTATGCAACTTAGTAACGTGGTCTACTTAAAAAACGATGTGTATTTTTTTAAGAACTTTATTTAAACAAAAAGCTAAATTTTCAAAACGTTTGGAGGGTAATTCTCAAAGAAAGATGAGTTAATACGAATTTAAACACCAGTGGAGAGAATAATTTCGTATGTCTAACATTAATCTTCTCGTTATCTTTAAGTTCTAAAAATAGGGCAGTACGCCTGTAAATATTTAACTTACGAATACTTGGGCGTTTGCTGTTTTGTGGAACCTTTTCAGTCATTTAAAAATACACTCATATTTCATTTCGAAAAGTGAAATGGCAGACATTTTTCGGTGTTTTTTAAAAGTTTTTAGTTTCCCAAAAGACAGTACTATGCATATTTATAAAGTGCAGATTTAGGTGCGTATTTCTTTCGATTTCTTAAGATACGTTTACTAGAATTTAAGGTGGAAACGATATGAAGATTTTCGTGTGCTATTTTGGAATAGTAAAGCTAAGAGATCGAAAATTACGACGTTTGCCCCCAATGAACTTTTGAATTTCTTTTCGAGTTGAAGTAAATTAAAAATGGAATTTTAAGATTCCTTCCCTTTATTCAGTTTATACACATTTGTAACTGCGTATCAAAATAGTTTTCGGAAATTTAATTAATTTTAAGTCATGAAATGGTAACAAAGACAGATATGTAAACATAGTGTGATACTTGTATGTTCCTTTTGGATTTCATAATACAGAGGTTGTTTCACGTTTATAGTGACAAAGTTTGCAGGATATTACAGTTATGAAATACCATGGCGCCAACTTCTGTTTTGTTCTATGTGCCATACTATCCTTCTGCATTGCGACTTCCACTGATCAGGCTCCTTTGCAGACAGGCAAGACCAATTCTCTCCCACTCATCTTTGCAAGTTTCCAAAAGCCGGCAATTGTCTCGTTTAAGTAACCCGGAGCCGCAGAAATCTTTGGGTGAGGAATTAGAGGATTTGACAGGAATTGAGGAGAATAATATTGCGTGAATCTCTGTCTCAGCTTCCATCTTCGGCATGTATGCCACTGTGGATTTGGTCGTATGGCTGGAAGCCTTATATTTTTGTACCCATATATACTATATTTGAAGTCATAGCACTGTATAGGGATGGGATTTCTTCGCAGCAAATAGGGTCAAGGAGGTTTGTCTGATAACAAACTGCAATAATTTTTGCGTTATTCGTAACCTTTCGCAGCTTTAACTTGCCATTATAGCAATAACCTGACACAACCATAAATCCACGAGAAAAACTTTCTTTGCATTCACGTACCCATTCCGGGTACGTCTTGGCACCATGTTCGTGATAGTATATTGCCCGGATTTTGTTTGTGTCAGTAAGGTATGTCCACGCTTCATTCAAAGTAACCACAAACTTCCACCTGTCCCTTGCTATGTGTCTCTCATACGGTTCCTGCAGTTCGTCATCCGCCCCGAAATGTGGTGCGGATGGAGCTTGTGGACGTTAGGCTAAATCCGCTTTTCTAAGTGTAGCTCAGATTTCATAATGCGGTTTACAGATGCCCGAGAGACACTTGCATGCCGTATAACGCTTCTTTGCGTTCCTGGATTCCCTTTCTTTACAAGATACCTAATTTTTCGCACCACCTCACTGGCTTAAAGTGTGTTTTTCGTGGCGTTTGTACGCGACTCCAGGAACTGCAAAGTTCTCTTTTACACACTTAATTAGTTGACATATGTAATTTTTTGAAATCACACAACCATTTTCTTTTCACCGAATAACCTTTTTTTATGAGAATGACCCTAGGCATCTTAACACTACGAACGCTAAATTACAGATACTCTTAAAGCAGAAGACTGCTACTGCACGATAAACATGGTTCGGTGATTGTGACGCACATGATTTGCATATGACGCTCATTTTACTTTGTCACTATGAAGGTGAATCAACCACAGTGTATATATTATTATATAAAGAAAGTACAACGTTTGTCACTATATGAAGTAACAAAATGTTAATTTTAAAAAGCTAAATCAACCTTCTCATGATACCTGATAATTCCTGAGTTCATAATCAGATATCTAAACACACATTGTTAAAATGGCATGGTAATAATAACACCGCGAAACACGAAACAGTGGTGAAGTTTAATGGGAACCAGAATGGTCATCTTCAATGTTTCCGAATTCAAGAAAACTGAGCGTTAGAGATTTCGACATTATCTATTAGGGGTATGCAAAAGGTCCCGCCGTTTTAAGGAGAAATTTATTCAACGAAATATTGGCCGTTAGCATCAATGATCTTTTGCCATTTTTCAGGCAACAAATGAGTGCCCCAGTGATAGAAGAACTCAGGTTTTGAGCTGAAGAACGCAGTGACGAAATTTTCCACATCTGGAACTGCGGTGAACTTCTGATATGCTAGGGCATGTTGCATAGAGCGAAAAGGACGAAACTCTGAATGTGCAATATTCTGGGACTTAGCCGGGTGTGGTAAAACCTCCCAGTGTAACTGTTCAAGGGGTTATTTTGTGGTGACACTGACATGTGGTCTGGCATTATCGTGTAAATGGATGACTGGGCAGCGTCTTTTACCTATCCATAGGCGTTTTTGCACGATTGTGGTGTTCAGTTTCATCAACTGATCGCTATATCGTTGTGCAGTGATAGTTTCGCCCGGTTTCAACAGTTTGAAATACAACACTCCACGCATATCCTACCACACACACACACACACACACATACAACAACACCTTTTTCTCCAGGATATCCCGTTTTACTGGGGATGTTGATGGCTGGCATGGGTCGACCCAGGACCGCTTGCGTACGGGATTGTCGCGATAGAGCGATTTTTTATCCCCGGTGACAACCTTCCACAAGAAATTCTTCTCTTGAAACCTCTTCAGCAACGACATGGAGATGCCCAATTGTTGACCACTATTACGCTCCGTTAAAGTAAGCGGAACCCACTTACCAATCTTCTGGATCTTCCCCAAGGCTTGTAGACGCCGTACCACTACCGATTGAGCTACCTTCAAACGTTTCGCCAGCTGCGTCGTCGATTGTGTGGCAACTCCTTGCAACAGCAATTCCAGCTCTTCGTCTGCGAGTTGCTGAGGTCTACCCGCGTGGGGCTTGTCTTCCAAACTTAGATCTCCTTTTTAAAACCTGGCAAACCATTTTCGACACGTCCGCTCCCCCATAAGCGTTTCGCCATACGCCACACATATTGAACCGTATGCTTCAGTCGCATTTCCCCCTGAATTAAACATGAATAACAAACAGTGCCGCAAATGAACTTTATCGACCGCCAGGCTTTTTTAAATGTACGAACTGACAGCACCGGTCGCCGGCCGGTTAGACCGTTAGAGCGCCCGCTAGCCGGGGCGGCGTAAAACGTTTGCACACACCTATCAAATACAAAATCACAGATGTAATCATCATCTGACGACGTAAGTAAAAACAGTTAGTCTTTTTCGAAACCACTGTAAAGATTATAGGTATCACTAGAGCAGTCTCAGTGTTCTTCATAATGATTTTTGTCTAAAGGCAGCTTCTATTTTATTATCATACCATCTTTGATGCTCTGTCTTTGAAATGACTTTGAAAAAGAAATGACTTCTTTTCGAAAAAACATAATTAGCCTTTTTCCGCGAGTCTCTTGATTTACAGGAAGGGTTACAGAAGGGTCAGATGACAAAAATGTGGTTAGATTTCTTCGAAAACTGGATAGAAAAAGCAGAAAGCATTATCCTGCAGGTGAGTTTCTATTTACGCTTCTAATAGAATGAACTGTGGGGTAAAGTAGTGCATGGAGTTTAACAGTTTGTCCAAAGTAAGCGAAAGCTATTGGTTCACGAGGGACCGAGACACCTTAGTAGGTGCTCAAACTCAGATGTAGCAGTAAAGTCTAATTGCTCTCTTAGAACCACACACAAGAAATAACTAAAACTCCAATGCCTACCAGAAAAATTTAAACATACATTGTGAAGCACTTGCATGATCTGTTACATCTTTAAAACGAATCAAATCGGTTTTCTCTCTACGTGAACTTAAATTTCAAGATATAATTTTAGTGGAATAAAAATAAAAGATTTTATCTTTGACTACAAGTCATTCCACTTTTAATAACAGAGTTACGTCACCTCGCAGAATATTTACTGTTTACTATTTTTCGAGTAGAATTCACATCCCTAAAACAATATATATTCGCGCAGTGAATGTCATTTGCAAAGAACTTAAATAAAATAATTAATTACAATTCCAGAATCGTGTTATTCTTAAAATAGCAAATTCTCCGATGTACATCTCCTCGTGTTTATTATTTTTCCAGTAATTGAAATGTGAAATACTTTTTCAGCTATTTTGATCCAGAAAATATCTGTTGTACTAGAAGGAAACTCATCCGGACAGTTAACAAAATGTCATACAAAATGTAGTAAAATGAGATACTTACGTTTAACTGCAAAGAAATAAAATGAGTGATGTCTCACTATTATTCTTCATGCAATAATTTAAGGCAAAAGCATTTAAGAATTGTATATAGAAAAAAGTATGAGCCAAGACTTCCAATATTACTACAAATCCAAAATTTCAACATCAATACTTAAATGATTAAGGATGGAGGTCTTCTTATGGTCCTATGGGTTTTCTATCCTATTCGACAAAAAAGCGTAAGTGATAGCTATAGGCAGTAAAATATTTAGAAAATTAAATTAATAGGACACTTTTAAAATTATACACGAATTATTTCAAAAATACAAGTGGTCAAAAAATGGAAAAAGAAGGACAGGAGAATGTATGAGAGAACTAGGAAAAGTGTGCAGACTTTGAGAAATTCGAAAGTGGGATCCAATGATTTTTGATATAAACTCAACAATAATACTAAGGTTTTCGCCCTAGGTACTTGAAATAACATATTTAAAGGAAGAAACGTACTTTATAGGTACTTGGAGTAACTTATTTAAAACGCGGTAATAAATGCTGCGCAAATACCGGTTAATCTTTGTTCCCATACTTTCTCCTTTCTTATCATTCAACCGAGAACCGCTTGCATCCTGACTTCTGTTTCATTTACTTTCTAAGCCATGATATTGCCTAAGTTTATGCAAAAAACATTTCTTCCTGGCATAATTTTTTCACATATCTTGGTAAGTCAGAGAAATATGAGACAACTGTAAGCGCTTCACAGCAGATAAAAATTTCCACGCATGTTCTATAAAAGTTGTCATTTTTTTTGTAACTTTTACGAATTATAGCCAAATTTCTGTTTGGGATATTACAGAAGATAAAAGTTCAACAGCACATAAAACAACCATAGGCTTTTACTTCTGGAAAACACAGGACGAGTGACACGAAACAGAGATAAAATTATCAGTAAAAATTGGGGTGCGTGGTATTTTCGGCGCGCGAAAGACAGAATACCTCACTGATCCAGTAGGAATAAGAAACACACCAGGAATGTTTGTTCAGTCAGTACATTGTGACTCCCTCTCTGTTTGTCTAGACCTGTTGGTACCTCCATTGTACAATAAAGATGAGCTGATTCAGTTTATTATCGGGTGTGCAGTGCCCAGACAAGGTAAAAGATCATTAAATGCTCTGAAAGTGTTCATGGGAACACGTGCTGCCAATCCAAGTTCGACTTTAGCGCATCACTTATTTGATCAATGGGATTGAGATCGGGAGACTTGGAAGTAGAGGAAAACAAGGAATACCATGATGTTCGATCTCGAGAACTCGAAAGTGCTATTATGTCGAGCGTGATTATCCAGATAAATGAAATCGTGGCCTATCCCACCGTGGAAAAGTGCCACTGTGCTTCTTAAACTGTCGCCTTGGTACTCGCCAGCCTTCATGTGCCCTAGTCAAACATAGACATCTTGACGCCATTTTAACAGATCCCTTCCTATATGATGAGAGTAGTCCCGAAAAGGACGCACATGTATTCTCCAGACACGAAGTCATCGACTATTGGAATGTCGGTTCAGCCTACACTCATCAGAGAATAGGTCACTCTGAAAGTTTTCCTGTTACTCCACTCACATCTTTCTTGTCGTGTTGCCGTAGACAGTGGTATTCTACGCAACTAATGACTCGACTGTAGCCCTTCCTGTTACAGTCGATAATGGATCATTTGTACAATTACCGTTATTCCCGTGGCAATTCTTAGAGCATATCGAATGTGGAATCTGGATTCTGTGGAGTTTCTCCGAGCATCCACTCATTGTGAGATATCTATTTTGTCCGACAGAAATTTTACTGGAACGAACCTCTCTCGCATGTTCTGCAACATCCTTATTTTCCCCGTCGAATAGTATGGACTCGACTTGTTACACTCTGTTATACCTGAATAACTTCTGCAAAACCCATCTGGCCTCCCCGGTGGCGCAGTGGTCTAAGGCTTTGGCCTCTGATCATTCGTCCGTAAGGGGTCCGGGTTCGAATCCCGGTCAGGCATGGATGTTGTGTTTGTCTTACGGCACTGGCTCTCTCCCTTCCCTGGAACCAGTGACCCTAAATTAGGGACGGGCGACTGCTTTTAGCCCATTCAGTTGCTCACGGTGGTCGTTAAACCTCAAAAAAAAAAAAAAAAAAAAAAAAAAAAAACATCTGTTTGACAAAACCTGGACTTGACGGTAAATTTGCAAAACCTTGCGTTTCGTACTCTCCTACCTACCACTTTGACCTGACAGTATTTGTATAAATACGCGCTTTCGGTAACAAATCGTAATATTTTTTACCTTTTGAAGCAGTTCATTAGGAATCCCAATATTTGATATCAGGCATTTTCACCGGTATCTCCTTTCTGGCTTCTCAGACCTCCAACGCAACTGAAAATCAGTGTCATTTATATGATTGCTAAAGCATATTTTATTATCGACAGATTTGAGATCGTTTAGGATTCACTTCGTTTCTTTTATACTATTCATCATTAATGAGCAAAGAAAAGTAGCGATTAAACTAACATTATTAATATTTTTTACTTTTTGAAGCAGTTCATTAGGAATCCCAATATTTGATATCAGGCATTTTCACCGGTATCTCCTTTCTGGCTTCTCAGACCTCCAACGCAACTGAAAATCAGTGTCATTTATATGATTGCTAAAGCATATTTTATTATCGACAGATTTGAGATCGTTTAGGATTCACTTCGTTTCTTTTTTACTATTCATCATTAATGAGCAAAGAAAAGTAGCGATTAAACTAACATTATTAATATTTTTTATAAGAAACTCTACAATTGCAGTTGCATCTTTGTGTTATCAAAATTATGTACTTGAATTGAATTTTGTTTTGTATTAGCGTCTCATTTAGTTATATCATAAGCCGCTATCACAAAATATCCCAACAATGCAGTTATTGTCTCCCTTTCGGTTATGGTACTCAGTTGATATCCTGAAATGTGCAGAAATACCCACTGAAGGAGTAAGGTTTTTAAAATTGATAAGTTTCTAGACGCGAACGAGCTTTCGATTATCTTTAAGAGGCCAGCTCATCGTCACTTCATACTTGTAGTTACAGAAGACGTATCGGCAGAGAAAATGCACTATCTACCAACAAGTAATTGGACACCTGTGATAGCAAACGAAAACGAAGTTTATTCACCTTCAATAGTTGGTGGAGCCTCCACGAGCGGCTATTACAGTTGCTACCTTCCGGGGCATAATCTCAACCATGCGTTGTACGACGGCTAGCGGTATTTTCTTCCAATCGGTTTAGAGAAGACAGGTCAGTTCCTTCACCGATTTCGGATGGTGGGGGCACCCCTTAAGCCAACGCTCCAACTCGTCCCAGAGGTGATCGATAGGGTTAAGGTCCGGGCTCTGCGCAGGCCAGTCCATTCGATGAACGCCATTGTCACCATACCAAGCCATGGTGGACCTCGCAACATGACAGGTGACATTGTCATCCTGAAAGTAACATGGGTCCACCCCGTAAAACTGTCACAACGTAGGAAGCGCATGCTCATCCAAAATGGTGCAGTAGGTCTCGGCGTTGAGTCTACCAGGAATTGCGACCAAGGGTCCCGTGCCATACCAGGAGAAACACCCCCATAGCATAATTCCACCGCCGCCGAACTTCACAGTTGGCACAATACATTCCGGCAGGAGGCGTTCTCCAGGCAGACGCCAAACACAGACCCTGCCATCAGAACGGTAGAGGGTGAACTTTGATTCGTTCCTCCAGAGAACCTGTTTCCACTGTTCAACGGTCCACTGTCGACGTTCTTTGCACCACGTTAGCCGAGCAGCGCTATTGGACTTGGTGATCAAAGTCTTGTGGGTGGCAGCACGTCCATGATAACCGAGCAAATGGGCTTGCTTACGGATGGTATTCATCGAAAGAACAGTCCCGGAATCCTGTTGAAACTCCTCACGCATATGGCTCATCGATTTGGTACGGTTCTTCCGAATTTCTCTGGCCAGCAGCCGTCGGTCTCTAACTCCCAGTTTTGTGGGTCCGCCGGGTCGGGGCACATTCAGACAGTAACCTATCATCTTCCACTTGCCAATCACGTAGGCCACTGTCGATTTTGGATACTTCAACTTGCTGGACATGTCACGTGTGGATCGGCCATTTCTGTGATATCCGACGATTACACCTTTCTCGAAATCAGAGAGCTCCGAACTGCGTGGCATCTTGCATGCAACTGGTTGCGTTGTTGTTTCCCACACGATATTTAACGGCGGCGGCCGTGACGTGTATCAGGACCGCAGATATCGTCGATTGCAGTGGTGTCCAATTACTTGTTGGTAGATAGTGTATATGCAAGGTATCCAAGGCTAATTCAAGGCTGACTCTTACAGACTTGATGCTGTCACATATTACGTCCGGTGTAAAAATCAAGCAACTTCTAAAGAAAAGAAAAATTTCATGGGGTTACTGCATTCCGCACTCAAACTAATTAGGAATTCTGGACGAAGACTTGTGAATGAAACCTTCAGTGCTCAGAGACTTTCGAAAACAAAGGTAATCATTGGAACACTATTCAGACTGATACTTTTACATAAGGGGAATGTACTTTTTCTTCAATTATATAAAGGTTTCCATTATATATCTGTTAGATGTACAGATAAGTTTTAAAGCGTTTAAGACAACGCAACATGTAATTTGAGAGAAAACAACAACACCTTTACAAATAAAAATATTCGCCGTCATTATCTATCACATTCCGCCATCGGTCGAGTAGCTGAGGGATTCCAGACGTGAAGAATACTTCGTCGTGTAACGCGATGAAGTCGTCAACCCATTTTTGCACTTCGTCACATGTCCGAAACTGTACAGCAGACATACCATGTTACATCCTTCGGAACAAATAATAATCTGAAGGGGCTATGTCTGGACTATACGCTGGGTGCTTCAAAAACCTCCCATTAAAGCGTCAATAACGTTTCCTTGACCGATTTCGCTGCATGAGGCGGCCTAGCGTTGTGATGCAGCAATTTCACGGGACGGAATCGTTTGCCTGTGAATGGACGTTTCCGACAGATTTCCTGTTTCAATCGCAGAAATTGGTGCTTGCAGCGACCAGCAGTAACAGTTTGAACCTGTTTCAATAGTTAATAATAGATATGTCCTTCATATCCCACCAGATGCACACCAGAAATTTCTTGGAGTGAATATGGTGTTTCGGTGTTGAAGTCTTTGCTTCACTGGGGTCCACCCTGTGCTTTTTGCGTTTGGGATTGTCGTACCATATCCACTTTTCCTCACGCGTAACGGTTTTTTACAGGAAAGACTTTCTGTGTTGTTTATTCAATAGGTTCAAGCACTTCATGACACACTCATCCTTGTTCCTCTGACTCAGGTCATGTGGCACCCATTTTCCTTCCTTATGAATCTTTCCAATTGCACGTAAACAATTGGAAATGGTTTGTTGAGTTATCCCCAGTTGTTCAGCTAGCTCTTTTTGCGTTTCAGACAAATCATCATCCAGCAATGCTTGCAGTTGCTCATGTGCAACCGTCTGTGAGGCGCAGCTACGTTCTCGATAGCTAACATCAAAATCACCTGCTTTAAACCGTCTAAACCCAAACTCACACGTGCTTTTCGATACAACATTCTCCCCCAGAACAGAACAGATCAATGCACATGCTTTTGCAGCAGTTTTTTCTTGATGAAATTCGTAACGAATGCAGTGTCAAATAAATGCAGTACTGCTTGCCATCTTTCACCTACCAATGTGTAAATGCGTTTGACTGTTGGGCAAAATTATGTGTAACATTTTACACTCTGAACCAGTTACGGTCACATGGCAACAAAGAAGGGGAATGTCGGATATGTAAATTGGCAGTATACGTCACAGAAAAAATGCTTTAAAATTTATTTGTACACCTAATACATTCGCATTAAAGAAGTCAACTTTGCCATGTTTTTCAAAAATGTAAATATTCTAATCACACATCACGAGCAAACGATTGAAATAAAATGTAATTCAAAGACGAACTTGCGCTCTTCTTTTTCAAATAAATACTTTACAATTTCTCTCAAATAACTAAGATTTAAAATAAAGTGTAAAATTTCTATCAGTGAAATTGATTGTGCTACTATCTCCATTTGTCCCGCTTAGAGAAGTTGTCCAATGAAACATCTCTGTCTTTAACAAAAACCAAAATCTTTCGTTATTCACAGAAGCATATCTGAAGTTGAAATACTGTTCACTCTTTTGAATACTTCTATTCCGAATGTCTCTCGAAACAGATTCTCGTGTTTGCTAAAAACATTTTGAACAATAAATAGGAAAATCTGTGTTTCTTAAGTTTTAGTATATTACAGTCTTCTAAGCTTCTTCCAAACTTTTTACAAAACCCATAATGCATGTACATGTTAAAAGTTCGTAGATAGAGAATTTCAAAGCGTACTTACCAAGACCTGGGGAAACAAATAAATTGAAAGAATTTTCATTTTTTTAAAGATTGAATCATTCGCAAGGTGGCACTTCAAAGCACATTACATAATAAAATGAAATTATATCTATTAAAATATAATTTGAAAATCGAAGACTAAGCAGTTGGGTTTGTGACGTACGTGCCAGCAGGACGTACACGACATAAAGGCAGATAGGAATCAGAACAAACGTCCGCGTAGCTCAATTGGTAGAGCAACTTATTCCGGAATGAGGGGACTCTGGTTCGAATCCCGGCGTAGACCAAAAATGACGGAGAAATTTACTTCGTTATAATGGCGCCCGAACTATCCGGATGACCCGACCGTTCAAATTCTCGCATTGGTGTGATGTTATTTCCACTCCGCGAGATAGGAAAAATCAGAGAATCTCTTCTCCAGCGCTTCGAAAAATAAATGTGTGTGAAGTTGCATTCCACATGCCGGATTGACTGGGAGTTCTCAACTGCACGTTCTACAGTGGATGGCTGCCTGCAACGATTCATGGTCACGGCTGACCCGTGGGCCATGCCCCCGCCCCTTTCGGGGGCGGGGGGGAGATGTGACGTACCTGCCAGATGGACGCACACGACATAAAGGCAGATAGGAATCAGAACAAACGTCCGCCTTGCTCAATTGGTAGAGCGACTTGTTCCCGAATGAGGGGACCCTGGTTCGAATTCCGGCGTAGACCAAAAATGACGGAGAAATTTACTTCGTTATAGGTTCTTAAGAATGATAGCTTTTCTACCTTCGAAATGTTCTAATACTTTGTGATGTGGCTACAACAAAAATACTGAGCGCATTAAATCAGTGTGATAGAAGAACATGCTTCCATGTACTTGGTAAAATTATCATATTGATAATCTGAGACAACAAATTAGAACATGATTTCAAATTCTCCAATTTGTGTGATCAGACTGAGTGATTAGGTGAATAACCGTTCCTTAACCCTTTAAGTGGCTGGAACTAATTAACTTGGGTTAGAATAAGGAGCTGAAATCATGTCTAAGACACATTGTTTCTGTCTAACAAGTGAATAGAACGCAACTGAAAAAAGTGAACCTGAGAATTAGGAAGTGTTGCTTTCCTCTTAGCTTTCCTATTCAAAGTAATCATTTAGTGGAATGATTGGAACTGATCCTTTCTGACTGATTACTTGCTAAAAGGGCTATATCAATGGCAACAAAGAAAAGAAAGGAGACAGAAGATATTTGAGTAACTTGTTTCTCTGCCTAGTGGCATGATGTCCGTGTCAGGGGTACTGGACGCTGACACCAAGATACTAGAAAGAGGCAAGCCCTTTCTTTTCATTTCTTAGGTCATAGAGCAGACTACAAGAGAGTGCTAGAAAAGAGAACTACAAGGGTATATTATATACAAGCACCAGTGACAAGTATATGGTCGGTACTACTGAGATGAGAATGGGAAAGGAACTATTTTGTCGTAGCCTCTGTTAAACCCGATCACTAAGTGGACATTTCTGTTTCGGAAGCTTAGTAAATTTTGGGCAGCATTTGTTTCAAGCACATCGGCCGCTTAAAGGGTTAAGTAAGTGATGAAAGATCGGGAAATGAGATAAAAATAAATGGTGAAGAAACAGATACTGAAAGGATACCAAGGATTATTGGGGAGGGGGAGAAATGACAGGTCCGTAGGCGCCACCTCTGTTGCTGCTTCCGGGTCGACGCTTCTCTTAGGTCACTGGGAACAGTACCATTAAGAAAATTAGATTACTCACGCTTATCATATTTGTAGAGGTATAACACTATAATTGTATCTTTTCCGTACTTTCATACATAAAACGAATAATTAGAACTCGAGCGTATGTGGTGAATAAAGCTTATTTTCAAGTTCTTTGATGTACTGTATACCTTCGGCTTTCACGTAGTTTATCGCAAACTCACTGGGCTTGGGAGGCATATGCCTGGATGGTTCCATATGAAGTCAATCCCGGACGCATGTTGCCTTTGATTTGCACAGCCTCGACCCAGCCATCCGATCTGGTGTCACATGACTTTGAAACCGCCACTGCGCTTTGTTTCCGTGGAGACCAGTGGATCTTCTTAGTATGTGTCTGCTGACAAAAGAATAATCAGCGTTTCTCAGTTAGAGAGACAAAGCTTATACTCACATGCAAAATGCTTTGAATTGTAGAAAACAAGTACTGTTGAAACAGGTACCGAATCCAGTGGCTTACCGGGAAAACTCTGGGCCCCACCGCAAAAAATATCTTTAAAGCACTTTCACAAAAATCCATTAGATTTTAATTTGTGAAAATTTGAACTTTCATATTATTAACTAGGTTTTACCTGTGTTTCCATAAATAAAATTTTTTGAAACACGCAATTATTTTTCGTAAAGCCGAAATTACTCTACTTCACTAAGTGTGAAGCACATATGTGCACGTTGCAATTAAAATGCTTGCCCTAGTTTAATACTAATACAAAGTACTGCAAAACACTTACACCAAAGTAAATTATATCATACAAAATTTTATTTTTTTAGAGAACTAATGCTAGCCTCTTTGAAATGCCTTACATTTACACAGACACAAAACATGCAAGTTGGAACTGACGTGTGGCAGTGTCTAACGATCCCGTCCCAGTTTATACAAAAATACGCAACGTAAATTATCAAATAAGTAAGTAATAATTCAGAATTGTGGCATAAAAAGAGCAAAATTCCTTAAATTATTTAGTCTTTAATATCAAAACCTCACTTTACATAATGCCATAACGTTTTCTTCTGCTTACTCTATTATAACAAAATGACACGTCTCTCTTCCTACGTTCCCGCAAAGAACTACTTTTTGTTCATTGTAATTTGTAAGGAAGCGTAGGTATGTGAGAACAATTGTAATGCATAATACCTTTTCCTCATTGGTAAAAAAATAATTTCATTCATTGAACTGATATTCCCTTACATTCCCTTTTTAATATACACGCATAGGAACAATTCACTTGGCTGAGAAAAAGGGCCTCAAGTCCATTTCAATAGTTGCCTACCCGTCATCCAGTTTTTGTAAACCAACCCAGCAAAAATTATTTCGAAAGATTTTACTTATTATCTGTTTGATTGTCTGAAGATTAGTTGCATCATTTCTTTCTCACTGTGTCTCGGACTACTTGCCTGAGGTGAATAAAAGTCTGTTTTAGACTACTATTTGGTCATTTCTGCGCTGCAACGGTCGGCTGAAGAAAATTTTAAGAACATAATGCTAAATGAATTCGAAGCTGACCTAAAATAAAGAACATTCCTTCAACAGAGAATCCCAAACTCACAATTCTGTTAAGATGTAATTTTTTTATAATAAATAAGTACCTCTAAAATATGTAATTTTTACAATTTTGATAATTCATAATATTTTTTTATAATTCTCTTAAGATTCAGCCTACAGACTACGTATTGGTAAATTATTTGTTCAGTAGAAACCGGATTTTTAAACAGTGTAAGGCAATGGCATTCATGTTTAGTGGAATTGAAACTGTGGAACCAAAATGTGCAAAAATTCTAAAAAAAAAAGTCGTGCTTTTATTGCTAAATGATTGACTTGTACTGTAATAATCGAACGGAAAATTGTGAACATATTTCATAAAGCTTCGTTAAGGAAATGTCGATTTAAGAAAAAAATAACTAAACATATTTGCATGTGAGAACTGATAATTTATGTTGTACTTTAAAAAGGCTTTAAGAAAGGCTGTCTTTTATTTCTTCAAAAAAATTCATCTCACCGTTAAACGTAAAGCGCTCTCAGTCTGATATATTCAGAGTGTTATGGTTCCATCAGCTTCCGTTGGTATTACCATACACTTCATAATATGAAATCACATATATCTCTAGTGCTGATAACTTTTAAAGATATTTAGTAATGGTTTTGAGTAAGGATGCGAAAAATTTATAACTCTTACGATTTGAATTTCCAAAGTTTATAATAGAAGAATATTTCCGCTGTTTTAAGAAAACCAGTAATCTACTGGTCTAGAACGTAATATCGCTTTATTTTGTATAATTATCTAAGATTTCACATCTTAAACACACGAAAACAAAAGATACTTACGATCAGCTGTAAGAGAGAAAAGGGATCATTATTTTTTCACTTTTTCATTTAATACACACACATACACAATGCAAAACACGTTACAAACTTACATGCTTCACGCAAAGATTAATCAGTTTACCGATTTAAATAGCTGAAAATTTAACTTTTTCTAGTAAGGATCCAAATAACATTGCATTCGGACAAGATTCCGGAAAATCACAACAACGGATCATTACTTACGAATGAACGTAAATAAAAATACCTCGAGTTCTTCATACAAAGATAAAAATGAAAGTTGTAGAAAGAGTAAGCAATGCGAATTAGAACATAAATGTTAGTTAAAATATTTTAACGCCTGACATCTCGTTTCAATAGCAATAATAGAGAATCTGAGCCTTTGTTGCTCAACATAATTTTGTGAAAGTAAAACGAATGTGAATAAATTCCACACTTAATGCTTGATTGCGCTTTCAATACCTATTTATATTTTTATCTATAATGAATAAACTCTTTTACAAGCTGCTAAGCTAATTATAATGAATAAAGCTTTCAACTAAGCTAAGTATAATGCTTCTGCTACTGAATTATATGCTTGTACTAAGCTTCAAATAGTGAATTCAAATGGTTGTTGTTACTAGTTAATTAATATCATGAATAAAGTCACCTGCTAGTAGTGTAGTAATAGTAATGAACAAACTTATAACTGGTAGTAATGTTGTAGCAGTAATTAAGATGAATAAAGTCTTATGCTGGTTGTTACTAGTAATATTAATTGAAATAAACCTAACAGCCAGACAGAGGTCTGACAGTACTATGAACTGAGAAAGACGTACTTACATAAAACCTTTTATTATGAACTTCTACTGGTATCATCACACACAGCTACTCAAATAACACGTAGCTCCTTGCACATGAACGGAGCTCTATACTCATAAACAAACGCTCTCTTTCACATAAACCAACGCTCTCCGTACAACAACAAACGCTCTCCGTACAACAACAAACGCTCTCCGTACAACAACAAACGCTCTCCGTACAACAACAAACGCTCTCCTTAGGTATCGTTGAACACGCCTATTTATACTGGCTACCACCACGTCATGACTTACACTCATTGCCAGATCTCATTCAGCGGGTGAAATAACATCTCGTTCAGTAAGAAGATACTTTACATAGTAAAATAAAATAACCAGAGATAGTAAAATCAAAAGGAAAGTGAATATAGAGTATACGTTACATATCTTTATACGAACAATTATTTAAAGCATATTTGTCATTGTTTCTTGTGCTTTCTGATATTGTGACCTTAGAGATTAAGCTGAGAAAGAGAGAGAGAGAGAGAGAGAGAGAGAGATCATTTGCTTCTTTAACAAATAATTTGTCCTATCAGAGAGGTAAAGAAATCATTAAGCTAAAGCACTGTGTTAATCAAAGGGTAAACAGTTTAATACGTGCATTAGGAATATCGGCTACTAAAAGTGCTATGAAGCTGAATAACAGATCGTTATTCAGTTTTCATTAACTTATTCCTGTATTAGGGGCATTGCTGTGAAAATTTGCAATTCTTTATTTTGCGCTTATTTTATCATCCATATTTGTATATCTGTAGAAAAATACCTGCTTTTATATATTTTTTTTTTTTTGCGTGCGTGTGTGATTGCTTGTTGAGTTTCAGATGACATGAACATTTTGTCAGAAAGGAATAATTCGGGATAGAAGCTGATTCTTAGATTTAGTATGTTTCTCAAATCACGACTTCCAAGGAGGCCGCTTTAAGAAGTATGCGAGGTCTTAGCACGTGAAACCGTGAACTTGATTCACATGTTGTATATACATTCCGTGTTGAACCAAAAAAGAATACTTCTGAAATAACCGATATATGTCTGCAATAAACTGCATACCATTAAATAAACAGAGCTTGAATGCAGAAACATGCTTGAATCTGTAATGTTAGAATCATTGTGCATGTTCTAAGGCTCTCAGGTACATTTCAACTTTCCAAAATTCTTCCGACATTGTCTATGTTCCAGAACGCAGAGCAGTACATTCAAGACAACGTCGAGATTCTCCAAATCTTTAAGCACCAGTGTAAACTACTTCGTTGCGTTACTCGTCTAAATTATTTCGTGTTTACGCCAGAAAGTTTTTTCATGATGTTAATATCTGTTCTTTAATTTTCCATTTATTCCGTGGAATCCTACGTAAATGAAACGCAAATGCTGAGTACTGAAGAAACATTTTAAGTCATTTTTGTTACACCACATGGTACGATTTTAAATCAAAATCATTTTTTGCGAACGTTTTGCTCAGTACATTCTGCTATTTTGCATGCAATTGTTTTAAGCGCTCCAATAGTAAGAGAGAAAAAACACAACTCATGTATTGTTAGCGCTTCCGCTATTTGGTGTTTTCTTACTCTCCAAAGATATTTCAACATTATTCAGAAAGTGCAAAATGAAAATCGTAAATTTTACTTACCGTCCTCTGTATCAACAAATCAGTAGATATCGTTTATTACAGGAAACCTTTAGCTATTTATATAAATTTACATAAATTATAATAGCAAAGAAGCTTTCAATATCATAAAAGAATCAATCATAGAAAATTAAATAATATAAACTATTTAATAATAATCATATGGATCACTGCTAGGATTCTTTTTATTTAAGAGTTTAAAATTCTGTTACTATTAGGGAAACGGAACTATGTGTCTCAAAAAGACAAAAATAAGTGGGTCTGCAGCAAATATCCAGAAAATGGAATATTTACTGCCAAAGAAAATGTTTCCAGTTGAATGTGTATAGTAGTTGAATATTTCTGAACCAAAATAATTAAAAAATAGGAAAAAACGTTTTCGTTTAATGATCTGTTTTCGGTAAATAGTTGTTTTTTGTTATTTTAATTATCGCCTTATGTATCCATTTTTGGTTTCTTGAAAGTCTCTTCTCTAAATACAGAATGTTTGATTGAATTTTTACTTTTCTGTGTAGTATTATATTAAGTAAATTATTGGCATGTGTGTTTACCAAGCGGCAATGAAAACCGTGCGTCTTAGAAATCAAAAGAACATGCGAATAATCTTGTATCATTTCTGTTTTTCGATGAAAAATAAGATTTCAAATTTAGCTCTTACATGATGGAAAGTTTGTTCCACAACTGGACAGTCGTACAAAGTGGTGATATGAAAATCTTATGCGTTCTTATATGTGTGCGTGCGTGCGTGCGTGCGTGTGCGTGTGTGTCATAAAGGGAATTTACATACTTTTTCAATTTACCTTCCTTTGACTTCAATTTTATCCCAACACATGATACAACAGACCCTCCCGTTTAATTTGGTCACGCAAAATTAAGGAACTCTGTTCGCTAATCTTATTTATGCATGTTATAATGATGTTTTCATAAACTCGATGACGGTATGTATTAGTTATTATATAAAAACATGTTTCATATTCTGTCATTCCATTTAACTTTTACTCCAATGCAGAGTTTTACAACTGGTGTTAATCCTCGTATTGAACTAAGAAAATGTGTCCAAAATAAATGTCGCTTTCTTTCCCTGAATTTGCAAAAGACTAAAGTTCTTATGATTGTCACATTTTACCTACATTTTATAGTCTTTGCTGCTTTAAATTCCCCTGAACCTTCGAACGAATATGTATCTCCTTACTCATTTAATAAAAATAAATAAAATAAAAGAATCATTTATTTTTAAAACATTTTCTTTTTCCTGTTGTTCATTCTTCTATTCAAATGTTCTCTTGGAGTTCATACTTTATTTGACAGATGTTGTTATCATGTAAAACAGTTTTTACTCTTTTAAAGTTTAAAGAAGCAGTAGAAGAAAGAACGGATCCCAGAGAGCCTATTGATTAAGCGAAGAGATGTGCTGGTGGCTGTACCCCATAATTATCAGAAACTTAAGAACAAACAACAATCCCTTTTCATAAATTCACATAAAAGGGAAACCTGCATGTTCATCAGTATTGATGAATGGTTCATGTTTCCACAATATTCAAGTTTTAAAATTTATTAAAACTGTAAATCCTACTTACTTGACCTGTAGAAAAGGCAATGAAAATATTTAGAAAATCATAAATTACTTACGCACACATTTGCATTTGAATTTGCATAAGTATTACAAAGGAAAGAAAAAGCGCACAGAAGGATTACATGGCAATTCACTGAGAGAACTGTTTTCTGTGAGATATCTGACATTAAATTACCAGAGATGTACATCTATAAAGCAAACTGTTTATTCTGAACTAACGGCACGAAGCGAATCAGAATTATTTGGATTGTTCAAAAATGCTCTTTACAATTCATATACCCCAACGAGCCATTACACTATGACCACCTTCCTATTGAGCTGTAGGACACTCTTTAGCCCGCAAAACAGCGGTCACTCTGCGAAACATTGATTCCATGAGGTAGTGATAAGTACCCTAGGCTATCTGGTACCATATTGTCAACAGCAGGTCCTGCAGTTCCTGTAGACTTCAAGGTGGTGGTTATTTAGCGGAAACCCGCTTTTCCAAGACCAACTACAAATGTTCGATTGGGTTCATATCAGGTGAATTTGGAGGCCAGGATATTAACAGAAAGTCACCAACATGTTCCTTGAACCACTCTTTGATGATTCTGAAAGTGTGGAATAGCGCATCATCCTGTTGGTTTTGGCCATCACCAGCAGGGAACACAGTTGCCATGAATGGGTGAACTTGGTCCGCAACGCTGTTAAGATATCTGACTGCTGTCACGGATTGTGCTATTGTGATAATGAGGCCTAAAGTGTCGAAAGAAAACGTCGCCCACAACATAACATCGCCGCCGCCGCCACCGCCGACCTGTTTCCGCCCAAGAGTGCATCCAGGTGCCATAGCCTCCGTTGGTAATCGGCGTATCAACTCTCGGCCGTCTACGTGATGCACCAGGAATCTTGATTCGTCAGACCAGGTAACTTTCTTCGAATTATCCACAGTCCAATCCCGATGATCTTGGGTCCATTGCATGCGTTGTTGGCGATGCCGTGAAGTGAGTATGGGGAACCGGCTGGGTCTGGGTCTACGGCTACGCAGGCCCATGCGCTGAAGGCTGTGATAAACTGTGTGATGTGACACATTGCCCTAATCACCAGTCTTGTAGCTGCGGAAGATTTGTCGAACTGTGGCCATGCTGTCGCTGTGAACAATGCGCGACAGTCTCCGCTCTTCTCTGGCATCAATGGGCTGCAGACGACACACGACTGGACGATGTTTCGTCGTTTGGCCATCTCTGCACCATTTTTGACAAGTGCGGCTGTTTCTGAAATACTATCTAGCAGCTGACAAATGGGCTTCAGTAGCAACTTTTTCCTATTACTGGCAAACGTTTGCTAATTACGTACAGAGGATAGGTGTGACGACTTACAGTAGCCCACGTGACGTTGATACACGTGGTATTTCGTTATCTCTTCGAACATGTAAAAGGGGGATGTTCCTAATGCAAAGATAACTGAGTGTATATGATTCATAAATGCTTTACAATGCTGTTTACAAGAAGATATAGTGCTAAATACAAAGATTTTGTAATACCACAAATCAATAAAAATATGACATGGAAAAAACTGCGAGATTTGAGTAAATGTTGCTTCGGGAACATCCTCAGTTCACCTTGGGCAAATCTGCGGTGTCTTTTCAAATTCAGGATTACGTAACATACCACGAATGTTTAAGAGAAGAGAAGTTGGGAAATTAATGGGTATATGTTGTCAAAAGAGGCCTTCAAATGCAACTGTTAAAAGTGTAGATGTACTACCGAATGTGTACGTGCTTTTTCGTTAAGTAACTAAAAATCATTTCTTTCAAAAATCCATAATTTAGAGAGGAGTAATTCTATAGGATATGTGGGTTTGCCTGTTCTTAAGTTTGGGCCTCTGGTTCCATAAAAATAACAGAAGCAGGCTTATAAGACAGGCACGCCATCTATACTCCACTTGGGACTCGGAACAGGACAAATCTTGGAGGACTGGTGAGTGGGTAGCACTGCGGACCGCTCGGCCACCTGGGGCAATCCTAATTTCATAAATCATTTCTTTCAAAAATCTATTTCTCACGCGTTTACTGGAAGTCTTATCAACAAGCAAAACAGTATGTTATGCAATTCAAACTGTAAACGAAATTGTATAGAGACAAGAATAGAAATGAAATTAAAGAAAGTAAAACAAGATAAGAACTATGTTGGTAAGTCCCCACTATTGTGGTACATATGTACACTGGGAATAAAACGTTCGTGATATTGCATGAAATAAAGGGTGTATTGGGTTGGTGTGAATGAAATGTCCGGCAAAGGAACAGCACACGTGGACGGCGAGAACGGAAAAGTTGGACAACTTACCTAGGAAAAATAATCCCCCTCGGGATCGGCACATAGTTGCCCTCTGTCCTGCAAGGCCATGATCCTGGAACGAAAAAGTCTTGTGACTGGGACCTGAAGAAGTCACCAACTGCACGTTGAACCTCGTTGTATATCGTGAACTGTTTCCCGGACAGGAAGTGATCCAGGGGACGAAACAGATGCTAGTCTGTCGGAGACAAGTCCGGGAAATAGGAAGAATGAGGCAGTGTTTCATAGCCCAAGGCACTTAGTGTCAACATCGTTCTTTGTTTCACCTGAGGGCGGGCGTTGTGCTGGGGTAGAACAACACCATGCCTGTTGACCAAAGCCGGTTGTTTCAGTAGCAATTTCCGGTGCAACTGGTGTAATTCAGCACAATAAGGTTCTGCAGGGATGGTTTGGCCTCTTGCCAAGAAACCCCGATGGATTATCCCGGTTTTGGACCACCAGCCAAGGAGAATCATCTTCTTGGTGTGTAGAGGTGGCTTAGGATGCCGTCAAGCAATCTGTGCATTGCTTAACCATTGTGCAGATTGTTTGCGATTATCATAAAGGACCCATTTCTCGTCGTAGGTGACGATTCGATGCAGTAGAGGTTTCTGTTTATTCCTGGCAAGCAGCGACGTGCAAGTGTCCAAACGCCTAGTCTCGTTGGCAGTTGTCAAATCATGCGGCAGCCACATATCCAGCTTTTAGACCTTACCCAGTGCATCCAGACGCCGAACCACTGTCGTGTGGTGGACACCTACCTCTGCCTCTATCTCACGATACGATGTTTGGGAGTCCGCTTCAACCACACGTAACAGAATATCGTCAGAAACAGCAACAGGTCGGTGACCAAGTGCTTCGTTTTGCAGGTCCATATATGCACTTCGAAACTTCACAAATCATCACCGAATAGTCCATTCGTTGTTTATTCCCCCAAACGCTTTGTTATCGTTTCGAGCGGCAATTCCTGCAGAATAGCCCAGTCTAAATTCATGGTAAGGGAGATTACTCTCAAATCCAGCATATGCATGTTTCCTTTGCAAGCCACGTTATCTCCAAACAAACCAAACCTGAATCTTGTTCTTCACACACGAGCTAGCTATTTATAGTAACCCTGACATAAAACCCGCAACACCTGTGGGTGGCTCCTCTCCGCTGTGGTGGGGGCTTGTCACCACTGCTCGTTCGCGCCGGACATTTCATTCGCATCAACGCAATATGTATCTAACTCAAGTAACACGCGTTGATAACATCAGCAACGCTACGTAACACAAAGAATAACGATAAAGAGTGAATTTGCAAATACAATTCATCGTGCAATTTCTGCACACAACAAAGTTGCACTGAAATATTGACAAAATGGTAAATTCGGAAAATGTCTATACCTCTGAATTTCAGTACCCGGTAAAACCACCTCTGTATTAAAGAACATCTTGAAACCTACGTGGCATACTTGCAATGACGTTATTGGCGAATTGCATTGTCATCGAGAAAACGGAATGCATGTCCTGTAGCAGTGAGAAACATTGTCACAATGAGAACAATGATCTCGTCTCGGTACACTGAGCCATTCATGTTGCAAACATACAAGGAAAGTACAGCCAATAAAACATACTCCTAGACCTGAACTGACAACCTTTCGTAAGGGTGGACAGACAACTGTCCAACGTGTTATTGTATTCTTGAGCCGAGTCTCTCGATAAGGGTCCTCGACGAGTAACAAAATAAATAACGAGACCAGATTCGTCTCTGAAATTTATATGGTGCCACCCTGTATCCCATGACATGCATTATTGAACCCAGGTACATCCTTGACGACTGTGATCTGATATGAGTGCTATGCATTTCAGCGGCCTCCTTGCTCCGAGTCTGTATTCGTGAAGACGGTTTCGTACCGTTTCAGTACATCCTGTGACACAAGTAACAGCTCTTAGGGATTACCTGAGTTAACTATTGGTGATACTGGGTGTCCTCCGAGCACTAACGGTCAGACAGCGATCTCACGTTCTGGTCGTCATCCTCAGGTGACCACTTCTGGGTCAATCTGCAACATTTCCATGCAGTAGAAATCTTGTGTGTAGCCTACTTACTACACTTTGCGAAACTCCTAAAGCAGCGGCCACATCGATTTGCCGTACTTCTACCTGTAGCATGCCAACAGCCTAAATTTCTATTGTCAATGCTTAAATGTCGTCTGGACATAATTTTATGTTAATACCACACTGAAAGCAAAACATTCACTACACTTCTACACCAAGAGGTGAAACGCAGGGCCGGATTAAGGGAGGGGGTCTATAAGGGCTATTGCCTTGGGACCCACCCTAACCAAGGGCCCAGGAGGCATGTCTGGGCAAAAAAAAAGAGAGAGAGAGAGAGAGAGAGAGAGAGAGAGAGAGCGAGAGAGAGATTTATAAAATAGTTTTACTTTTGTCTCTTATGATCTCCACTTGTTCAGAAACAGAGACTGGAAGACGAACATATTTTTACTCAACAAGGGTAAAGGCACCATGTCGTTGTGCACAGCGGGGTCGGCGAGAGAGTTTCAGTTTTTTCACGTAATCCACTCACTCCTCCCAATTTGCAGCTGGAACCGTTAATAGTCGAAGTTTCCTGTGGCTTCACATTGCATTACAAAAAGAATGCAGTGAGAAAGTGCACAATTCTAAATCTTTAGAAAATCCAAAACAAAATCTAAGAATCTTAAGCTTTTAATTCACGTTTTTATGAGAATAATTGAAAATGCAGAGATTTATTATAATGAAAATTATACAGATAATTTATTAGTTTGAAGAATGCACTACGTATTAGCTATCACAAGCGTATTGCTACAGTTTCGTGTTTTAAAGGACTTCATAATGATTCCCGACATAATTCTTCGAGGGCCCACTCAGATATCTTAGCCTTGGGGCCCACACAGATGTCTTAGCCTTGGGACCCACTCAAATGGCTTAGCCTAGGTGCCCACTAAGCCTTATCCGGCCCTAGTGAAACGACCCGTTTTCAACGGTGCTATATCGGAGCTTTCACGCCACATGTTGTGTTGTCGGGATGCTAATTTACATATGACGTAGCTATCCACTCTGATAGCCGACTCCAGTATAGTCGCTAAATTTTCGTATCACAACGTTTTCCCTTCGAAGTCTCAATATCCCTAACTTTTTTGTGACTATAGTCTTCGAAAATCAGCAAAGGAGGTATTATTGTACGAGTATTAGCTATTATTCAGCTAATACTCGTACAATTCAAAATGTTGCCAAACTTCGTAGTCAGAGGACACCTATAAAACAAGAAACGCACGCTCCTGCGCTATGAATAACTGTTAAACGAAAACCGAACAAGTTGCCAATAATATTGAAAGTGAATGAGTAAGGAACATTCAGTGCACGTGAAATCGCACTTTTGCTTCTTTTATGTATGATAACCTCATTAGAAATGCTCAGACTACATTTCCGCTAAAAAGTCTGATATCAATTTCCGGTTTCTATGCCGACGTTTTGTCAGGATTTTTCAAAATTTCATATAACGATTATCATTTTTTTTACAAACTATCGAAATCTCAAGATTCTCATCCTTCAAATGTCTATGTTGAATCCATAGTATAGAAGGGCATTGTGTGTGAGAGAGACGGTGATGAACTCCTGTTCAGTTTCGTTTTTTTTAACAGTACGTCTACAAATTTCAATGCAGTCCCGAATTAATAGTTTAGTACTAGTGTAGATAATAGGTATCTTGTACGTTACAAAACATTCCGAAGTATTTTATGCTGTGGTAAGGCAATGCAGTTAATTAAAACTCATCTTAAACTTTTTCTGTCCTTTCATTTTACCAAACGGAAAACTAACAGTCACATGTTTGGAAAATGTTTGAGGATGATTTTAGACAAATCTGAACATTAAGAGAAAAACCAGATTGTTGATAGGAAATGTCTTCTGTTGCGTACCACATTATCAGAAATTACATACTGGACAACAATGCTTTTGTTACAAAGAAAACTTTAACGGTTTGGTATGTATTTACTGGTGCTGAAACCAAATATGAAGTCACAATTGCTCCACTGGGCTCCAATTTCTTGTAATGGAACACTTTATTGAGGTGAATGTTGTGTTACTTAAAGACATTTCCCTGTGTTTCCCAACAGAGACATCTCTCGGCCGTCAGGATAGCTGGGTCTCTGAGAGTAGACATACTGGCGCCATTACTTCCTGTTGTGCAATTCCTTCTGGGAATGAGAAACAAAGCAGAATTTTTGTCATTTGAATGCATTTAATCGGTATTGAAGGACGTGCATTTTCTCGTGGTTTTAAAAAAGTATCGTGCATTGTGCAAAGTGTACGTTAAATAATGCAGCGTACTTTTGTGAACCATCCAAACAATTTCTGCTACATTTGTGGACAATTTACTTTAAAGTCTCAAAGTCGAAATTTTACACCGTTGATTAGAAAATCGAATGAACTTTATTTACAGTGCAAAATGTGTGATGAGGATAAATTTTGGGCGCCTAACATTTGTTGTAGTTTATGTGTATCTTTGTTGACTGTTTGGTCGAAGGGATCACGTCAAATGCCATTTGCGGTACCAATGGTTTGGAGAGAGGACCGACAGTCCACTCAACAGACTGTTACTTCTGCATCGCTAAGATATCTGGAATTACGACTTAGACCAAAGACACGATTCAGTATCCCAGTATTCCTTCGGCCATAAGACCTGTTCCTCATGGTTCAGATCTTCCTGCTTCTGTACCTCGACATTCATGGAATTTAGATGACAGTGAAACTGATGAAATAAATCCTCACAGCGAAGAAAATATTGAAGTAAAACAAGACCCTGATTTTCGGAAGATTCTGTGTCTTACCTTATAAGTCAGGAAGAATTAAATGATCTGGTTCGTGACCTTTATTTAGCAAAGAGACTGGCCGAAATATTGGCTTCAAGATTGAAGGGATGGAGTCTATTACAACCAAGTACAAAGTATGTAGTTTTCGTCGACAATAGCAAGAGTTTGAACACTTATTTTCGAAGAGTGGTGATCTTGTGTACTGCAATGATACAGACATCTTGCGTGAAGACAGCAACACAAACCTGAAGAATGGAGACTTTTTATAGATTCTTCAAAAATAAGCTTAAAAGCTGTCCTCCTTCATAACGGAAACATGCATCCGTCAGTACCTATTGCATATGCTGCATACATGAAAGAAACATATGCAAATATGAAACTGTTGCTTCAAAGTATAGTATACAACAACACTGATGGAATATTTGTGGCGATCTTAAAGTGATAGCTTTACTCCTTGGTTTACAATTTGGAAGCACAAAATACTGCTGCTTCTTGTGTGAATGGAACAGTAGGGTCAGAAATTCTCATTACATTAAGAAAGACCTGGCTTAAAAGAGAGTCCTCAATTCCAGGTAATAAAAATGTTGTTGCTGGGCGTTTAGTAAGTCCTTAGAACGTGTACTTACCACCACTTTACATCAAACTAAGTTTAATAAAAAAATTTGTAAAGGCATTGAATAAAGATGGAAAGCCTTTCGTTTTCTAAAGAACAAGTACCCCAAAATATCTCAAACCAAAATTGAACATTGCATTTTTATTGGTTCACAAATAAGGGAACTTATGCGTGATTTTGCATTTGAAGGCACTTTGAATGAGACTGAAGCTGCTGCATGGAAGTCCTTTTAAGATATGGTACTGAACTTTTAAGGTAACCGGAAGGCAGAAAATTATATGGAAATTGTTGCTGAGCTTCTAGAAAACTATAAAGTCATGGGATGCAATATGTCGGTGAAAATATTCCAAATACGTGGCGACAGTTAATAAATAAATACATCGCTCTTTCCACGTTCCAGAAACACACAGCAACCGAAAAATTGTTTTCAGCCGCCGCTGTGGAATCGAACCAACAGAACTCTCGGTATCGCGCCGAGAGTTCAAGGTAACGCACTCGGCGCGATACCGAGAGTTCTGTTGGTTCGATTCCACAGCGGCGGCTGAAAACAATTTTTCGGTTGCTGTGTGTTTCTGGAACGTGGAAAGAGCGATGTATTTATTTATTATTATGCAATATGTCCCTTAAAATACATTTCCTTCAATCGAATCTGAACTTTTTCCCACAGAATTTAGGAGCTGTAATCGATGAGCACGGAGAACGTTATCATCAGGACATATGTACGATAGAAAACCGCTATAAAGGAAAATGGAGCCCTAAAATGCTAGCTGATTACTGTTGGATTCAAAAAAGGCATGTAGTACAACCAAAGTAGAAAAGAAAAGCTAAAATAACTACTTTTTAAGGTAAGTGTCATTAATTGCTTTTAGCGAAATGTACATGCCAAAATGAAGGCGTATTGTACACTGAAACAACAGGTTAGTCGAGAACTATCCCCGAGAGCGAGCAGATTTGTAATCAGCATGGCAAATACTGTATGATTCGGCATATAGGGTCTTTGTAACAAACAAAAAGTTTATTTTTGTTGTTCGGTGCTATCTTTGCCAATTTTTGATTTATAGTTAAACCATCAAGTAAATGGTTCAGCCTCATAACATGCAATACTAGATTCTTTTTTTTTGCGACTATTTAAAGCCCACTGAAATGCTCACGGTGGTCGTTAAACTTCCAACCAAAAAACAAAAAAAAAAAAAAAAAAAAAAAAACTTAAGATCTTTTTTTGTTTTCTGTGTTCTTGAAATTAGGACCTATTCTGCTATTCCCACGTTAATAGCATTAGTGCTTTAGTGTTCAAAACGTTTACGTGAAGTCAATAGTTAAAATTTGGTGATAAAGCTCCTCTACGTGACATATATATGTGAAAGCGACTTGAAAAATGGAAATGACACGAAGAGCGCCTGAGCAAGCGCACAAGCACAAAAGTTGTGCTTACATGGATATGTGGAAAGCTTTTTATCCCCTACTCACGAATTCTTCAAGATATTCGTTTCTGAACTAATGGATTTCATACGTAGATTTGAGACTTATCACAGAAAGTTTCGAGAATCTAACATTTAGTAGATCACTAATTTAAAATATATATATATATGTGACAACCGTTGATGAGAAAAATTATGTGTTGAAATACTTACGTATCTCTGCAAGGAAAAATGTGTTCGAATATTATTAAGATCACCATGCTCATCAAAATTATATATTGATTAAAAATTCTAGAGAACATAAGCTTAGATAATATATATATAAACAACACATCAATATATTTTTTTGGGTATGATACAATTGTTGCCGAAAATATCTTTGATTACCAATATGGATAAGGTAAAGATCTCATTACGGTACTTTACTTGACATTCATTATTAACTTAACTTTAACGCAATATTTTTCATATTAATTTAAGATGTTTTAATATGTTTTTCAAAAACTAATATTGTGTTAATTGTGAAAAAACAAAAATTAATAAAGCAGAGAAATAAAAGTAATGTCTTTTTTTCACCCATCTCTGATAAATGGTCAGGCGACAGCGCTTTGATCACTGCGTCACCGAGACGGCAAAAATGAATCTTAACATCAAAGTAAAAGGAATGGCATTTATCATCGGTTTCAATTTTCTAAATTTAAATCGATTGAAATGATTGACAACGTGTAGCAAATCTGACATCGTCGTAACTGCTCTTGGCATAAAATAGTGGTCTTCCTTTTAAGGGTTTAAAAATAAGTAAGAAAAATCTTAATCCCATAACCTGAAAAACTGTAATAAGATAGCTTTGTCACAAAGATTGAGAAAGTAAATTAGGAGAATTGATCAAACACTTTGGCACTACGCAGAGGCGTTACTAGGACCCGGGCGCAGTTCAAGAGAGGGAGCAAAAATCACTGCTTGCAGTCTAAAATTGAAACTTTTACACCAGTTTGTGGCACTAAGTCTGATTATAAAACTGAAACTTTTACTCCTGTTTCTTGTACATTAACAATTCGCATCACTTCTGTAAAATGTTCAGGGAATATAAGATGCTCGTATTCAGAAATAAAGGTGCTATTTTGTAGTCCGTCCAACTCATGAATAACGATGGCCCTCTTCAAAAAGAATGGGGCCCGCAGATTGTCTTTAGTTGGATGCACTACATGTATATTGCAAGATAAAGATTTTGTTCACATTGTTTAAGATTCTCGTAGGGGCTATATTATCATTACCGTGGCTGCCAGCCATGACTTCTAGCTACATTCGGTCCGTTTCATATGGTACCGTAGGTCCTAACTCCGAAGCAGTCGTGGAAAGCTGTACAAACAATCACAGTATATAATGTCTTCCACATAGAGATAACATCAGGGTAAGATGTTTATTTTGCTTTTCACTAACTTAATATACACTGCTGGCCACCCAAAATGCAACACCAAGCAGGAAGCATCCGATTGGCCTGAAATTCGCAGCATGCGTTGCCCGCGAGATGACATGCAAACGATTAGCATTGCAGGGCATATGCAAATAATGTGCGCCCGGCACGCCACCGAGAAGCACTATAAGAAGGGTGCACAGAAGGCTGGGTGTAAGTAGTGGAAGTGTGTTGTGCTGCCGGACCTGTGCGTGGGAAGCTTCCTGATGCCTCGTCGCAGAATACGGCAGTCATTCCAGCACGTTTCGGAGTTCGACAGAGGACGAATAGTGGCTTATCGCGACAGCGGTTTATCGTACCGGGAAATCGGGGCCCGCGTGGGACGACATTCAGCCAGAGTGAAGCGAGTATGAATTCGGGGGTGCAGGAGAAACGGACGGACCGACGTGAGCGATTGCCGCAGCCGCGGCACACCACCGAATGAGAGAACCGGCATGTTGTGATGCGGGCATTGACGGCTCGCACCGCCACATCACGAACGTTGGCGCAGTAATTAGGGTGTGTTGCGCAACAACCTGTGTTAGCACGTACCGTTCGACGTCGTCTGCGGGAGCGGGGACATGTTGCACGGCGCCCATTGCTCCGATTACCATTGACGTTACACCACCGGCGAGCGCGGCGGCAGTGGGCCGTTGAACGCCGCACCTGGGCTACGGAATGGCACGACATTGTCTTCTCCGACGAATCCCGCTTCTTCCTGCAATACCACGATGGTCGGATCTGCATGTGGCTGCACCGCAGCGAGAGACTGTATGATGCCTGCATTATGGATCGCCATACAGGTCCGTGGCCTGTCGTTATGGTTTGGGGCGCAATTGGATATGACACCCGCACACCTCTGGTACGCATCGCCTTTACATTCAACAGCCAACACTACATCTCCGACATTTTGGATCCTGTAGTCCTCCCTTACTTGCAAGACCTGCCAGCGGCCACGTTTCAACAGTACAATGCGCGCCCGCACGTGACACGCATCGTGCAACAATTCTTCACGGCCATTCTTCACGGCCCACCAGATGTCACTGCTGCTGTGGCCCGACTGTTCTCCTGATTTGTGGCCTATCGAACACGTCTGGTCACTGATCGGCCACCGAGTGGCCCGGCGAGCACCACCCGCGGATACGCCTAATGAACTGTGGCAACGTGTGGAAGCAGCCTGAACCGACATACCCAAGCCCACATCCAAAGCCTCTTTCATTCGATGCCGCGGCGTGTAGCGGCCGTTATTGCCAGCAATGGGGGCCACACGAACTATTGATGTCGGCGTGTTCCGCAAGTCGCACGGGCCTTTAAGCTCAATCATTTCATCTTTGTATCTGTTGTTACGTGTTTAGTAAATCTGGCATTGATATCTCGTGTCCTTCTTGGTGTTGCATTTTGGGTGGCCAACAGTGTAGATATATTTTTAAATAGTAATTATATATATAGCAATTAAATTGGTAGTGTACACTATATTGACAAAAGTTACTGGACACCTAGAAGAGAAACACAACATAGCATTTATTCACATACATTAATACGGTGTCGGCCCACCTTTGGCCCTAATGCATGCACTGATCCTTCGAGACATGCTTTCAATACGTACGCGCTTCCATTTCAGTACATAATGCTGCCGCTAACTGTTGCTTAGTAGTAGGCCTTGGTTCCAAACTTCTTCTGTGACGCTCCAATTCATCCTATAGGTGCTCTATGGGATTAAAATCAGGGCTCTGTGCTGGCCAGTACACACACGACACGAAATTATCGTCGAACCACGCCGTAGCAGTCCTGGCTTTATGGCTCGGTGCATTATCCTGCTGGTACCAACAAGGCTCGGTTCCATAGTATTGCCACAGAGTTGGTAGGGCATAAAAGTCCAGAATATCGAGGTAGATGGGTTGGTTAACAGGTTTGTCCACGATAAACAATGGGCCGGGACCATACCACGAAATACACCCCCACACGAGTACACTGCCAGCTCTAAACGTGACCGTAGGAACAGTACACTGTGGTAAATAGCGTTCCACCGGCTGCCGCCATACCCATACTCGATATTCAGACGGATAGATCGTGTATTTGGATTCATCAGTTCATAGGACCCATTTCCATTGATCTACGGTCCATGATAAATGTTCTTTACACTATGCTGAACGACGAGTAGCATTTCGAGTGGAGATGAAAGGCTTATGAGAAGCCGCACGACCACGGTAACACATGAAATGAAGTTTACTGCGAATGGTTCGTGTATATACCGAGGTTCCAGCATGTTTATTCACCTGCACACTGAGGTCTTGTGCAGTACTCCGTCGATTAGCTGTAACGACTCTCCTGAGGTTTCGACGTCCTCTAAGAACGCCATGTGTCTTCCACCATTGCAGTACATCCAAGACAGTTGACTTGGGTATGTTTAAACGCCTCTCCGTTTCTTTTATGGAGAACCCACTAATATAACACCCAACAATCTTTCCTTTCTCAAAGTGAGTTCTCTGCCGCCGCGACATTTTCACTCCACCTCACAGCGCGATATGATCGTTGTCAGCTGCAGGCTTGTTTTTATTATTGTTTGTATCGTTTACACCTGTACCGCGCATCTTAACAACGCAGCGGATCCGTTCATTTGCTTTTGAAAGGATGTCCGGTGACCTTTGTCAATATAGTGTATATGTATATATGAGGACAGGTGGGGTCCAATATTTTGCGGTGTGCCCCTGGCGCAGAAATGCCTAGTTACGCCTCTGGCACCATGTCTTAATATTACAAGAGCATTCCAGTCGAATGCTCAACAACTGTGAGTGTAGATAATAATGATCCTACTGGGCATTCTGAAGTTGAGTTGGCATATTGCGGCTGTACTTCGAAATTTCAAAATGGTTCCTAGGCCTGACATTTTGGTTTCATGAAGAGTTTCGAGGTGAAATTCAATTTGGTACGTAAAAAAACTGCGTTCTGTGTAAACGTCTTTTTAAGAAGCCATCTCAGTAGTGATACGTTTACAGGAAACTGCCATACGAAATGAATTATTTTTCTCGAGTTAAAACTAAAGCTTGGGGGACATGTGGTTTTTACATTTACTTATGATTAAAAGATCCGTTATAATAATGGATATGTCGTTTGTGTTTCTGCTGTTTAAAAACACATGCTGGAGAACAGGGCTCGGTACGAAATTCATCATTCCAACACCGAGTGTTGGGTTCGGTACGAAATTCATCATTCCAACACTGAGTGCAACGACGTTTACCAAATGTTATGTAGAGGAAGAATATGGTATGAAAATATACAACTAAAGTAACTTTTGCATAAACCCTTATGCCAACCGCACAATACAGGAAGGTTTCTTCTACATCAGCAATGCTAGGTGAAACTGCATAAGTACTGAGAGAAGCATAACATCTGGACTTGAACCCTATGTCATCATGCGATGGACAGAGACAGCTTTAGATCCTGCTAAAGTTCCAGTTGCTCTCTTAGCTAGACAGAAGTATCACGTCGGCCAATAAGAAATCTGTCAAATAACATGTGCACGAATTTCTTTGATCAACTGATATTGCAAATCCAGCAATCCTAGTTCATTCCGTCTGGATTGTGTCGAACATCGACAATATAATACAGTGCAGACTTGCTCTTGAATCTGTAGACAATGAAACCGTTATAGGAGAGATCTCTTCTATAATGGTATCATTGTGAGAGATATCGGAGCTTCATATCTGCCACAAAATGAAGCATGATCTTTTAAATTTAGATTGAATGCGGAAGAACTGCCTGCGAAAAATTATTTTGAATGATAATTCAATGAGAATTCAACTCTTAGAGCAAAAAACTGGAGAAAGTATCCGTCTTTTCCGTATGTTGTTATGAAATAATTCCCATGTGGACAGTGTCTTCAGCTTCGATGACCACACCTCTCGGATTATTGGTGTCACTAAGTGTTGCCTCTTGCCTGGAAATCTCGACCATTCTCACAAGGTTCTTCTGATACTACATAAAATCCCCACGAACATAATATTAACTTTCCGTAATATTCTCTGAAAGACTTGAAACTCTTAAAAATCTACTTTACGCGTATATATATATACACTCAGTGGACAAAATATTTGATATAGTGATTATCAGCAGTTGACATGGGCACCCCCGGGCAGAAAGCTAACGGGAACTTTGGGACCCTAAAGGTTTCCGGATTTAAACCCTGTAGAAGCTCTCTGGGATGCCGTTAAACGGAATATCAAATCCGTGGATTATGGATCGACGTCCCTGGCAGAGTTGTGGACAATGTTGCAACAGGCATGGCTGGCATTTTCTCCAGAAGCCCTCCGGCATCTGGTGCTCTCGATTCTATGACGTGTATGGACTACTATTCGCGTAAGAGGAGGACCAACACCCTACTAGGTAGGTATCTCTAATGTTTAGTGCATTGAGTATATATATATTTTTTTCTGTGTTTATGCATCTCAACAAAGTTAGCAAAATAATACCTTCTCTGAAGGATGGAATTAGACAGGATCCTGTAAGCTGTAAGTTCAATTTAGTACGAAAACAGGTGGATTTAAGTTCCCATGCTCATAATATTTACGATTAACTTTGTTTCCAGAACCCGGTAATTGTTTCTTCTTTTCGTTAGTATTTCGATCTTCTTTCTGGAAACTGAAAACAATATACCGGAGTAAAAAATCCAAATAAAAATGAAGCTTATATATGTGACAACATGCCCGCAAAAACATATCCTAATAACTGAAAACAAGACAAAATTAGGACAAAGGATGAAATTTGCATATGTGCTCACTTACCGAACCTGTTAGAGAAAGAATATGACAGATTATTTTCTTTGACAATAACAAATGATTTTGTGCCCTAAACTAAATTTCAAGCAAATATATTTGACAATACAATTTGTAAGGAAAGAAAACATTTCCCAAAATTTAAATCAAAATTTGGTTATTGTTTTTCTGCAGTACTTTTTCTGTGGTTTAACGACCACCATGAGAAACACTAAGATTCTATAATCAGGCGCTCGGTTTTAATTTGGGACACTGATTCCAGGGGATGGAGAGAGCCAATAACGTGGGACAAACGCATAACCCATTGCTCATCCTGGTTTCGAATCCCGCTCATCTCGAAAGAATGATCGGAAACCAGTGTGCAGGATTATTCGTCCACTGGGGAACATATTAAAACTTCGAAAGAATTTTAAAAGTTCAATTCTGTGTTTGCTGCACATGGCAAAACAGTTTAAATACATTTAGTTCTGCGGTATCAATATACGTTCTGCATGTTGAACTTTTGAATGGTAATCTCAGGGTATCAATTTATTGCTCAGGAGGGTCGTACACTTCTAGGCTGTGACCCTCCGATAATTATTAAATCGGTTATCATCCTTCTGATAAGTACTGCACATGAACAAAAATCGTTGAAATCCAAATACTGTATCTTGGGAGCTAGGAATGGAACTGCATCCGTCGTTATAGGAAATATCTGGTTGACTTCCGCAAATGTACTGGTGTCGTTTAAAGTGCATTTTTTCCTCTTTTACGATAATACAGCGAAAAGTTGCTTTTGAGTGTAAATACATCATTAGAGTATGCGGTTCTTTTACACCGCACTTTCAGGAAGAAGTATCGTTCACAAAATAATGAGACGAGCTAAAAGCAATCGTCCTGAGGATAAAAGCAATTCTTTCCATGGAGTAACGTGCGAGCACTGCAGACGTTGTTATTCAGAGAGTAAGGAAAATAAATGTTCATTCAACAAATAAAACCCAACCGAGTTCAAACGCAAACGTACTTCGTAATGTCCCAATGTCTTTGTATGATGGTGATTTATGAGTTGTACTGTAAGAAGTGGTTTGAGAATATCGCAGCAATTGTTCGCTGCAACGGTTTGCGCCACAAAAAGGAAATATCAGTAATTTGGTCGTGAATGGGGTAGCACCAAACCTTTGGAATTATCTCATTCCTGGTCATTTTAAAAGTAAATCTGTTAGATCTTCAAGTATACACTACGAGTATTCACCTTTCGACACAACTGCAACGTTACTTCATCTGAACAGGCAATGGTCTTACAAAAACTAGCATCTTTCTTCAAACGTTTAAGTTGGCAGCAGTAGTTTCCACACCTGAAGTTTACCTAATTCTGCTTCACTTCTAGAAGATGATGTTTGTTTGGATGCAACTATTCGTTTATTTTCAGATATATATATGAATTTCCAGGAGAGTTAGCAACAATTTGGAATTTTAAGACTCCACGAAACACCTCATTTGGTGCCCATGTATAAATTTTATACTGTAATTAAACTTCCCAAATTAGTTCCTGTATCTGTGCAAATTTAGATCATTCTCCTTAATAATTTCCAAACTGAACGCTTACGTTCTCTCTCTCAACGGAATGTCTTGTAGCAACTGCATTGAATTCGGAGGTGGAATGACATGTGCAAAAGCAAAGATAAGAACCACGTTTAGGATGTAGGTGGAGGCTGAGTTTCGTTTGGCTGGCTTACGGGCTTGATGGCGTCTAACTAGTTGACGTATGCTGTGATCCGACAATATAAGGAGTGATGCGATGGGAATCGGTAAGAGTCTGACGCAGTATGGATAAGACCAAGGATCTAAGCGCATTTGATCGTGGGCAAATTGTCGGGGCCCGATAAATGGGTCACTCCATCTCGGAACTCGTGCAGGCACTGGGATTTTCACGAGCCACTGTGTCACGGGTGCACCGTGAGTACATCGAATCCGGTAAAACACTCCCTGCAAGTGACAACTGCCGTGAACAACAGCGTGTGGATGAGCGGGGTCATCGTCAGTTAGCCCGCATTGTAACTGCGAATAGACTGGCCACAGTGCAAGAAATCACTCAGCAATTTCCCGGTGGTGCACAAAAACGTGTAATCAGCCACATTGTCCAGAACCATCTCGTCGCTATGGGGTACAGAAGCCATCGTCCCACGAGGGTACCGCTGCTGACCGCATATCAGAGGGTGCAAAGATTAGCATGGGCGCGGGAACATCGCCACTGGACCCTAGACATGTGGTAAATTGTTGCCTGGACTGATGAGTTGAGATTCACGTTGGTACATGCGGATGGCAGGATACGAGTACGGCACAAACCACATGAAGGGATGGATCCTTCTTGCCAGCAGGGTACTCTTCCAGCTGGTGGGGAGGCATTCTCGTCTGGGGACTATTTACGTGGACCGAAATGGGACCCCTGGTACGTGTAACTTCGTCCTTAACAGGTCAACGTTACCGGGATGTCCTGGACGACCATTTGCTCCCGTTTGAGCGTCTTCAACATCCGACTGGGGACTTCATCCTGCAACAAGACAATGCACCATGCCATCGCTCCAGAATTGTATCCGAATGGTTGGATAAACACTCCACCAACGTGACCTCTCTTTCTTGGCCAGCTAGGTCACCTGACTTCAATCCCATTGAGCACATATGGGATGCCATCGGGAGAGATGTTCGAGGCTCTGACCCCCTCCATCAAATCTTCGTGAACTGTGGGAGCTTGTTCAGGGGTCGTGGATCCGTATGGCTTCCCAAAGCTTCCGGTGTCTTGTCGAGTCCATGCCGAGAAGAATTGCCGCCGTCATCAGGGCGAAAGGTGGTGTTTCACGTTATTAGACAGGTATCTCTAATTAAATTGCTCTTCAGTGTACGTTCCATACATCGTCTGTAATTCATCCGGATTCCTCCTTCTTCAGCGAGCTATTTGAAGCATGATTTCACAACTGACCAGGAAAGTAATGATTCCGTCTCAGCCCTTTCTCAAGAGAGGAATATATGTGACGTACTACAGAGGTGAAGCACAGGTCAAGACGGCGAAGTTGTTGCGAAAAATTCTGTCAGTGTAACTGAATTGGGAAAGCATTCGACTCTGGAGCAGAAGAATACGGATTCGATCTCCGTCAGCGTCAAATTTGTGTTTTCATAAATCAATGGGCACATTGTCATGAGTTAAGTTCATAAACCTAACTTTCCCGGTCAAAAAGTCTCAAGTTGATCCTGAATGAAGCTTTCTGTCGGAGTAACTTCTATCTCATTTTTATCGGAGTAATTCAGTTTTACTTGAAAAGAAAGAACATAGGATGTGCCACTAGAAAAAAAAAGAATTCTTGCAGAACTGAACATTTGTGACAGCTTGACTCGAGGAAATCAGATTGCCAATGTCATCAACCGTGGAAGATTCAAAAAAGAAATTTCGTACTCTTGAAAGGAAAAAAAAATGACGACTCATGAATGTGCTGATAAATGAATGCCCTGATATTTTTAATTTGAAAGCAAGACTGTGATATCAAATCTACATTTTTACTGGGAGATATGACATATAAATTTTTCCTCTGCCTAAATTAGGCAATCATTAAAACAGTTCAGTGATTTAATGTCGTTACTTATCTACTTACTACGTCAAACAAATTGTTATCTGAGATCTTTTAAATGGTGAAAACCAAAACATTGCATGTACTTTATCTCGCCATACAACGGTCAAAGCGCGAATTTCTCCTCATATATCACGAGATTCGAAAAACAGAATCATTTTCCTTTTGCTCACGCACTGGAAATCTGTTGCTAATTCACATGTCATCTAACATCTGGTTGAAAGGCAACTGTTTTATTTTTGCTCAGAAATTACTGACACTTTCACATGACTCGTCATTGACTTAAAACACATTTTCTCTTATGAGAAAACCTCAAATAAAATCACAATCACAACATGCCCTGAGTACACAAAATTTTTATTTGATGTTTTGGTAAAATAAAATCGTGGATTCCATTCGTGCTTGCAGAGGGCATATACTCTCGTCTTAGTACATAAATCACCACCTTCTGTTTTCCAGATGTCAGGTTCCAAGTGTGCTTAAAACATCACGTTAGCTTACTGTGAAGCAGAATATTTTCAAATGAAATTAAGACTGTATATTAGAGCCATAGACGCATGTTTTAAGCTAATTATATTTTACCTTACGTTGCGTTATCATTTAATGTTTTATTTTATTTTTAGCGAGCAGCTCAATTCAGCATGATTTGTGGCATTTTGCTAAGACATAGATGAATAAATCAGGCGAAAGAAACTATTAGGGGGAAAAGGAAGAACAAAAGAAAAACGATGAGGTATAATCTATTGGAAAATTAATAGGGAGAAATTATTAGAGAAAAAAGGAGAACTAAAGAAACTGAAGTATAATCTATCTGGAAAAACTCATTTAAGGCATCAGGATAGAACCCTAATTAAAACCATTTACCAGTGAAGATTGTTGAAGTGATCTTGCGTGAACACTTAGGTAAGCCACTTTCGGAGAAAATAAATAATAAAAGATTCATGAATGTAGGAAAACAAGAGAAAAATTGATGGTTTCAAATCACTCATTCAGCCAATTATCATATCAGCTAAAACATAAAGCTATTTCATATTTGAAGTGATATATGCGATTCTGTTTTCACATCTTCTCAATGCGCGAAAGAGATTTTGCAAAATCTGTGGATCTTATGCAATCGTTAGATTAATGAGTAAAGTTATAGCTCTCCTGAAATTCCTTTTTATCATGTATTTAAACGACTACGTGATTTTAGAAAAACAATTTTCAAGAAAAGATTCTAACTACATATACTGTCATAAAGTACTGAAACAGAGATATTACGGCATACTCAGGTATTACAGAAAATGTTATAGTACTGAAAGCTGTTATAAAATGTTACTTACTACTTCGCCAGCGGAATCGAGAACACCTAAAAGACAAAGTCAGAACATAAGGGATTTTTAATCGAGAAATAACAACTTGAATACATTTAAAAGAAGCATTGTAAATATAATAAACTCATCGTATGTAGTTGAACTATATACTTTTTCTGCCCAACGCATAAAACATACGCACAATCCATTCAGATTATTTACATAGTGGAACAAGTATCGAGCAGAGTCACGAGAAAAATACGATTACCCTCTGATACTTGTGAATAATTTACTTTAAATTTGCGTCATAGTACATGGTTATTCAAAAGGATTCATCCGATTTCAAATTATTATATTTGCAAAGTTTACAAATACAGAGTGAGTAATGATACATCAACCGAAACAACAACAAAAAAAAACGAGAAAAAAACTGTACAGTGTTGTATTTCAACATATAAGTGCTCTACGTGACTTCCTTAGTTAAACGAGCAATGTCGAGACAATAGTATATTTACTCCCATACTCTCTCCAGCGTGACAGTTGTTAGACTCAGCTGCAGTAACAATGCGTTTGTTTGAGCTCAGCCTGGATTGTAGGAAACAGTGGCTTGTACATTGTATCCTTAAGGTACCGTCAAAGGAAGAAGACCCACGACGTAAGATCGCGGCCAGCTATAGAGCACACAAAAACCTTCGGTTGTACAGTCACCATTTTCTCACAGACTCTCTGTCGAGAAGCCACAGCGACAAAGGAGCCCTCTTATGGTGACCGCCTAATATTCGGAGATTCTCTCTTTCACTTGGTGTATACCATGGCAATACATGGTTGGTAGGTATGGTATTATCTTCATTTGAAATCAGGTGAAACATTTTGAACAACTCTGTATGAGTGTTTACAGTAACGTATATTCTGATCTCAAAATGAAAAGAAATGGCGACTAACAACAAAATAAAGATAGAAAAATACATTTACTATTACTGAGTTGGAAATTTCTTCCATATTTCACTAAGTTATAACGTTCTCGGAAATTCGGGATTGTGATCACACGTTAACAGGTCAGTGACGAAATATATGAGCAGGTTCGTCAAATATGAATTCTAATGAAATGCGGTCCCATTTACTTTGTGATGACTTTGCAATTAGTCAGGTACGTGCCACGTGAATTCGTCCAAGGGTTTTAAAGAATTTCAGCCTTCCAGAGAGCAATGAAATCCAAGGAAATTTTTTTAATATTGTTGCATTTATGTGAAAGAATGTTTGCGTTAGCGCTTAAATAAACTTCGCACTCGGAAGGATGAATTATCAAAAGTAATGGGATGTTCTTCCGACAATGGCATAGGAAACGTGTTGTGTAGAATGATATTTTGGAAACTGTCAATCCACGATAACAGTACGAAACACCGTTTTCATGTAATTAAATACAGCTTTAAGAGTTAGACATCTCTCATTCTCTCTCTCACTCCCTCTCTCTCTCTTTCTCTTCTCGCAACACAAAGGGTATGATCAGTTATTAAGAATGAAATTATAATTCGGTAGTTCCTGTACGATATTATTAAATTCGACTATGGAATTGTTCTTTACTCACCAGTCTTTCTTGAAATGACGCCGTCTATCTTCTACTTCCTCATGTCTATTTGAAAATCTGGCTAACACACAGGAATTTCAAAATATCTTTACACGGCAAAATTTCTAATTGACGAATTTCATATCAAATCATGCCATTCCTAATTTTTCTGTTCCCAGCGGGAAACCTATATTTCAAAAAAGGGAGCTACAAACGTTTGTCCATCCCTAATGATTGGCTACTGATTACAAGGTAGGGACAAAGCCAGAACCATCAAACAAAAACACCTCCTATTTCACTTAACAGAATCGAACTCTACTCCATCTTGAACGATATATCAGAAGCCAGAGCCTCACACTTCTTGGATACGGGAATAGCAAATATATTATTAAAATTCCACGAATCATAAATATCGATTAATTGTCATTTCAAAGATGACAACTGATAGTCAAAAACGTACCAATTATACCAACCTGATTAAATCTATTTAACTTCTTACAGTCCTTGTTTTAAAAGATCAGTGATTAGCAGAAAATTGCGATTTCTGTAATGCACAGAACAAAAGGAATAATATTAAATGCCGATAAAACTATATCTTTAGGAAATACAACAGGCTTTTACAAACCTTTTATTTTAGAAACTTATATGAGAGAGAAATCGCACAGAAAATAGACGAAATATCACCATTAAAAATATTTGTAATGGAAGTTAGGCACATTTTACGAACAAAATTAACATTTAGCGAAAATTCCTGAGGTTGTCGAATGGAGAATAGAATTAATTTAATATATATCAAACACGTGGAGACAATGCAAATGGACGATGTAATCACTCTTTCCACGTTATTTTTTAAACAACGCATAGCGACTGAAAAATTGTATTTCGGCACTGCTGGGATCGAACCCCAGAACTCTCGATAACTAGTCGAGTGCGTTCGAATTTACGCTACAGCGCCAACAATTCTCAGCGCAATGCGTGGTTTTATCAGTGCCGAAATACAATTTTTCAGTCGCTATGCGTTGTTTAAAAAATAACGTGGAAAGAGTGATTACATCGTCCATTTGCATTGTCTCCACGTGTTTGATATATATTAAACTTTTCTATCGCCCTTTGAATTTATCAGCTACAATTAAAATAGCTGTTGCGTTAAATGCCACCAGATGACGACATCTCAGTTGCTGAGACCATCAATACGCATTCGTATAGTCAGATGCTGACTGATAAACCACGCATTGCGCTGAGAATTGTTGGCGCTGTAGCGTAAATTCGAACGCACTCGACTAGTTATCGAGAGTTCTGGGGTTCGATCCCAGCAGTGCCGAAATACAATTTTTCAGTCGCTATGCGTTGTTTAAAAAATAACGTGGAAAGAGTGATTACATCGTCCATTTGCATTGTCTCCACGTGTTTGATATATATTAAACATTTCTATCGCCCTTTGAATTTATCAGCTACAATTAAAATAGCTGTTGCGTTAAATGCCACCAGATGACGACATCTCAGTTGCTGAGACCATCAATACGCATTCGTATAGTCAGATGCTGACTGATAAACCACGCATTGCGCTGAGAATTGTTGGCGCTGTAGCGTAAATTCGAACGCACTCGACTAGTTATCGAGAGTTCTGGGGTTCGATCCCAGCAGTGCCGAAATACAATTTTTCAGTCGCTATGCGTTGTTTAAAAAATAACGTGGAAAGAGTGATTACATCGTCCATTTGGAGAATAGAATCCTGAAGTCATTGTTGAAATCTTCATTTACAGTGTTTACATATCATGTGTCTCACGGAAAGTATCGAAAAACTATGTCGCGTTTTACGAATGAGATGATATTCACAATTTATTCATCGCACAAAGTTCCTGATATATGTATGAAACCACTTTGTGAAGTTGCTAATAATATTACGTCCGTGCATTGACTCTATAAATTAATGTTCCCGATCTTCTGTTCTTTGTTTTCTGACAGGATTTCCCAATTCATTTTCACCGAACTTTAATTTCCGCACCTCTGATATACTTTTAACCTTTCCCCATGCTTGTAGGAGCTTGTTGTAATATGATTTCGAAACGAATTCATAGTTTAGTCTGAAAGCTAATGGATCTTCAATGAGATCTTAAGGGCAGAAAGGAATTTTTTAATCGAGGCCTAATCCTTTTTAAGGACCATCCCGTAGGTTTTCCGTCCACTGTGAAAGCTTAGACGCAATTATCCCAAACGGACATTTCTGCGGTGAGGCAGAAAAGAAATTACATTAAATTGAGCCTAGGACTCAGAAAGTACAGAGATTAGCAGGTCAAAGAAGTAGGAGCGTCAGATGATTAGTGCGAATCTACACAGAGGCAAATGCTTCACTACGGTGATTCAGGGAATACACCAGGAAAGAAAAAACGGGTGTGAGAAAATAACAAATAGCCTTATTTGTAATGGGAGGTCCAGTGACTTAGAGCAGTGGTCACCAAACCTTTGGAGAGAAGGGCCAAATGGAAAATTGGCTAAAGCTCGGGGAATCGGATAGAAGAACAATTGGTGAACCTGAGATCAATCAATGCAGATATGGTAAATTTTCAGTGAATTGATATCTGTCAAGGTCTAACTAATTTTATATGGTCTATAGTTTGACATGAAAGATTTCAAATAAATATTTAAAGATATTTATACACATCTAAAGGGATGTAAGGTCAGGTGATGCGTAACATCACAGCCTCTCCTTGACAAATGTCAACCCCGCCTTCTCGTGGTACATCCTGTTCCCACTAAAGGGGCTCTGACGACCGCCAATAGCGGTATAACTATACCATCGGGATTAGAGGAAATGCTATCCCACACTCACCAACCCGCTTGGCCAGCGTGGTGAGTTATGGCCAAACCCCTCCAAAATGACTCCACAACTTAAATCTTGGCCCTCAGTCTCCGGCAGCTGGAATGTACCTGGCCAAGGCAGCGGCCAGTGCGACATGAAGGCAGAGGGTGCTAAGAATCCCCGGAGGACCGGACTAGGCTGCCATCTGATGCTGACCTTGGCTACGTACAACGGACGCTCCTTATCTTCTGATTCAAGGCTTCTTGAATTGGAAGAGGAACTACAAAGGATCAAGTGGGACATCGTCGGGCTAAGTGAGGTAAGGAGAAAAGGAGAAGATTTCATTGAACTGAAAAGTGGACATCTCTTCTACTATCGTGGGACAGATACTGGCAGAACTAGTGGTGTTGGATTTATAATAAACAAGAAACTGAAGGATAAAGTTGTAGAAGTTGAAAGTTCCTCTGACAGAGCTGCACGACTCGTTATCCAACTCTCGAGAAGATACCAGGCTCAGATTATTCAAACTTATGCACCCAAAACAAGTCATGCTGAAGAAGAAATTGAAGAATTTTATGAGGAAATTCGTGATCTAAATAATAAAGGTAAGCAGCACTTGAAGATAATTATGGGAGATTTCAATGCAAAAATAGGGCAACGGCAACAGAATGAAACTTCAGTAGGTAAATTCGGTCACGGCAACAGAAACCAGCGTGGAAATACTCTCGTAGAGTTTGCAGAGGCAGAAGGGTTTTTCATCTTGAACTCCTTTTTCAAGAAAAAGTCACACAGGAAATGGACATTGAGACATCCAAATGGGACAAGTGAAATTGATTTTATTATGCGTAACAAAAAATTCGTCATAGAAGACTGCAGTGTACTAAACAAGTTCAACACAGGCAGTGACCATAGATTGGTGAGATGTAAGATGCACCTCAACACTAAACTCGAACGTAGCAAGCTCATAAGACAAACAAAATGTATTGACATAACCAACCTTAAAAAACACCATAATACCTTCAAATTGGAACTGAAGAACAGATTCTCTGCTTTAGAAGGCCTAACATCGGAAGAAGTGGATATTTCTGAAGTTAACAGAAAAGTAACCAAAGCTCTTATGGAAACAGCAACAAAATTAGCTGGGTCTAAGAACAAATTGCATGTGAACAAATTATCAGGAAAAACCAAAATGTTGATGCAAAAAGGAAGAGAGATGAGGACAACTAAAGAAGATGTGACTTCCAAAGTGGAATATATAGAGCTATGCAAGACAATACGAAAAAGTATCACTGAAGACGTAAGGAAAATCAACTGTGAACTAGTAAGGAAAGCAATTGAAAACAACCTAAGCCTAAAGATAGCAAAGGGACATCTCAGTAAGGGAAGAAAACAGATTATGGCACTGAGAAAAGAAGATGGTTCTGTAACAAGAAATAGAGGCGAAATTTTGACAAGAGTGAAAGATTTCTACTCCAAATTATATGAAAGGGATGATACATGTACTCCAGGCATCATGAAAGGTACCAGAGTTCTTCCAGTCCTTCCAGCAGAAGTTGCACATGCAATCAAGAACATGAAGCGGGGAAAAGCTCCAAGAGAAGATGGAATTACTGTAGACATCATACAAGAAGCAAGTGGAGAAATCGAAACAGTACTCGCCCAAATTTTCACTCGATGCCTTAATGAAGGGAAAATTCCTGAGGATTGGAACAACGCTACAATGATCTTGCTACATAAAAAAGGTGACATTGAGGATCTCAGGAACTACAGACCTATCAGCCTCCTATCAGTGGTTTATAAAATCTTCACTAAAGTTCTTTCACACCGCTTGAAGGTAACACTGGACATGGCTCAACCGAGAGAACAAGCTGGATTCAGGAGTGGCTACAGCACAATAGATCATATCCACGTACTGAGAGAACTAATTGAAAGAGCGAGGGAATATGAACTTCCATTGTGCATGGCTTTTATCGATTATGAAAAAGCCTTTGATTCGGTGAAACCATCAGCAGTTGCAATGGCTCTGAAATCCTGCGGTATTGAAGATGCATACATTAATATTATTAATAACATCTATGAAAATGCAAGTGCAAAGATTCTGCTATTTGGTAATACAACACACATAAAAATTGGGAAAGGAGTGAGACAAGGTGACACCATATCTCCGAAGCTCTTTAATGCTACATTGGAAAATGTCTTTCAATCACTGAACTGGGAAAACAAAGGGATAAAGATTAATGGAGATTATCTAACCCACCTTCGTTTTGCTGATGACATAGTCATTTTTGCAACTACCCCATCGGAGCTACAGAGTATGATGCAGGAACTTGCTGACAAAAGTAAAGAAGCGGGATTAAAAATGAACTTCCAGAAGACAAAAGTGATGTTCAATGCTTTTACAAGAAATGAAGATTTATCGATTGATGGAGAAAAGCTGGAGATAACAGACACGTACGTTTATCTTGGACAGCAGATATCAAGTGAGGGTCACATTAGTGAAGAAATTAATCAGCGTACAAAACTTGCCTGGAGAGCTTTTGGAAGAAACAGCATAATTTTCAAGAGCAATATGCCATTATGTCTTAAAAGAAAAGTGTTTGATCAATGCATCCTTCCAGTGCTTACGTATGGTGCAGAGACGTGGACCTTAGCTAAAAGAGACATACAAAGGCTGCAGACAACTCAAAGGAGCATGGAGAGGTGCATGCTTGGTGTAACCAGGAGAGATAAGAAGAGGAACACGTGGATCCGAAAAATGACAAGAGTGGAAGACATCATGATCAGAGTTAAATCCCTGAAATGGCAATGGGCTGGACATACTGCCAGAAGAACAGACCATCGATGGACAGCCGAAATTTTAGATTGGATTCCAAGGGACAGGAAAAGACCCAGAAGAAGACCACATGGAAGATGGGTGGATGAAATTCGAAAGTATGCGGGAGTGACCTGGAGGAGACTGGGACAAGACAGACCGTTGTGGAGGAAACTTGGGGAGACCTTCGTCTAGCAGTGGATTGATAATGGTTGACAATGATGATGATGATACACATCTAAAATAAATAGTAAGCAAAACTTACTAAAGTCTAGTGTTTAGTAAGTTGACTTCATGACACAAACAAATTGGCTCTATAAATTGACATAAGAAATTGATTTTATGACATCTAAAACTGGAAAAAAATCAATGGGAAGAATGGTATTGTTTCTGGAATGATTCAGCGACATTTTTGATAATGGGTTTCAAGTTCGACAACCCAATTTTTAAAAAGTCAGACAAGTGGTTGTCGGTCAATCGTGAACGAAGCTTGAAACTTTGATTTCACATATTTAATTTCGGAGAAAGCTTGTTCACAAACATATGTGCTACCAAACACTGAAATAATTTTCCTGGCAAAGATTTCCAGATTTTTAAAACTATTTCTAGGCAAACGAGAATAAAAGGTTATCAAACTTTAAGTCTTTAACAACGACTTCGAATTATTATTAGACTGCAAATCTAACAGTTCCGGCTGCAAACAAATTCTCCTCGATATCACGAACCTTAAAACTAAATGGGTCCTGCAAGAGCTGGAATGAATTTTCACGCTTGTAAAAATCACGAAAACGTCTTTCAAACTCAGCTTTAAAAAATTAATATTTGTGATACAGGGCTCAACACCAGAAACAAACTTATCAGACATGTCGTCCCACATTTATTTACAAGATGGATATTGTAGAAGATTCTGCTCTGCTGAGTGTCGTTTGAACAGTTTCAACTTCGGTTGGAAAAACATCAGATCAAAAAATAACTTATCTGGGAGTTTAAATGTCCCTAGAAAATTCAAATCGAGTTAACTGAGATGGTCAGTAATGTCTTTGAAATGCGAGGTCTCGTGGCTTCCCGAGGGCCGTAGTTTGGGGACCACTAGCTTTGAGTGATATTGAACAAATATAACAAACAAACAGATATTTTACTTACGGACTTCGCCTTCTCTAGTAATCCATCGCGAGTTATCTCATATCTCCAGCTTCCGCACACACAGAGTTCCTTAGGCGTACTCTGCTTCAGATCACTACCGCCACGATTTCCGACCGGACCTCTTGCGCGATATCGATATAGATGTAAACATACAGTCATGCATTTTTTCCCACCTCGCAGCAGCGGCGATGCGGTGGGTGGAACTCGCGGAGAGAACTCCTCCTGTCTACTCTACTGTTTCAAAAACTAACTCAATTTGCAAGATGAATGACTTATGTGGTCCGTCGAGCTCAGGTGTGTTGGAGAGCTGGACACCCCTTTATATACGAGAGCTCACGCTACTCTTGGTAATCTTTCTTTGATGATCAGTCCAGGGCATCAGAGGCATCCTTATGCTTCTTTTTTGTCATTTCTTCTTTTCCGTTGTCCTCCGCAGTTGCTTACATTCTAAGCTGCCAACGGAGACTTTTGTGTCATCTTTCAAGACGATTGGTGAGACGGACCCTTCTTTTCAAGGGTCCGTGAAACCAACTGACGACACTCAGTCCTTTCCTTTTGGGGCTGTTTCACTTGCGTTTTATTCCGGGCACACAAGAAAAAACAGGATACTTGAGATCGCACTCTCAACCCCTTCATGTGTGCAAAACGTACGAGCGTTAGTGCCCTTTCTTGCTCATTTTATTCATAAACCGCTAGCTAACGGTTAGGCTCAAAGCCGGCACATTTTTATTTATTGAATGTTTAGCGACTGCCGTGAGGTGAGCAAAACAATTACTTAAGCAGTCGCCTGTTCATAATTTAGCGTCACTGACTCCAAAGAAGAGAGAGAGCCAGTGCTGTAAGACAAACACAGCATCCATGCCTCACCGTGATTCGAACCCAGAGACATCTCGGACGAATGATCAGAAGCCATCGCATAGACCCGTGCGCCACCGGGGAGGCCCGGCATCATTACTTGAAAATTTAAAAGTTTCTTAGCCCTCTCGTGAAGAATCGCCCAAATTTATGAGTGAGTTTTCGTCTTCCAAGGCCATCCAGAAGGTTCTAGTGCTTCTTTGTTCGACAAGTTCCTTAACACCGAAATATATGGTTCCTTGCTTTCCAAACCAAATCATCTCTTGCGAATCATATAGACGTTAAATTAATTGGTGTCTTTGATCACGGCCAGTCGTTTGCAAAAACATGGTCAAGGTATAAACAATGTATCTATGTAAATGTGTATACTGTATCTGTACTTAATTCAAAATTCATTAAAAACTTTTTTCTGTTATAATTAACACTAAAACAGCTCAGCTTATGTTATGGATTCCTTTTAAACGCTCTTCTCGATATCATATTTTAGATATAAGAACTACAAAATAACACTTGGAGAAAAGAAAATTATTAAATCATAATGTCATTGTTGGTGAGATACACTTACCCCGAACAATATCCCCCTGGGAATCTGAAAGAAAAATAAAAATAAATTAAAGTTTGGTAATCTTCAAATACGTATCACGTAGCTTTATAATTAAACATGTTCGTTTATATACATGACAGGAGTTCAGAAATTATAAATACAAAAGATGTAATGGATGCGCATTTATCGCAGAGAAATCTGGAAACGTCTGCCTGCAGGACAATTCAAACATTCGCGAAAATGTATAAAGCCAAAGTGGAACATGTGCAAAAACGTTTAACACGCCAATTTAAAAATATTTATTTATTACTTGCTCTTATTAAATACTTTTTTTAAATTTCTAGTGTTAATTAAATGAGCTTAAACATTTAATATATTAAGCTGGACATATTTATATTTACACCCTTTTACGTATAATTAAACTTTTGGAAGAAACAGCACAGTTCTAAGAGCAATATGTCATTATGTCTTAAAAGAAATGTGTTTAATTAACGCATTATTCCAGCGCTTACATATGAAGCAGAGGCGGTGTGGACCTTAACTAAAAAAGACTTACGAAGACTGTAGACAACTGAAAGAAGCATGGAGAGATTCATGCTTGATGTAACCAAGAAAAATAAGAGGAGGAACTCTTGGATAAGGGAAATGACAAGAGTGGAATATATCATGATTAGAGTAAAATTCCTGAAATGGCAGGGGGATGGACGTATTGCAAGATGGATGGGTCATTGATGGATAACCGAAAATTTAGACTGAATTGCAAGGGACAGGAAAAGACCCAGAAGAAAGCCACGTGGGCGATGGGTGGATGAAATTCGAAAACATTCGGGAGTCAGATGGAGCAGACTGGCCGAAGACAGACCTTTGTAGAAGAAAATTGGAGAGACCTTCATCCAGCAGAGGACTGATAATGATTGACAATAATGATAATGATGATATATTTAAAACAAAAAATGTGACCTGCGATCTGATTCCTTTCTGCGAAAAAGAATTATTCTTCCTGTAGAACGATGAATAATTCTTTTCTGTAGAGAAAATTTGACACCCGTGATTTAAATCTTTTCTGTAGATCTATCCAGCGACTCGTCGAAGACATTTGTACGTAGACATGATTATGTCGAAGACATTTATACGTAGACATCATGACGTCAAAGACATTCTGTTCGAAAACGATTTGCTGTTTCCTTACCCCCACATGTAAAATCAAATCACCCATGGAAAAAAATTGTTTTCTACACATACGTATATCGCGCAATACTTATATGCCCAACTGAGGATTCCTTACAGAAAGAGCTTGACTTTCTTAAATGAGCTGCAATACCCAGAGGATATAGCCCTTCCGTTATACACAAAGCTGTCCAAAAATTTAGGAAACCGAAGCCTGTCTGCTCGTACACGCCAATATACCTCCCAGTACAAACCAATTGGGTGGTTATCCCATTTCCTCCTCAGATTTGCTTCTGAATTTCAAAAATTCTCAAAAGTTTTAAATTTAAATATATTTTCAAACTCATAAATAAGGCGAATTTGTATGGAGCAAAAGATTTCGTCGAAGACACAAATTCCTGGGGAATTTATCAGATACCTTGTGAATGTGGACTTTGATATATAGGACAGACCCTCAGGGCTTTAAGTTTCCGTGTGAAAGAAAGCAAAACCTACGTACGGAGCTATGAACTGAAGAAGTCATCGACAGCTGATCATTGTCACGAAAATAACCATAAATTTTTGTTTGGAAAAGCTTATTGATAAACCTGATTCGACTATCAAGCTTAATATATTAGAAGCTTTCCACATATACCAGAACTCTTCACGACTTGTCAACGACCTGACGTGTACGCCATTTCTTTCAAGAGGTTGGAAACAACTCATCAAAATCCGTGACCGTCAGAACTCTGGTGATGTCACAATGATTTGAATGTTTACGCTCCATTCGTCCTGATGATGCCGATCCAAACGCTCTGCGAAACTATAGTAGATGTTAATAAAACATTTAATTGTGAATAAACGTTGATAATATATTCCAACTCAACATCACAAGTATGTAGTCTTAAATTATACATATAGTGCATTTTTGAAGACTGAGCAAAGTACCCTGGATGTCAATGGAAATAACAAAATAATTTTGTCCATGGTAAACTAAAGTTCTACTCCAGGGAACGCGTCTTAGAATTTCTTTAAAGTTATGTACACCTGCTAGACAAAATTTCATAATTATAATAAAAAAGCGATCAGAGAGCAGAAGTTTTTTTCCAATCCGGAGTGGCTCTTTGCATATTGTTGAACGTTTAACGGTATAAATTTTGTTGGCTAATTAAAAAACGTAAGTGGCAATTACTAATCACTTATGAACCATTGCTACTGAAGATGGTTCATGGGTAAAATGCTTGTAACGTACCAGGAGATGTGACGTACCTGCCAGAAGGACGCACACGACATAAAGGCAGATAGGAAGCAGAATAAATGTCCGCGTAGCTTAATTGGTAGAGCAACTTATTCCGGAATGAGTGGACCCGGGTTCGAACCCCGGCGCGGATAAAAATGACGGAGAAATTCACTTCGTTGTAATGGCGCCCGAACTATCCGGATGACCCGACCGTTCAAAATCTCGCATTGGTGTGATGTTATTTCCACACCGCGAGATAGGAAAAATATAAGCAGCACTTCGAAAGAAAAAAAGAAAAATAAGGGGGAGATGATGTAACGTACCAGGAGATGTGACGTACCTGCCAGAAGGACGCACACGACATAAAGGCAGATAGGAAGCAGAATAAATGTCCGCGTAGCTTAATTGGTAGAGCAACTTATTCCGGAATGGGTGGACCCGGGTTCAAACCCCGGCGCGGATAAAAATGACGGAGAAATTCACTTCGTTATATGCTCACAATTAACGAATATCAGCGAATAGTGTAAGAAGAAACAAATAGATTATAAGCTGCATTTAAAAAAATGTTTTTCACATAGTTTAATCTGAATATGAATTATTACTAATTACGCGAAAAAAATTTTAAAACAGCGAATTTACCCTTTCAAGGCTTTCCAGATATTTAGGATAGAGTAGTAAGAACACTTAATTAGTAAATTCTTGTAATGCCAGTTTAGTGTGGCATTACTGAAAGATAAGCACTTTTACGGTTAAAAGAAAAACACTAATTTACATAAATCAAATGACTTCCACTTTTGTAAAAATATTACTTATTTGAAAATGTTTTGGCAAAAAATATCGTTGGTTTAACCGCATGTATGCGCTGAGTATAAAAATGAACTCAAAATTGTGCTTCAGTTGAAGGAAATGGTTCTCTGAAATTAATACAATGTCAGAAAGAAGTATTTTATTTTATGGCTGGAAAGAAGAAAAAGGAATTTATTTTTTATTATCTTTATTGACGATTGCTGTTTCTGGACCTCATAAATTTTCCAGCTAAGATTCGTCCACTAGTCATTATTGACTATGTAGTGTGGATCACATGCTGATGACTCACATACACTATACTGACAAAAGTCACCGGACACCTGGAAGAGAAACACAACATAGAATTTATTGACATACATTAGTACGGTGTCGGTCCACCTTTGGCCTTAATGCAGGCACTGACCCTTCGAGACAGGCTTTCGACAAGGTTTTGGAACACAGCGATAGGTATGTGCTCCCATTCAGTTCATAATGCTGCCGCTAACTGTTGCTTAGTAGCAGGCCTTGGTTCCAAACTTCTCATGCGGCGCTCGAATTCATCTCATAGGTGTTTTATGGGATTCAGATCAGGGATCTGTGCTGGCCAGTCCACATGCAATACGGAATTATCGTCGAACCACGCTGTAACAATCCTTGCTTTATGGCTTGGCGCATTCTCCTGCTGATACCAAAAGGCTCGGTTCCATAGTATTGCCACAGAGTTGGTAGGGCATAATTCTCCAGAATATCGAGGTAGACGTGCTGGTTAACAGGTCTGTCCAGGATAAACAATGGGCCGGGACTATACTACGGAAAACACTTCTACACGAGTACACTGCCAGCTCCAAACTCGACCGTAGGAACAGTACACTGTGGTAAATAGCGTTCCCCCGACTGCCATACCCGCACACGGCCATCAGACTGATGGATCGTATTTTTAGATTCATCAGTCCATAGGACCCGTTTCCATTGATCTACGGTTCACGATAAATGTTTTTTACGCCACGCTAAATGACGATGAGCATTCCGAGTGGAGATGAATGGCTTATGAGCAGCCGCACGACCACGGTAACCCATGGAATGAAGTTCTCTCCGAATGGTACGTTTACATACCGAGGTTCCAGCTTTTTTACTCACCTGTACACTGAGGTCTTTTGCATTACTCCGTCGATTAGCTGTAACGACTCTCCTGAGGCTTCGACGTCCTCTATCACTGATTTTCTTTGGTCTGCTGGTACCTTTTTCTGCTTCAAGCAAGCCATGTGTCTTCTACTTATTCAGTACATCCAAAACAGTTGACTTGGGTATGTTAAAGCGCCTCTCGGTTTATCTTATGGACAACCCACTAATATAACATCCAACAAGCTTTCCTTTCTCAAAGTCAGTTTTCTCCCGTCGCGACATTTTCACTCAACTTCACAGTACGATATGATCGCGGTCAGTTGAGGCTTCTTTTTATACGGTTTGCAGCTTTACCCCTCATCTTAACAAAGTAACAACGTAGTGGATCCGTTCATTTGCGTTTGAAGGGGTGACCATTGACTTTTGTCAATGTAGTGTATATTAAAGGATAGAAAAACTAATTCTAGCACTTATAAAAAGCATTTTTGAAAGACCAGGTGGTCTATATTTGTTGAATATACAAAAAGTAATTTTTAGAATTTTTGGGCTCTAATTTAGATGCAATTGTATGAAGGACCTTTATATATATTTTTGGAATTTGATCAATAATGGCGGAATTTTTTTTGTGAACAAAGATTTTTTTCTGCACCTTTAAAACAATTAGTGAGGAACCTATTCAGATATAACTGCTGTTGTTGTATTGTATCACTAGAAAAAAAACGGCTCGCTCTTCCTACCCCCTTATTAGGGAAAGGAGACGAAAAAGAACGAAATTGAACATTTAAGGAGTAATTCAAGTCACTCCCAACTAGCAACAAGACACAAACTGGACCGAAAGCTATTTAATACATAAATGTAAATTCAATTTACAGCTGCTCTGGGTGTAAAACACTTAACATTCACCAAAAAATAAAAGGTAAATTTAGGTTAAGAATTTTCATTAGGCCAAACTTGCAAAATAATTTTATTAGGTAAATAAATTAGTTTTAAGGCCTTTTCGTAAAATTAATATATTGTTTCCCCATTATTTTCCCCTGCTGAGCAGCAGGTCTCTATGGCAATGAAGTAAAAATAGCAAAGATTGGTGTTCTTCGACAAGGCAACTGCTTTTGGACATAGAAAAATTGGAGGCACGATCACGCACAAAAAACAAAACAAAACAGAAAACAACAAGGTATCCAGTAAATAACTCCAGTGTGGGGATTCAAATTATCATTTTGCATGCTTTACTTTTTCTAAAAAACGAATATTTAAGAGAATAGAATTTATATGTTCCATAAAAAACATCAGAAGAAATTTAAGAAAAGAATAAACAGTGTGTACATATATGTTGGATATAATAAATCTTGCGCGACCCCCGAAAGTTTTCAAATACCTCTCAAACCTTAACAAATGCATTTGGGGAATTGCAACGTGATTAGTCCTAAATGATATTTCACTCAGGAAAAATAATATAATAATGAATGTGGGTTTCCGAGAAAGTGAATCTCAGGCAAAGTCTAACGCAGATTAAAAACCCTTTAAATCTTTAGTTGGTGGAAATGAAAGAAAAATCGAACTGATAGATGAAAAAAGAGTATAATTCTCGACCAAGGTTTCGCTCTGCTATGACACCTGAGTGTATACAGAATATTCATTATTTTCAGGGTTTGTTAATAACGGTTACCAACGCCTGTATGTATCTTTTCCAAGAACGACAGTTTAAAAGTCAAAATGCACATTCGGACTTACTTATCAAATTACGCTTACCAATTTACGCAAGGGTATAGCAAATGTTTTCTCGTACTGTAGAGTTCGATCTGTATATATGTATATATTTTTTGATTCGATGCCTAATGAGAACTGATCAGATGATATGTAGAGGATTTGAGGAAGGGAGTGTCTGATCCCAAGTCTAAAACAACCCTTAGAAATAGGAAGCCAGGAGATTTGGGCTAGAGTACCCGATAGGAACGTAACACGGAAGCGAAGTACAAAGAGGGAGGAAGACGCGCTTATTTATTACCGGGGGGGAGTACCCGGGGTCCTACGGCTTAACTTGCCCATCCGACGCACGGCGGTCTTTAGTGGTTCGAACGCTCGTACCTGGCCAGGATCGAACCTGAGGTTATCTCCATGACAGTCACGAACGCTGACCACTAGCCCCCCCTCTCCAATGAGATCTAAGAACCACGGTGCAGTATATAAATCACCTCCCTCCCTTTATTGAAGGCCAAAGAGCCAGCACTGAAACTGAATCGCCCCACCCATGCCTCATCTGCGGCATAAGCATAGGGCAGCCTCTCCGACCATCTCCAATACGACAAATACGAAGACAATATTTCGTAATTATTATTTTTGTCATAATTTGTGGCGATTTCTCAAGATATGGCACACTTAAAAGTTCCATCGTAATGAAGCATGTACAGAAATCATTGTTCACTGGATTAACCGGGTTATTTCTTTGTTTTTGAAGTTCGGCCCTGTGTGTCTTTTGAACAAGACAAAGTGTCGCCCTTAAAAATTTGCATAATTGGTTACATTAAAGCATTGAGCGTCCATGACCAAGAGCAATTATGCGGCGCTATTTTTAGTAAAAGAAAAACAGGAATGGATAGGACTGTAACATCACGTACGTATGACTCAGGTCCAAGAAATAAGGCGTACTGTATGATAAAGTGCTATTCAGTTGTCGCGAATAAAACCTCCCTGAATGGCGGAAAAAAAGGAGGAAAATGATGTCAAAATTCCGTTTTTTAACGCCATATGAAAGGAAGAGCTAGAAACTATGGCAATGTTATCATCCGTATCAGAAAACGAAAATTTCCATTTGAAACTGGGCAATATAAGCATTTCAAGACACCCTTTGTTTTTCTGTTTTCACTTATGGTTGCTTACTGATATACAGTTTTAAACCCAAGTCTATTCCTAACCAAATATTATATTCGTAGGAGGCAGAAGCCTACGGATAGATATTCGAATTCATCACAATTCCAAAACACAGAATTATGCCAGTATTTGTATTTGCATTAATTTTCTTCATTTACGAGACACTTTGTAATAGATTTTGAGTTATGAAGGCACAGAAATTTTCAATTTTCCCTGCTGTAAAAGCGTAGGGAATTTCGATTTTCCTAGTAATTGACGACGGAATAGCTATAGGTGTGATTTCAATCAGTACGATCTTAGAAATCTTGGGAAAAAACACAATTCTGAAGAAAATCCCAAAATTTATGGATCTATTCAGTTTTCGTATAAAAATATCGCCAGTTTCTCGGTGTTTATATCCAAAAATGCCCCTACGCAAAAGAAAAATTTAAGCTAGGTATTGCAGTTTTCTGTCTGCCTTCCTTGAAAACGCCATCTGGTTGATGTGCGGAAACTTGGAAACTGATTGTCTATTCTACACCAAGTAATTAGGATTACTAGTATAATTATACTATTTTAAGGTAGGTAGTTTTCGTACGAAAAGAAATAAAAAAATTCCAAAGACATAGCGCTTAAATGCGGAATTCAAAAAATTTAGTTCATGATTCCACTGAACCACTGGTGCCTTTGAGTTTTCTACATTTACTGAAATGCACAGGTCCACTTTTTTTCAGTTTTCATTTTATGGTTTTCATTAATTCATTTTTTCATTTACGCATTTCTTTTGTTTCCCGGTAAGAATTTAACACTCCGAAAAATCTTGTTTTTTCTAATTTATGGTGTGTGAACTATTATACAATGCTGTCCGCTGTTACACAAGGAATAAGACATAAACGATTGCATGTTTCATAAGGGCTATCAAAAACTTTAGGAAATAATTTACGAATATTCCCTTCTTTTCTTTAATGTTACACGTGAACAACGAAGAAAGAACAAAACTTTACAACATTTTGCTCGATTACGGTGTTACTTCACAAAATATGAAAATGAAGATTTTCAATATTCTTTATTTCAGTAATGAAATGTTCTAGTTTCACATTTCGTGCTATGCCATGAATTCCAAAGTTCACCTTCGTTATTTACCCACCTTCACCAAACAACAGGCACACCTTCCCCAAATAAAGTGAGATAAGAGTTGTTTTTATTTGCAGCCTACGATGTCCACATACTAAAGGTTGGACATATGCAGAAACTTGTGAACATGTCATTTTTCTTTACGGCGTTGCTATAGTACTGATTTTCACGTCAGATAAATGTACATTAAAGTTCATGTGAGCAAGTACTTCCTTCTGTACAGCTCTTTGATATCCAGGATATAATTATTTGATACATACGCAATAAATATGTTATATCCGTCCTGCACCTATTATGTATAAGAAATGGGACTTTTCCATGGCGTATGTTTCGTTAAAGCAACGTCAATCTCAGCAAATTAAATGTAACTAGTAAAAGATCAGCAACCTGACAAAACGCAAGTGCTACAACATAACACTAATACTGTAACAACGCATGTAATCGCACATTCTTAGTCTACTGCTGGATGAAAGTTTCCCCAAGTCACTTCAACAGTTTTCTGACTTGAGAAATTTGTCCCATGTCACTCCGGTAGTCTTTCGAATTACATCCATTCGTCACCCACGCAGTTTCATTCTGCGTCTCTTCCTGCCTCTTTGCATCCATTGCAATGTTTCAGCTGTCCAACGGTGTTTAGTTCTTCTAGCAAAATGTCCAGCCCATTGCCACTTGAGGGTCTTCACTTTGATAGTATATCGATTTGCAAAATAAAGCCTTTCCTAAACAAATGTCAACCCCACCTTCTCGTGTTACACCTTGTTCTCACTGAAGGGACTCTGAAGCAGAGGAAGCACGGCCAGCGCCGGGCCGGGTCGGGCTTTTTTAGTTTAGAGAACAAAGCAACGGGCGCGGCCGGGCTTCTTCCCAGACACTTTCGGCTGGGCCAAGTCGATCCTTTCTTTTTATTACAATAGTAAAGAAGAAAAAAAGTCGTGTTTCCCAATTTCCGGATCTGTTTAACTGTTTTTTTGGCTTTATTCACTTCTATTACATAGCCCAGGGCGTAATCACAGAAGCGAGGAGAGCCACTCAGAGTGTTTCTACCGTCTGTAGGGTTTAGGATGGTAAAACCACTTTATGGATGTTGAAAACAAAAAGATTCGACCCCGAGCGAGTGTGAATGCTGCGTGAAGTGAGGGACAAGGGTGTCTGCAGTGGAGAGGGGGACAAGGGTGTCTGCAGTGGATGGGGTATGGGTGTATATTTGTATGAGAGAGTGGGACGACAGCGATTGTGTGTCCTATGCCTAATCAGTACAGTGATGAGCTTTTGTAGTTTTATAGCTTGCTAGTTCAGAGAAAAGGAAATTTTCAACACGCTTAGCCTTTCCCACTTCTCTCTCTCTTTCTCTCTCTCTCTCCCTCTCACACACTTTCTTAAAAAGTTATATTCTTCGGTAATTGCCAAAGTTTAGTTAATACTTTTAGGTTCATATTCAACTAAATGTTTTCAATGATATCTAATTTTATTATTTAATTTTCACAATTTAATAAAATACAATAAAAAGACATTATAATTCAAAATAGCATATAATTGGCTAGAACGGGCCTAAAGAATAGCTGCAATCGACAGACCGTGCCGAGTGTCTAATATCTGAAACGGGCCGGGCCTTAAACGCAGGAGGTTGAGCCGGACCGGGCTCATCAAATAAGGCCCGTGAAGACATCTGCTCTGAACTCCGACCAAAGCCTTGTTATTGGAAATGGAGCAACACATTCCCACATGCACTAAAGTGCATGGCGAGCTGTCCACATTTTGTTGTTCCACATTCACTGACACTAATGAGCAGCTTGGCTATGCCTCACCTCGATAGCCATGAAATTCCAATTCGGTTTAAACAAATTAAATACAACTAGAAATATCAGTAACCTAATGAAAAACAAGCGCAATAACCTAACACTGAATTCGTTTGCAATCACGCGGAGTTAAATATTTTCGAAACCGAATCTCGCAATTTCATGAAAGATACTATTCACGCGTTTCCGAAATTAGTACGTTTGGTGAAAATGCATGCGATGAAGCGTAATGGTAAGTAACACACTGTTAAAGTGCAAAAGAAAGTTGCTTTACTTACAGACACTGCATATTAGAAGAAAGCAGACCATAGCAAAGAAGATGGAATAGGCGGAAAACTGCATCTTTAATTCAAGAGTCACCGACACAAGAGGTAATGAAATCAAGTGAATTCGGTTGCACTGTGATGCTCAGACTGTGCTCTGTTCTTCTTATATAGTGTCACACGGTATTATTGTTAAACTAAGTTGTCCTGGATTTTGCATTTATTTTGACCATTTGCAGAATTAATCTATTGACGTCATTTAGCCTATTCGCGTAATCGAGAAAAATTGCCACTTCGATCTATCTAAATCTTTGACCTGCTTTTTCTACGTACCATTTCTGACTAGCTTGAAATTTCGCGTCGCTTTTAGCAATTTCTAATATTGTCAAGCATTTTAAGATTTCTAATACGGTAAACAGATGTGACGTCTTTATATTCAGAAATATCTTTTACGGATTCGTGTTTGATGTTCTCTTCAGGTACATCGGCGAATTTTGGATTCTTTTGTTTCAGTTGTGACATTTTTCTCACTTCATTTTATTTATTCACGTGGCAAGGAAGTGCAACCAGGTGTATCTATCTAAGTCGCTGACCTAATTACGGCTACATGCGTCTCTAAGAGTAGCAGACCTTGCACTGCCTTCTGGAGTTTCTAACAATATCAAGTTCACCTCAACGACATCAGTTATGACGTCCTTCTCTTTATTTTCAGAAACCACGTTTCCAGTCTTCCCTTTGAGGAACTTTAGACACGACAGATCATTATGAATTCCTTTCGCCCATAAGCGATATTTGTTTCCTGACATCATACCATCTAATCATGTAGCAGAAAACAGTCACCTTCAGAGACCTAGCCTAAAAACGGAATCAATATATCTGTAATCCTTGATCTGCTTTCGGCTGCGTGAAATTTCTGGGAATGTTTAAAATTCCATTGTGCTTTGGAATTCCTAGAAACTTCTCAAATATATTTTTCTTTTAATTTTGCGTTAATGCAATTTTGACGTCCTGTTTAAATTCGTTAAATCTTTTGGAAATGCTGAAATGTGACCTCACTCGTTTAAGTAAAATGTTAAGAAAATCTACCGAAACCTGTTTCTGATAATTACAGAGGAGCAATTCCTCTAATTTCAGGGACATAAAGGTGCTATAATAGCCACGAAGAACTTACCATTGCCTGAAAATGGAACAAAACGGAGAGTAAAATTAAGTAATAAGCTTCAGAGTTGTAAACGTGTGTTTTTGCGGGTGGAAAATCCGCGCTTAGGGTTTCATTCTGCTTGACCTCCTGTGGACGCCAGACCGTTATACCTGTTAGCCCGATTTGAATGTAAGTCTTTTTGCATGAAGAAGTTTGAATTATTAAAAAAAAATCTGTAGCTGTTGGTCTGTTGTCGATGCAAAATTCTCCCGTTATAGGGAGTAAATGAAATTCTACAGAATCAAAATGCAAATTGCAAAAATATTTCTTTTTCTTTCGGTTACTTTTCCCACGAACAATATTTATAAAAAGGCATGATGAAAAAATACATGATGAAATGCTATAAAAATATATGACGAGATGATATGAAAAAATACATGATCAAAATTATGAAATTTGGTAAAAACCTTAATGATATCGTACGTTAGAGAAAGACTGACTCCAAAACATTTTGCAAGAAACAGTTCATTGCGATAAAAATGACCACATCCAGAACGAGGTGAAAATTAAGGAGTCAAAATTAAAAATGCGAGCTTTACAGCGATGTTTCGTGTCGTTAATGATAGTGTCAAGGAGCTCAGTCGGTAGTAACAACCATTATACGTGCAAAGCATGTCTAAGCTCCTCCAGTTCTTTTGAACGGGGTTTGAGACCAACAACACATATCCCTAGAGTATTCAGGACATGCTCGATTGTATTACGGTCAGAAGATCTGGCTAACCAACCATGCATGCAATGATCTGCTCTTGAAGATACTGTCACTCGATGGCAACTAGCGTTTGTGTCTTGAAGGAGAAATACATAAGCAATGAGCCATGTGAGAGGTAGTTTGAGATGGCGCTGTTTCTTCGGAAATAAACAGTCGTTTGGCTTGGAACTTACTTATAGGTAGAAAGAGCATTTCATGGACTATCAGAATTTGCTTTTGTGGTGGACATGAATGTAAATTAATTGTAACATGGACGATAAAACGGCAGTTCGAGTACTGTTGCGTCATTATTGGATAAACGGACTATCTGCGCATACTACGTCCTTGATGTAGCGATTAAAACGATAGTGGTTCTTGTTTGTCAACCTTCCAAACACTGTGCATGCCCTACGGGCCATCCAGATTAAATTTTTTCTCGTCGAGAAAATAGTTTTCCGCCACTCAGAGCTCCGATTCATAAGGCTGCGAGGGAATTCCTTTCGATTGGCTTTGTGTATTGAAGACAGCATTGGTTTCCTCTGGAGTTTCTCGAACCAAGTCCTTATTGATTCAGCAACTGTAGTGTTCGTCGAATAGTAACTGGCAAATCTAATTCGTCGTGCCGTTAGTGGTTAGCAACCCGGGCGCTATCTGAGAGACGCGAATTCGATTCTCGCTCCAGGTCGACGAAATTTTTAAGTTTTCCGATATTATCTGAGTAGCCATCCTTGTCGTATTCACACCAAAAAATGGATTGTCATCTTCAAAATTTGAAACATTTCTGTTTGATGCTTTGCGTGCCTCAGAAGACGAAGTTTCCGATTCGTAACTTAGATGGTATACCAATGCCCTTCTTTTTACTGTTCCCAGCTGGATCTTTCATTTAATTTCGTACGACTTTTGAGCTCCTGTTGATAGCTCGGGCAATATCTGTAGCATTCATATCAGTTTGTGCTCTTAAGACATCGATTTCCCTCCATTTCGATGTCAGACAGTCGAGAGCCAGACGCCATGCTAATTTTTTAAACCTCACACTTTCAACAAGTCAGTTTGGTAATTTTGTTTTGATATAAATCACTAACACCTGTTTCCCCCAAAGAGCACCTATATCGCCAAACATTCAGCTGAGCAGCGCAATAATTGCTTCGCTTTTTAACGGCTGATTTCTCTGATCAGCTTTTGATACGCTCGCGGAGCGTACCTTCATGGACACCCATGAGAGCGTTTGGAATTTCCATATGACAGCGGTGTGTATAACACAGGAACTGTCCTTCATGCCTATTTATATCTGTCAAAATATGAAGAGCCATAACTATTTCGTATACCGTACTGGGCGCCTTGAGGATTGATATTTTTGTCTTAGAAAAATTCACAGGTATTCGAAAAAAGCAAAAATAAATCATTATATCCAGACATTCGGTCTACAGTGCAACGAGTGCACCATCAAATTAAGAAGAACCCGTTATTCCTAGTGAAGAAGAATATTACCTTTTGTTTTATTAATAATCTACATTCTCTGATCCAATTGTACTCCATTTAAATAACTTACTTCCTTTCATAGCTTTCGCCAAAAAAAAAAAAAAAAAAATAAATAAATAAATAAAACCAGGAAAAACTATTGGATTAAATATAAAAGAAGTATCTTGGAGTCACCTTTCATCAAAAATTTACTTTGGCAACCCATATCAATATTGCTCTGTTAATAGCTACACATTTTCGAGGCAGCTTATTTTATTTCACTGAGCAAAGCATTTATTTATTAAGAATATTTTTCCCGTTATTGCTTTGTGACTGCGCTGTTAATGCTTGTGGGCACTCGCTTACGGGGGAGAACTCGATGTCTTTCAATGACTTTTTATCCGTTAAATTAAAGGCGATATATTTTTTATTCACAGTCATGAAATTTGAGAAAAACTAAATGCGGAAATTCTCCGCCACAATGCTTAAACTTTATGAGAAACTCAATGAGTTTTTTAGCAAGCTGTAACTCAATTAATTGCCTATACCACTGCACCATAAATATGCTTATGTTCTTGCCGTATATTTTACTAGCTCATTCCTAATTTGCTGGAGAATTTTCTGTTTAACACTAAGAATAAGCGAAAATTAAAGTATTGGCTCATTGTTTCTTCCGAGAATGAGTCTTTCAGTTTGTCTTACTCCTTGAAACGAACGTCATCTCCTTTTCTTTGTTTTGAAACTCCTGAGGAACCCTCTTGAATCCAGCTATTTGTTTTTATATTCAGATGGCCCCTGTAAATTCCATATAACATGTAACGTATATTCTACTTTAATTTTCCTTTTGAGTTACTTTTTCTCTGTAAATTTGAGTTTGTTCTCTTAGACCTTTTCAAACCTTAACGTTATGTCTTTTTTCTCTCACAAGAATGAGGTTGGCAACAATCGAATTCAGAGTGAGTGACGTATGAATGTGATAAGAGCGATAGATAAAAAGGACGATACAGCAGTTTATGTGTGTGTGTGGAGATGTTCGATCAGTGTTAAGAAAAATGTGAAATTTACAACTTGTAGTCCCATATTGTGGAGTTCTTCAAATATTGCTGGGCCAATAAAAGCTTATCGTAAGTCTCACTTCTGTATATGTTTCGTCTGGCGGCAAAAGCCTAAATAGCAACTATTGCATCGTATTCTCATTTAGTTCAATATTTCTTTAGTCATGGTTTTAGACGTAACGTAACACCAATCTTGTTCACCAAAAAGCGTCGTTATACACTATAAAACTGCCTTCACTCTGTAGTCAAGAATCCCTGAACGTATGAAAATGTATTTTAGTACATATTTACATACACTACTTTGGAATGAACTTTGAAGATCTTTTTTCCTTCTCAGTATCTCTCTTCCGACAAATTCATTTTGTCATTATTTTTCATATATTCACAATGATTACTTAGAAAGTAATCTTCCCAAAATCCTTATTTTGAGGATAGATTCGGCCTCCATTCGAGAGTTTTACGTCTTGTCTATCTTATTCTCCGTTTGCAGTCATTCCGACCATCCACGGATACATCTCTTTCCAGCCAGCGGTCAACACACAACTCATTTTTTACGCTTTCCAACAGTAGGTTGAAGAAGCGTATATGCTCCAGCTTTGTCCGTCCGTCCGATCGTCCGTCTGTCCGCAAGATAACCGGCGTAAAAATGGTTCAATTTCGATGAAATTTTAGTATGTGGTAGGGGACCACCTGGGAACGAACCCTATTGAAAATGGGACAAATGGGGCCAAAGGTCACGACGTAGGAGCGGGATCATTCCATTGCCCTTATGCTTCATAACTTGCGTAAATATGGTTCGATTTCAATGAAATTTTGCTATGTGGAAGGGGACCACCTGGGGACGAATCTTATTCAAAATGGGTGAAGTGGGGTCAAAGGTCAGGATATAAGAGCGGGATGCATTCCATTGCCCTTATGCGTCATAACGTGCGTAAAAATTGTTCGATTTCGATGAAATTTCAGTATGTGGTAGGGGACCTCCTGGTGACAACCCCTATTGAATGTGGACGAAATGGGGTCCAAGGTCAGGACATAGGATTGAGATCCATTCCATTGCTCTTATCCCATATTATCCATGTGGACGTCAAGTAATTTTGCTTCCTATACTTCCAATGGAAAAACTTTTGTACACATTTCCTTCACAATTAGTGTGTTCCCAAGGATAAAAATTTGAACATCGATTAAAATAACTTTATTATAACTTGGAATACTTAATATTTTCTAAATCGTAACCACAATTATGTAAAAAATCAATAACTTTTCCTTTGGTGGTGTTGAGACCAGAAAAAGGATGGCGCGACGTGTACTTTGATGACGTTAGTAGACAAACAAATGTGGGATTCCATAATTATGGTTATGTTTTAGAAAATATTAAGCATTGCAAATTATAAAATGAAGCTATTTTAATCGATGTTCAAATTTTCATCCTTGTGAATGCATTAATTGTCCAGAAAAAAGATGGCGCGACCTGTATTTTCATGACGTCAGTAGACAAACAAATGTTGGATTGCATAATTACGGTTATGGATTAGAAAATGTTAAGTATTCCAAGTTATAAAATGAAGATATATTAATCGATGATCAAATTTTCATCCTTGGGAACGCATTAATTGGGAAGAAAATGTGTATAGAAATTTTTCCATTCGTAGTACAGGAAGCAAAATTACTTGACATTCACCTTAAAGGAGCAATTCTTGTATGTATGTAAATTTTATTTTGAAAACGGCTCTAAGGATTTTCAAAAAAGTCGTTAACCTACCGTTTTCTGCTACTGGAAATCGATTTAGCTTGATCTCGACTTTAAGAAAATTTGTTTAGTGGGTTAAATGACCACCTCGAATTACCAAGTCTGTAGTGTGGTGTCATGGCGTCGCCGCATTAGATGTTGGCGCGCGGTCATGCCATCTATCTCATTACGTCACGCGTTGTTTGTGGATCCTATTAAAGTTTTATAACGTCACACCTTGCTAGCAGATGGTCGCGATTCCCATCTGCCTCATTACGTCACGCGTTGTGTGCGTATGTTCGTCAGCAATATAAATTGCGTAAAAATCGTTCGATTTCGATGAAATTTTAGTATGTAGTAGGGGAACTCCTGGGAAGGAACCCTATTGAAAGTGAACGAAATGGGGTCAAAGGTCAGTACAAAAGAGCGGGATCCATTCCACTGCTCTTATGCGTCATAACTAACGTAAAAAAGGTTCAATTTCGATTCAATTTCGATTAAAGACCACCTGGGGACAAATGCTATTGAAAATTGGCGAAATGGGGGTCAAAGGTCGGGACATAGGAGCGGAATCACTTCCATCGCCATTATGAGTCATAACTTGCGTAAAAATGTTTCGATTTAGATGAAATGTTGGTATGTTGTAGGGACCTGTCTGGGGACCAATCCTATTGAAAATGGGCGAAATGGGGTGAAAGGTTAGGATACAGGAGCGGGATCTAAGCCATAGCGCTTATGCATCATAACTTACGTAAAATTGCTTCGATTGCGACAAAACTTTATCATGTTATTTCGGAGATATACTGAACCAGTTCTGTTGAATATCATCCAGATGGATCAAAGTTCAAGGCACAGGGGTGAGATTTATTTCACAAATATTTTCCTCATAACTTGAGTAATAGCTTGAGTAATGATTTCTAGTATATTGGAAAGCGTATCATAATCAATGCATTGCATGACTTTACTAACTTGTTTCTAGTTCGCCACACTTATGTTCTTGCTTCTCTTTGCTTCATCTCATTTGCTAGGCTATGGTATGTGAACGTGTGTCAGAACTACTTTTTTACGCTTTCCAACCGTAGGTTGAAGAAGCGTATATGCTCCAGCTTTATCCGTCCGTCCGTCCGTCCGCACGGTAACTCACGTGAAAATGGTTCGATTTCGATGAAATTTTAGTATGTGGTAGGGAACCACTTGGGTACGAGCCCTATTGAAAATAGGCGAAATGGGGTCAAAGGTCCGGCAGGGCATAAGAGCGGGATATATTCCATTGCCCTTATGCGTCATAACTTGCGTAAAAATGGTTTGGTTTCGATGAAAATTTATTATGTGGTAGAGAGCCACTGGGTACAAACCCTATTGAAAATGGGCAAAATGGGGTCAAAGGTCAGGACACTGGAGGGTGATCCATTCCATTGCCCTTGTGCATCATGACTTACCTAAAATGCTTGGATAGGATTGCGACAAAACTTTATCATATTGTTCCTGAGGTATGGTGAACCGGTTCTGTTGAATATCAGCAAAATGGGGTCAAAGGTCATTGCACAAAAGAGAGATTTATTCCACAGCCATTATTCTCATAACTTGCGTAAAACTGCTTCTATTGCAACAAAACTTTATCATGTTGTTCCGGAGGTATACTGAACCGGTTCTGTTGAATATAATCGAAATGGGGTCAAAGGTCAGGACACAGGGGCAAGATTTATGCCACAGCCATTATCCACATAACTTGAGTAATAATTTCTGGTATGTTGGAAAGCGTATCATAAACAATACACTGTATGATTTTACTAACCTGTTTTTTTTTTAGGTCTGTACCCATTTCCTTCACAATTAGTGTTCCCCAGCATGAAAATTTGAACATCGATTAAAATAACTCCATATTATAAGTTGGAATACTTAGTAATTTCTAAAACATAACTATAATTATATTAAAAATCAATAACTTTTCCTTTCGTGGTGTTTAAATCAGAAAAAAGATGGCGCGACCTGTACTTTGATGACGTCAGTAGACAAAAAAATGTTGGATTGCATTATTATGGTTATGTTTTAGAAAATATGAAGTATTCCAAGTTATAAAATTATGCTATTTTAATCGATGTTCAAATTTTCATCCTTGGGAACGCATTAATCGTGAAGAAAATGTGTACAGACGTTTTTCCATTGGAAGCATAGGAAGCAAAATTACTTGACGTCCACCTTAAACAAAGTTCAAGAAAAGGTACTTAGAGTTCTTTTTTTATTCCATCAATACCTCATAGGCACTTCACTCGATATCTAATGCTCAGGAAGAACTAATTCTTAGCAGCACTAATAATTGATTATATTTATCACTCGAACTCGCAAACTTCAAGAGCAGACATCTTCAGCGCAAGACAGCTTCCCCGAATATTATACCACAGATCCACGGACACTATCTGCATGAAAATATCGCTTACAGATTTCGTTTCCACGACTACCGCTAACGCATCACACGTACCTGCTAGCTTAACACATTATATATACAACGATCTTGCCTGACAACCATGCATACGTCATTCACTCTTTGCCACATAACATTCAATGAGTGAGAAAATATAACGTTAAGGTTGAAATGCTAAACGCAGTTCCGGTGGCGCCGTGGTCTAAGCGTTGGATCGTCCGTGATGGGTACGGGTTCGAGTTCCGTTGAAGCATGAATTTTGTCTTTGTCTCACGGCATTGGCTCTCTCCCTTCCCAGGAACCAGTTGCCCCGTCTGTTTATAGCCACCGAGTTGCTCACGGTGGTCGTTAAACCTTCAATTAAAATAAAAAGAAACTCTAAACGAGAACAAACGTAAAGTTTACATAGGGAAAGACAACTAAAATTGAAAGTTAATTTAGAATATACGTCATAAAGCTCGACATTCCGTAACCTTTCTTATAAGAAACACCATACAGTGAAGTTATATCTCTTTAAGTTTCGTGTTAGTTTTTATCAAACCGAATTCTCAAGAATGTTTTGGCTGCGACTGTTGAGTGGCGCAGAAATCTAATCAATCGGGTCTTCATAGTACAAAGCTTTCAAGAGTTCAGATTCAATATGAAGGATAGCTAAGGACTTAAGATGATGTTCAAACATCAGAAAACGTAGATATGTCTTCAATAATAATAATACGGAGGACACTGTTTCGGCAGAACATTTTCTACCACAAAAAGTATACCTCCCTAGGTATAATTTTGGTGGTAGAAACTGTTCATTGGTAGATACGGTCGTGGTACTTACCTAGAACTCCTCACATCCGTGAAAGGAATTGTCCGAAACATAGGAGAGAGGCATAGAGAACAATGGTCTAATATCCGTACCTTTTCAGAATATACCGTGAGGATGAAGAGCTAATTTGTCATCTGTGCTCTGTCGCAGAAAACCCCTCTGAGCGTTTAACCTTGAACACAAGTTTTTCAAGCCTTACCCGAAAAGCATCTTCCACTTGTTACGTTCACTATCTGATACGCAAGGTTGTCTGATACGTACTCGTTCTGTGCTGTTTCATTTCTCACTCGGCACTTTTACGGGAGTTCTGCGTTGTCGGCGTTCACATAAGTTTGACGTTTAACTCGTCATTTACAATCTGCTGGCTCTTACCTAGTTTTCCATATTTTGAGTTAAATTATTTCATAAACTTCAATTTTTGAAAGATCATATTACTTTCCTATAACAGAGGTATGAGAAAGTAAAAAAAATACTGCGTAAATTTGCGTTGAAGTGGGGAACGTTTGAAATGGAAGGAGCAAAATTTCAACTCTCGCTCTCCCAGAAAAAAAAACGTTCTCCGGCTCTGGTTCTATCTTTCGTGATCTCCTTCCTCGAAACATTTTTGCGTTCCCAATCCCTACTTCCAGGGCGAGCAAGATGGCTGGACCTCCATCAAAACAAAACTTTTCACCAATGTATAGCGCTAGAATTGTCATCTGATACACACGACACTGATACACAGTAGCGTTGTATGCAACATTGCTTCATACAGAAAAATGTAATTGTATTAGCACGCGCTATAAGAAAAAGTAGCTCGTAGCGACGAATTACAGTAAAAATCCCGCTACTTTAAAAAAAATGAAAAAAATTCTCCAAATGACAGGACATTTCCAAATTTTCTGAAATATTATTGGCTGGAACAGGGGCTGGGTATGCCCTTCTTAGAGTCACGTAACTGACTTGACTAACATTGTAAAAGGCAGACAAACTGCTGACAATTTTTTACTTATATCTTTCTGCCTGCTGAACACACGCACATATTTTCTACAGGGTTTTCAAAAAGGGGCTTTAGGATTTTGAATGCTGATTACTAACGAGTTTTTTTTTCGTTTTTTTCAGGTGGAATTTCATTTACCCTAAAGGATGTTCTATACGAGTGAAACAATGGCGTCGTATTCACAAGAACAACGTACTGAAATTATTAAAACTTATTATTAAAATGGTCGTTCCATAAAAGAAACCCATCTCAAAATTCGTGAATTTTTCGGTGCATCGTCCTTCTAAACAAACAATTCGAAATGTAGAAAAAAATTTGAACAAACTGTATCTGTTTACAATAAACCATCTTCAGAGAGACCTAAAAGTGCACGTTCTGTTGAGAACATTGCTGCTGTACATGCAAGTGTCGTAGATTACCCATCAACATCAATTCGACGGCGTTCTCAAGAACTTGGCATTGCTCAAACCAGTTTGTGGAGCATTTTACATAAAGATTTGCATGTTTAGAAGATTCAGTTAACGCATGAGCTGAAGGTAACGGACCATTTGCAACGCAAGAATTTTATTACTTGGATGTTAGAACAAAGAGCAACAGATCCTCATTTTTTACGTAAAGTCATCTTCAGTGATGAGGCTCATTTTTCGTTAAATGGCAGTGTCAATAAGCAAAATTGTCGCATTTGGATAGGTGGGGAGAAGAACATCCTAAAATTATACACCAACAATCACTGCATGCAAAAAAATTTACCGTTAGGTGTGGTTTGTGGTCTAGAGAAAACAACGGCCTATTTTTCTTTCAAGTGGATAATGACAATGCTGTTACCGTGAATGCAGGGCGTTATAATGCGATGATTAAAGATTTCTTGTTGCTTCAACTTAATGGAATTGATATTTCTGATGTTTATTTTCAACAAGACGGTGCTACGAGCTATACAACGCAAGGGAACATAGCATTATTACGCACGAAATTCCTGGACTTGCCATTTCACGAAATGGTGATGTGAGTTATCCTCCGAGATCTTGCGACTTGATACCGTTGGACTTTTTCCTTTGGGGCAACTTGACAAATAAAGTTTACGTCAACAAATAAGACAACGTTTCACACTTAAAAGATAACATCCGAGCCACCATAAGCGAAATTATTGTCCCAATGCTTGAAAATGTCATACAAAATTAGGATGTTCGTATCGATGCCTATCAACGTGCCAGTAGTGTACATTTAAATGACATCGTCTTCCACATTTAATTGTAATCGATGGTACTTTGATTTCTAATAAAGAAATACGATTTATTCCATGTATTTCGGTTTTTATTACAAAACAACATCCCAAAGCCTTTGTTGGATAACCCTTTATTTAAAAAGATAACACAACAAAAGTTTTGAAACCATATTTGTGGATATGGACTCCAATTCTTCCTGTCACGAAATGGAAGGAAATTTATTCTTCCGCCTAGAAGCAGTGGACTCAAGCTTCAGTGTGTTTTGATGCTTTATTATACGGCCTGCAATGAGAGAAAGGGATTATTACTTTCCCAGTTTCCATTTTGTTTAGCATATTATTTCTAATACATATTGCTCTTTGAAGGGCAACATCCTTCTAAAAATTCACTAAGAAAATATGGACATTTTGCTTCTAGACAAGAATTCTTTTCTTGTTTCGGAGTTTAACGACACGTCAGTAGGTGAAGCACGTGTCAAGACGACAAATCTGCAGCGGTTCATTCCGTCGGTGTAGTTTAGTCGGTTAGAACAACTGGTTTGTTACAGTGTGACGTACTACAGAGGTAAAGCACGCGTCTACACGACAAATCTGCAGGGATACATTCCGTCGGTGTGGCTTCGTCGGCTAGAACAACTGGCTCGTTACTGTGTGACGTTGCCGCCCCGGTGGCGCAGTGGTCTAAGGCGCTGGCCTCTGATCGTTCGTCCGTAAGGGGTCCGGGTTCGAATCCCGTTCAGGCATGGATGTTGTGTTTGTCTTACGGCACTGGCTCTCTCCCTTCCCTGGAACCAGTGACCCTAAATTAGGGACGGGCGACTGCTTATAGCCCATTGAGTTGCTCACGGTGGTCGTTAAACCTCCAATCAAAAAAAAAAAAAAAAAAACTGTGTGACGTACTACAGAGGTGAAGCACGTGTCTACACTACAAATATGCAGGGATACATTCCGGCGGTGTAGCTTAGTGAGTTAGAACAACTAGTTCGTTACTGTGTGACGTACTACAGAGGTAAAGCACGTGTCAAGACGGCAAATCTGCAGCGTTACATTTCGTCGGTAAAGTTCAGTCGGCCAGAACAGTTCACTCCGGAACGGAGAGACGCGGTCTCGATAATCGTCACCGGCAAATTTGTGAATTTCACACCGTGACTCTCCGAGTGCATTAGGTTCATGGTTTTGCACAATTTTGGTATCCGAAGGACATTCCACAGAACACTTGACATGAGGTTCGGTAATCGCGATATTTCTCTTGATATCGTCAGGAGACGCGCAGAAATTGGCGTCCATTCAAACTTAAGCTGTAAAAGATGGGAATCAAAAATATCATTCTCCAGACAACATTCTAAGAGGCCACCCCGGTGACGCAGTGGTCTAAGCGATGACATCTGATCATTCGTCCAAAAGGGGTCCGGGTTTGAATTCCGGCGAGACGTGAATGTTGTGTTTGGCTCTTTCCCTTCCCTGGAACCAGTGACCCTAAATTAGGGACGGCGACTGCTTATAGCCCAACGAGTAGCTCACTGTGGTCGTTAAACATTCAATAAAAAACATTTTAAGATATTTATTATAACGGATTTATCGCATTCCCTTAGAACACTGCTTCGAGGTATTGATCAGCAGCGTTAGACAATTTTCTCCCGGCAGGGTAATCAATGTACTTGATTTATTCAGCTGGATAGACAGGTTCCGATTTACGAGGAAACAAAACTTCTCATTTAGAGTAAATATTTCGGAGGACCGGTGCCATTAACATTTTAAAGGTGAGAACAAGCTTTCTTTACCTGGAGGGGCGAGACTTGATATTACGCCCCTTCTTGTTCAAAAGTTCTTTTTTTCTTTGATCGGGTGTTTAATGACCACCGTGAGCAGTAGCCCACCAACTGAGGGGTTCCAACGAGTCTGGATCAACCCCCTCCCACCCTTAAAGATAATAGCAAGCAATGACCCTAAGATATTGTGCTTTTACAAAAATAAAACACTCATTCACAATATAAAACCACTCACTTGTACATTCTTGATAAATAAGTATAAAGGACAACGTCTCTGTACGAACAAATGAATAAGAAAATCAAGGAAGCAATAAAATTAAAGGCCGTAAAACTTCCAATTCATAAGTTTAATCTAAAGATACACATTAGTACTTTCGGGCCACTTTGGTCCCATCTTCAGATATGAGGTGAACACTTGAACAGTGCTGCGAATTATAGAAACCAGACAGTATGGGTAAACATAGTATGTGTGTGTGTTACGTCAGCGATGTTTAAGGTGGAGCTCCCACGTTTTGTCCAATCTCCTCTGGGTGATTATATAATATTTTTCCATACACATAGTAAATAACATGGTATATAGTCATTACAACATTTGTTACGGGCTTTAGAAATAAATAGACTTTCAGTCAATAACAGCATTGAACGAGATCTTGGCGCTACTATTATTCTTGCATGGTCCCAATCCGGGTAGAAAGTTCCATCGTTGAAAGTTCGCGTCAAGGCAGTATTTTGAAGCCCTGTCTTGATGTTATATTTGTGTTCCCGGACTCTTCAGGCAAGACTACGAGCTGTAGATCCGATATAACAAGAAGAAAGCTGGCCCGTCCCAACAAGTAAGGGAATGCTGTAGATACCCCATTTTTGCTCTTCTGGGGTTTTTTCTCGGTCCTTTCGGATCATGGTTAGCATATTGCAGGATTTGGTGCCGAAATCCAAGCAGAAACGGTGACAGATGTTTCTGCGGGGTTCAGTGAGAGCTGGAATATAATCTGTTGAACCCACGTATCTTTTAGAGTGATCATCAATTCGTTGTAGCAAAGAGCCCAAGGTGGTTCTGACACGTGAATGAGTTCTGTTGATCAAGTACGTAGGGTATCCAAATGCTTTAGCAAGCTCAGTTATCCAATGGATCTCCTCAATACAAGTTGGATGGTCAGAGGATTGGGTATAGGCTCTTCTCTGAAGAAACCTTAAAGAGGCAAGTTTTTATTAGGCGGGTGGGCTGAGTCATAAGGAATCATAGTTGGTATAGCTGCTGGTTTCCTGTAGACAGAAAATAATATGAAGTTATTATTAAGTGGTGAGCGTGATATAAGTATATCAAAAAAGGTAACTTATAATTTTGTTCAATTTCAGTAGTGAAGTTTATGGATGAGGTCTGTAAAGAGAATTCATTGGCAAATATAATTAATTCTGCAACTGAGTATGGCCAAGTAAGTAGAATATCGTCCACATAACGAGAGTATAATAGGGGTTTTAAGGGATTATCATTCAGAAATTTTTCTTCGAGATGCTGCATGAAGATTTCTGCCGGGGTGGCCGAAAGTGGGGATTCCATCGCAGTTCATCTGTCTGTTGGTAAAAAATATTCTGAAACTGGAAAAATTAACGCTTTTTAATAAGGTAAAGAGCACTCATAATAGCAGAGATCTCGGCAGGTGGGAGACAGGAATCAAGAAGACGTGATTCGATAACTTGATGAGTTAGGTCAATGGGCACATTTGGATTTAATGCCACGACGTCAAGTGAGGCAAGAATGAAAGAGCCTCCATGGTGTTGAATTGATTTTAGCTTTTCAATTACTTGAATAGAATTCCTAACAGAGAACGTGGATCCTTGAGTAAGATTGGCTAAGTATTTAGAAAGTGCAGTTCCTAATGGCCTGGTCGGGCTGGAGTTGCCCGAGACAAGTGGGCGAAGTGGAAGCCCCGATATATGCAGATTTAACTTCCCAAAGATTCTGGGAACTCGAGGTCCCGGTGGAGGTCGAAGTGAGTTATCAAAGCAAGAAGGGAAAGAATTACATTTCTTTAGTTGTCTCAACGAAGAAATAATTCCTTGTGTTGGGTCTTTAGATCCAACGACGTGAGGGATTTCTGAGATTGCATCATTCATTTTTTCGATGTAGTCACATTTATTTACAACAATACTTTCGGACCAAAGTGGCCCGAAAGTACTAATGTGTATCTTTAGATTAAACTAATGAATTGCAAGTTTTACGGCATTTTAATTTATTGGTTCCTTGATTTTCTTATTCATTTCTTTTTACAGAGACGGTGTCCTTTATACTTATTTAATACACTCATTGTCATAACAATGCGCGCACCAAAAAAAAAAAAAAAAAACCATGCAATTAATGTAAAACTCAGAAAATTGCTACGAGGAGGGCAGACATGCTAATGATTAAAGTTTCGTGCGATTCCACATGCCCGCGTGTCCAGGACCACCGCTGCAATCGGAATCCTTTGAGCTTATAAGGGGCCACGCAGGGAACTCCATGTGCATTCCGAAGGGCACGGTAAGAGTCAGGTGAGATCCCTGAGTGATAGACATGCCGAGGAGCCGCCGTAGATGTGCGTACAGGCAACTGACGGAGTTTGAACGAGGCTGCTTCGTCGGGATGAGAAAGACATGGTGGCCGGCGCGCCGAATCGGCGGCCATTTCGGACGGTTGGACAGTACGCTGCTAACGTGTTGGGAGCAATGGACATGGGAAAGCACCCGGACACGGCGGACTGACTTCGGACGGCCCAGACACCAACAGCAGCAGAGAGGACTGTGGGATAGTGAGAACGGCACGCACAGACACAACGACCTCCTTGCTCAATATCTAGAAACATATGGAGGCTATACAAGGGACTCCTGTGACATCCAAAACCATTTCCAGACTCCTGACAGAGGCGAATCTGCACTCTCGACGGCCCTTACGGCTTCTGCCATTTCACCGGACCATCGTCGGCGTGGATTGCAGTGGTGTCAGCAGAGAGCAACGTGGAATGCTACGGACTGGTGACGTATAGTATTCAGCGACGAAATCCGCTTCTGCATGGGAACGGACGACCACCGTGTCAGAGAGTGGAAGACCGTAGGTGAGCTCTACAACACCAACCACACTGTACAGCGACACATGTCCCGAACTGCAGGTGTGATGGTCTGGGGAGCCACCACGTATGACAGCCTGACTTCCCTCGCAATGATCCCAGGGACGTTGACTGCACAGCGCTACGTACAGGAGATCCTGTGGCCCCATCTGAGGCCTTTCCTAGCGGGGTGGCCCCGAGCCATTTTCCAACAAGATAACACCCGTCCGCACATGGTTCGGATTTCCCAGGACTGTATACGACATGCATCAACGCTTCCGTGACCTGCCAGATCGCCTGATCTCTCGCTCTTTTAGCACATGTGGGATCATATGGGACCCCAGCTTTCGCCATGTCCCAGTACTGGTTCATGATTTCGAGCGTCAGTTGCAAGAAGTGTGGCCCAATCTGTCCCAGGATAGCATACGGCGTCTCTTTGACTCCATGTTGGACGGTATTACTGCATGTATCCAAGCACAAGGCGGTCCGACCCAGTACTAACGCTCAACGCTCACCGGAATGTGCACCGTATGTCCGCAGGAAATCGTCCTTCTGCTGTGATATTTTAATAATTTCTGTCGTTGGTGTGTACCATCTCACTACTGAAATCTCATTTCGATCCTACGCCTCCTTCTTGGTGCGCGGATTTTTATGACCATGAGTGTACGTAGTTATTTTATGCGTACTGTATTGCATACACATGCAAGTTATGCTCTTTAAATTAAGAAGAAAATGGTTGAAGTATGTGTATCCTTTCTGTCCTTTTTTAGAGGAGTTCCTCCTGGGAAAACACCAGCTTCAGCTACAAACTGAGTGTTTGTTCTGCGTCTACGAGGAGGTGTGGGAGTGGACGAATGACTTTAACGGCATCTTAGTTATGCTGCTGATTTAATTGGTCTGGGAGCGGGGGTGGGGGGTGGGGTGGGGGGTGAAGGTTATTATGCTGTATAGGATGTGTAACACTGTTGATACATGTGCTCGGTAAAAGATCCCGTGACCTTGCTAAAGGGTTCAATGACCTCTGATCCTTCGCCCTTCGGACGGAGTTACTTCAGGTTCGTAATGGCTATCCAGAAATGTTCTTGTTTTATATCAAGCTGCTTCCTAGATATTCATTGAAAACATAGGATAGACGGACAGACGAACAGACACACAAAGTGCAAAGGTGGTGTGACAGTTATGTGCAGTCCGTAAAAACCATCCACAAAATTTCAAATCAATCTCCAACGGTTCGCAAGATATTTGTCAAAAACAGGCAGACGTATAGACAGACGGACAAAACAGTGCTAACGTGGTGTTAAGTGTAAGAGTTGCTTTCGGACCTTAAAGCCATCCTGTAAATTTCAAATCTTTTACCGAGGATATTCTTGAACGTATTTCTTGTAGCAAGTGCCTGTAAGTTCTATTTTGTTTCGGACGCCTTTTTAGCACGTCTTTTGAAATAAAAGTTCGTGCTGGTGCTATCAATCAGTCCGTCCGTCTGTGGACACCATAACTCTGCAGCTACTTGTCCGAATTGAAAAATTCTTTTTGCATTGGGAAGCTGAAAATGTGATAAGAATGATCCCACTGGCGCCTACATGTGGGTCACGGGGGTCTCTTGACCCCCCCCCCCCCCTGGTGAATAATTTTCCCCTTTATTTCATTTTATTTTATTTATTACTTTTTTTTACACTCACGGAACTGGACCACTAGGAAAGATACAGAGTTTGGGGCGTTTAATTTAATATCCCAATTTTATTGGAAATTTGGAATTGGAAAACGATAACGTGAAAGCGGAAAACCTAGCAAACCGTAAGGTAGTTCGCCCAAACAAGTTCCGCTCAGGGTGGTGTGCGCTGAACTTAAAAGACTTAGAGTGGCCCGCCCTGCACGACTCTGTTCATTATTTTGAAAACAGTTACCAACGTACATGATAGTACATGACTATTACTAACATACCCTTTCTTCAAGAGCAGCATCAATTAATGATAATAATAATAATAATAATAATGATAATAGTAGTGGTGTTATAGTGTTCTAGTGTAGTAAGTAAGTAGCAGTGTTCTAGTGTAGCAAGTAAGTATTACTAATAGTAGTAGTAGTAATAGTAATAGTACTAATCGTTCATTTTCCCGAATTACTGTTTTCTACATAATAGCCAAACCTTAATTTATTACACTTGACCCCCTTGAAAAATTTCCTGTAGGTGCCCACGAATGATCCTTGCATTCCAGCTTTTTCTGATGCACAACTTCGCCGCTAGAGAGTGTTAATACAGATGATATCGAATTCAACATACGTTTGAGTGTTTCTAAATATCCGATAGAAAATTATTTTCTTCCTTTCGATGCTACGGATAACGAAAACTTTTTCCAGTAAAATATTGATTTTCCGCATAGGTAACTTGCTTTTTCCCGATATCTCTGCTTCTAAAGTCCGATTTGAAAAATTCTATCTTGCGTCGGATACAACTCCTCATGTGAAATGTTTCGATTATTATGTCTAATTTTTGGTAAGGAATGGTTTGAACACCAGGGGGCGTAAACCTTTATTTCTATTTCCAATGTTTTTGCAGCAAAATCTGAGCATCTGAAAACTTGATGGAAATTTTTTTTTAGTGGACCGATACCAATCACCTCGAAAACCTTCTGAGAAAACCTCCTGCTTAAAATAACGCCCAGTTTTTCGCCAGGGGACGTAGATGTGTATTTTATTTTTGTCGATATCCCTGCTTGTAAGAGTCTGATTTGAAAAATTCTCTCTTTGTTGGACAGCGTTTCCGGTGCGTAATGTTTCCCATCGAGTTTCAATTTTTTCAAGTAAGCCATTGATTTTCTGCAAGGAGCGTAAACGTACATTGCGTTTTCCTGATATATTTGCTCTAAAACTCCGATTTGAAAAATTCTTTCTGCCTTGGAGTCAGCATCTGATGGGAAATGTTATGAGTGTGATTTCTAAATTTTGATAAAAAATGGTATGTCAACAAGGGAGCGTAGGTGGTCATTTCTGCTTTTGATGTATTTGCAGCAAAATCTGAGTTTCTAGAAATTCGACTGAAAAAAATTCTTCGTGGACCGATACCGCTGACCTGGGAAATTCTTTTCAGAGTATGTACTTCTTAAAATAATGCATATTCTTTCCGCCAGGGGCTTACCTTACTTTTGTCGATTTCTCTGCTTGTAAGACTCGTATTTGGGAAAAATCTTTCTTTGTTAGTAGCCGTGTCCGGGGCGCAATGTTTCTCATATATTTTGAAATTTTTCTTAACGCACACATTTGCCACTAGAGGGCGTAAGCTCACTTTTCCGTTTAGAGCAGTATACCCTATATGCGGGATCAAAAACTTTTTGAAAAATTTCTTTTCCGGTTAGACATTACCAACTAAGAAAACATTTTGGGTGTATTTTCTTCCCAAAATAGTGCGAAATTGCGCCGCTTGGGAGAACCAAGGCTTGTTTTGTTTTTCTTATTATCTATGCTCCTAAATGTGCGATTTAAAAAATTCGTTCAGCAACGGATGTCATTTATTTTGTGCAATACTTTAGGTATTGTATTTGAGGAGTTTTGTAGTTCACAGTTCTGTCGCTAGGTGATGTTTGTGTAGTTATGTTTGGAGCTCTGCTTCTAGAAACCTATAAACCTTATTGATAATTTTCTTTTTACTGTGTGGCATGCTCTAAACAGATATGCGGAGCACCACCCTCCTTGAATAATGCACAGATTTCCCGCCAAGGGTCATAACGATCAATAACTTTTTTTTCCGCTATCACTGTTTCCGGGAGACGTATTTGAAAAATTATTTTTCCTTAGCATAGCTGTTTCCATGAAGGATATTATTCGCCTATTTTTAATTATCCCATCATGCAAAAATTTTCCGCTAGAAAGCGTAAAGTTATATCATGTTTCCTTCTATATTTCTTCTTTTAACTTTTCTATTTGAAAATCTGTTTGTCTCCGATATACCTTTTAGATGCTGGTGGAAGTAAATAACTATTTCTATAATATTTCTGAATGTTTTATCGATTGTAGAAATTCCATTGATTTTTTCCAATCCGTTGCGTTGGCTTTGAATAGCTTTGACAAATTTAATTTGCGTCAGAAAGATTCAAAAGACGTGCTCATTACAACCGAAAATTCGGTGTCATCTTTCTTGTTTTTTTACTGTGCACAGTCAGGACAGATCACTATGCAGCCTACCGTAACAAGCCAAGCTTAAGATTTCAACATCTAGCTCAACCATTCTCTTAACTTAATTTTGTTGATCCACTTATAGGGGCTCACAGTCACTCATGTTGTGGTGAGCAATTGGCGACCCCTCCAACGCAAACTAATAGAGGTAAATCAAAGAATTCATTTGGGAAACTATATTTCGGAATATTTATTCCGACCTTTTGACTCAGAACACTGCTTTGAGGTGTTAATGCGTTACTCAGAAACTCAGAACCAGGGGCGTCCGCTTCACCAAAGTAGGGGGGGAGGGGGACAGATAGGAAGAGATCCTAGGTGGTAGGGGCACGTCTCTTTCATTATCAGGAGAGAAAAGAACAAAAGGATAAACTAAGAGATGGACGCATATTTCAAAAAAGCAATTGTAATTGTACATCAGCAAACGAAGAAGGAAACAAATATTTCTTGATTTAAAATATAAAATTCGGCCTGTGGTTTATAAAACATTCAGAAATATTTTATTTTCAAACGTTTATAAAAACTTGTAAAATATATGAGAAATTAGCGCGGTTACTCAAACAAAGAACAAGCAGCTCAAAAAATAAATAGATTAATAAAGGCGCTAGAAATTATATGTTTCTGTATTTTTATTGATGATAATTGTTTTAAACATCTACCACATATCACAAGAACATGCCAAACACAATACGAGGCTGGCAATAAAGTTTCTTATCAAATGAGAAATGCTGAATATGAGAAATTGTTTTTTACTTATTTTGTTATTTCTTAATTTTTTAAAAATTAATCGCTTTGGCCTCATAATGAGAGCAAAGCGATTATTTAAACAGGATGAAAAATAATGAGTGCGTACTTCCCCTCCAGTAAAACTATTGAGGGGGGCAAGATTAGCCTTGCCACCATAGGCTCAAAACGCTGTTTTCAGGTATTGATTCTTATCATCCGACAGTTCTAACCTGATACGTAATCAATTGATTTATTCTGCCCTGGTAGGCATCTTCCCATTCACAAGGAAACAGAACTTTTTCATCATAATAAATGTTTCGGAGTTGATTAGGGACACAATGTTTTGGGCCAGATAAAAGAATGGTGAAACGATATTATTACACAATTCACGGGCTTTTGTCTTTCACAGTGGCGGTAGGTGGTAGCACGTTAACACTGACTCCTGAATTGCTTGCACAAGCTGGACCAACGTTTTGCTTATTATGATTTCATTTGGAGCCATATATAAACAAAACCCTGGCCCGCCCTCTGCAATTCTGCATGAACTTAAGTCCTGTAGTGTCAAATTTGTGCGTTAAGAAACATTTCAAATTGTATGAGAAACATTTCGCACCGGACACCGTCTCCGACAAAGAAAAACATTTTCAAATCGGAGTCTTACAAGCAGAGATACCGACAAAAATAAGTTACGCCTTATTTTTGTCGCCCCCTGGCGGAAAAACTATGCATTATTTTAAGAAGATAGTACTATGAAAAGATTTTCCCAGGTGAGCGGTATGGGCCCACCAAAGAATTTTTTCATTTGAGTTTTCAGAAGCTTAGATTTTGCTGCAATTACATCAGAAACAGAAATGACTACTTACGCTCCCTTTTGGCCATACCCTTTTTTTTTTTTTTTTTATCAAAATTTAGAAATTACAATCATAACATTTCCCATCTGGAGTTGTATCCGATGCAGGTAGTATTTTTCAAATCGGAGTTTTAGGAGCAGATATATCGGGGTAAAAGCAATTTACATTTTTTTTATTAGAGGTTTAACGACCACTGTGAGCAACTCAATGGTAAATAAGTAGTCGCCCGTCCCTAATTTAGGGTCACTGGTTCCAGAGAAAGGAGAGAGAGCCAGTGCCGTAAGACAAACACAACATCAATGCCTCACCGGGATTCGAACCCGGACCCATCTCCGACGAATAATTAGGGGCCATTGCTTAGACCACTGTGCCGCCGGGACGGAATATTTACATTTACACTCCTTGCAGGAAATCTATGGCTTCCATGAAAATTTTAAATATATGAGAAACATTACGCTCCGGAAACAAAGAAATAATTTTTCAAATCGAACACTTACAAGCACAGATATCGGCAAAAATAAAACTGGGCGCAATTTTAACTAGGAGGTATTCTCAAAAGGTATTCCGAGGTGATAACTATCGGCTCTCTAGAAAAAAATTCATCAAGTTTTCAGGTATTCAGATTTTGCTATAGATACATTAGAAGCAGAAATAAACGCTTACGCTCCCTGGTGCTCAAACCATCCCTTACCAAAAATTACAAATAATAATCGTAACATTTCACATGAAGAGTTGTATCCGATGCAGGAAGAGTTTTTCAAATCGGAATTTAGAAGCAGGGATATATCGATAAAACGCAATTTAACTTTACTCCTCCTTGCGGAAAATCTACACTATATTGACAAAAATCACTAGACATACCTTCAAAAGCAAATGATCGGATCCACTGCGCTATTAAGATGCGCGGTACGGCTGCAAACGGTATAAAAACAAGCCTGCAGCTGACCGCGATCATACCGCACTTTGAGGTTGAGTGAAAATGTCGCGGCGGAAGAGAACTGACTTTGAGAAAGGAAAGATTGTTGGGTGTTATGTTAGTGGGTTATCTATGAGGGAAACCGAAAAGCGTTTAAACATACCCAAGTCAACTGTTTTGAATGTACTGAATAAGTGAAAGACACATGGTATGCCTGAAGCAGCAAAACGTACCGGCAGACCAAAGAAAATCAGTGATAGAGGACGTCCAAGCCTCAGGAGGGTTGTTACAACTAATCGACAGAGTATTGCACAAGACCTCAGTGTACAGGTGAGTGAAAATGCTGAAGTACACGTACCATTCGCAGAGAACTTCATTCCATGGTTTACCGTGGTTGTGCTGCTGCTCTTAAGCTTTTCATCTGCACTAGGAATGCTGGTCGTGATTTAGCATGGTGTAAAGAAAACTTATCGTGGACCGTAGATCAATGGAAACGGGTCCTATGGACTGATGAATCCAGATACACGATCCATCAGTCTGATCGCCGTGTGTGGGTACGGCGGCAGCTGGGGGAACGCTATTTACCACAGTGTACTGTTCCTACGGTCAAGCTTGGAGTTAGCAGTGCACTCGTGTGGGAAAGTTTTTCGTTGTACGGCCCCGGCCCATTAGTTACCGAGGACAAACCTATTAATCAGCACGTCTACCTCGATTTTCTGGACAATTATGCCCTACCAACTCTGTGGAAAAACTATGGAACCGAGCCTTGTTTGTACCAGCAGGATAATGCACCGAGCCGTAATGCAATGAGTTACGGCATGGTTTGACGATAATTCCGTATCGTGGGTGGACCAGCCAGCACAGAACCCTGATCTTAATCCCATAGAACACCTATGGGATGAATTAGAGTGCCGCATAAGAATTTTGGAACCAAGGCTTACTACTAAGCAACAGTTAGCGGCAGCATTATGTACTGAATGGAAGTGCTAACCTATCGTTGTGTTCCAAAACCTTGACGAAAGCATGTTTCAAAGGGTCAATGCATTCATTAAGGCCAAAAGTGGACCGACACCGTACTAATGTATGTCAATTAATGCTATGTTGTGTTTCTCTTCTAGGTGTTCGGTGACTTTGTCAATATCGTGTACATATTACTTGAAAAAGAAACTATGCCTAAAATAATTTTCGTTATAAGTGGCATTAAAAGAAAGGAAAAACAAATCAATTGGTTATTTTGAAGCACACATATGCAATAAAATGTATTTTGAATTCGATATTATCTGTACCAACTCTCTCTAGCGGAGAAGTCGTGCATCAGAAGAAAGACTGGAATGATCATCATTCTCACTTTTCCAGCTTCCCAAAGCAAAAAGGATTTTTGCATTGGGAAGCTGGAAAAGTTAGGTCTATGTATAGTAGGAAAGTGACGATAGCCGATCGAATGAAGGCGATTGGAGCGCCCCTAGCGGCAAAGGTAAGAAGCTAGGAAACCTAACTCGCGAATAACGCAGGAGTTAGGTTTCCTAACTTCTTACCTTTGCCTTTTTTGGGGCGCCTCGTTTCCGAGATCGGAGTTCCGAGGCGTCTTGCCATCACAGTTTGTCCTTTATCAAACTCCGATAAATCGGCGGCTTTTCCCATTCCGACTCCGAACACTCTACTAACCGAAAGCCGGTCCTCGGGTTGTATATATACTGCTCTGTGAACTTCATGTGCGCAGCTGTTCGGTCTCCATGCGCGCGCGCTCTTTTAGAGTGGGGTTGGTCATAATGCAATGGCTCATCGGTATATGTAATTCTTCCATTCCTGTCCCTCTACGTGAAAAAGAAGTGAGCGTTCATGTGCTGTCATCTGTCGGCCAATGTGAAAATAGAAGCACGTAAGCTGTGTATTGGTCATGTTTCGTTATTATTTTTGACGGATCTTAAAAGGACCTTCCCTTGTCGGAATAGTCAACACAAAGTCTGAATCTGAACCCCATGCATGTAACATGTTAAAAAAACGATCCGTAAGCGATGTGCTCTTCCATCATATTTGAGTCAGTTAAAGGACTTTTCTGGTGAACGCCAGGTATGCCGTAGACGTAAATGCACTCCAACATCTTATGGTATCTATACAAAACCGCAAACCGTGCTGTAATTCGTACTAAAGTTAGGTGAAATTAAATCATGTATTAGGTGTAGAAATAAATTTTAAAGCGCTTTTTTGTGTGACGGATACCGCCAATTTATACATCCGACATTACCCCGTGTGATTATCATGTAAGCGAAACCGGTCGAGAGTATAAAATGTGACACAGAAGTTTACCCAACCGTCAAACGTACTTGCACATCGGTAGGTGAAAGATGACAAGCGATACTACATTCATTCGACACTGCATTCGTTACGAATTTCATCACGGAAAGAGTGCTGCAAAAGCATGTGAATTTATTGTTCTGTTCTGGGGAAGAATGTTGTATCGAAAAGCACGTGTGAGTTTTGGTTTAGACGGTTTAAAGCAGGTGATTTTGATGTTAGCTATCGAGAGCTTAGCAGCGCTCCTCAGAAGGGTGCACATGAGGAACTGCAAGCATTGCTAGATGAAGATTCGTCTCAAACGCAACAAGAACTAGCTGAACAAAGGGGGATAACTCAACAAATTATTTCCAATTGTTTACGGCAAATGGGAAAGATTCAGAAGGAAGGAAAATGGGTGCCATATCACCTGACTCAGAGGAACAAAGATGAGCTTGTCATGAAGTGGTTGAATCTGTTGAATAACAACACAGAAAGTTTTTCCTGTGATAAATCGTTACGGGTGATGAAAAGTGGATATGTTACGACAATCGCAAACGCAAAAAACACTGAGTAGCCCCAGGTGAAGCAACGACTTCGACACCGAAACACAATATTCACTTAAAGAAAATTCTGCTGTGCATCTGGTAGGATTAGGATGTGAAGGCTGTGCTCTGTTATGAACTGTTGGAACAGAGTCAAACTGTTACTGCTGATCACTACAAGCAACAATTGCTGCGATTGAATCAAGAAGTCTGTCGGAAACGTCCATTCACAGGCAAAGGATTGCGTACCGTAAAATTGCTGCATGACAACGCTAGGCCGCATGTCGCGAAATCGGTCAAGAAAACATTGTTGACTCTTGGCTGGGAAAGTTTGGAGCACCTGGCATGTAGTCCTGACATAGCTTCTTCAAACGGATATTTGTTCTGATCGATGCACGATGGTTTGTCTGCTGTACGGTTCCGGACATGTGACAAAGTGCAAAAATGGGTTGACGACTTCATCGCGTCACACGACGAAGTATTCTTCATGACTGGAATCCGTCAGCTGCCCGACCGATGGCGGAAGGTGATAGATAATGACGGCGCATATTTTGATTCGTAAAGGTATTGTTGTTTTCTCTCAAATTACATGTTGTGTTGTCTTAAAACGCTGTAAAACTTATTTGTACACCTAATATTAAATAAACATTTCTAGCTCAGTGGCCGCTATGTGGGTTTGAGCTCAGAATTTTTGGAATGAAAACCACGTTATCACATGTTAAATTTGAACATGGATGATACGCTGGGTAGCCTTATTTCAACATATATTTTTTCTTCTTTGCTTCGTGTATTAATGAATATTTCGGTTGAAATTAAATAGACTTTGAATATTCCACAATCTGTATTTTGCCGCATAAAATTGAGCTTATATTGATCAGCTATCAGAAAAAAAACGTGTTTTGCTTTGTTTGTTCAAAGGAATGCACTAGGTTTTATAGAATGCTCTTTATTTAAATTTCACACTTAAAATGTTCAGTTTGGACAAAATACAATGAAAAGAAGCTACATGTTACATTCAGAAAGGAAAGTGATATATATATATTTTTTTTGCTTTTGTTGAAGACGGAGAAGGAAGAAAAAACGTTGCGTTAGATGGTCCGGAATGCATGTCGGGAATCGTCGTCACATAGAACACCTAAAGAACAAAATAGAAAGAAAAAGTGAATTAAAAGTAGGATTTTACATCTTTATACTGGATCTAGAATGAAATTCTAGCATATAAAATTGCGCTTTTCATCATTAGGAAGACATAAATAAATACAGAATGTAAGAATTGCTGCATGAACACTGGCTATTTAAATGACTTTATGTTTCGATCACGAAGAGCTAACAGAATCTCATTCAGTGTGAAAAGCTCAGTATTTGTTTATTCGGTGAATAATTGTGATATTTTCCAGATGTAAACGAAATTAAAAAAAATATGAATATATCTTCCCAGTAAAATTCATTTTATATTAAAATTATTCATTTAGAAGAATATCAAAGATACGGCAAAACCTCTCCGTACTTCAAATTTCAACTGTTCCATAGAAATTGTGGAAAACCAATTTTTTGGGAATCAGCATTTTTTCGATACAGCTGAGCTTTTCCAAAACTCAGCATGAAACTTTGAGAATTAGCAGTCTCAGATATTTGCTGGCTATCTCTAAGGTCCTTCGAAAGATTTATTATTCCAGCTGCTGTAATGGTACAGCGGTCTAAGCGTTGGCTTGCGAGTTTATCCGAGGTGGGGCCGAGTTCGAAACCCAGTGAGGCATGGATTTTGTGTTCGTCTCACGGCACTAGCTCTCTAACCATCACTGGAACCAGTCACCCTAAATTAGGGAAGGGTGCCTGCTTATAGCCCATCGTGTTACATTAAAACCCCGTTAACCTCCTCAGACCTGCGATGAAGTTAAACACTTAGTTTTTGAAAACAGGTTTGAAAATTGATGTTTGCTGCATAGTAAACTGAAAAAAAAAATCTTTAATTTTTCATAGAAAAATAGTGTTTGGGGTGGGGTGGGGTGGGGTTGGGGGCTACGGGTATTGTGTCAAATGTGACACATCAGGACCAAGATGCTGTATTTGTAATATTTCAGAATTCGAAAATTACTGGTTTAATTAATCGATTTTCAAGTTATATTATGCAATATTATAATATTTTATATCATAATTAATTTTTCATGGAAGAATTTAAAAGAATTTCTGGAGCCTTTGGGACACATGAAAATTTTACAGTCTGAACACCGTACTGTGTTTAACTCATTGCACTTTGAATTACGGCATCTCTTTCTGTGCGCGCTGTCTCCAGTCATCTCAGGAATGTGTCTTACATGCGTATTTCGTGCTCAATCATGTGGCATAGAGTTAGGAATAATCCTACGTTTAGGAAGTGGTTTGTTATCATCTGAGGATTCGTCAGAAAAAATGAATAATATTATTATAAGTGAAAATTTCAAGTAATGATGTTAACATCATTACTTGAAATTTTCCTTTAAATAATATTTATTAAATATTACATAGATTGCAGAAAATATTTGGTAAATACAAGTGTAAACACCCGCTAAGGATAAATCATAAAAACAATTTCGACAGGATTGGAAACCATTGTATCAGCAGTGATAAAAAAATGTTAAAGAAGTTACTACTATCTAATATGTTGACGAAATTAAACTTATTTACTTTAAATAACGCTTATACTTACCAAAATGGAATGAATATACTTAAATAGATATAACTTTTTAAAATTAAGTAGTTATAAGACACTTAACAGGACCATGTGATGACATCGTGCTTTTCTTACAAGACGCCGCTACAAATCCCAAAAGGTGACTTGTGCTGCCATTTATTGACGATAAGGAAAATTTAGCAAAGTATTTTACATAGTTTCACATGTGATACAACCGGTTCCGGAAGACTTTCTGCCATTGGGCAATTTTTAAAAATTGTGAAACCATTGTATCACATGTGATTCACGAGAACCGAGGAGGTTAAAAAAGAACGATTATTATTGTGACAACGTTTGAAGGAAAGCATGATCTAAATTCTGGGTATTTCAATATGAATCATTTTGAAATTGCAGAAAAATGAGGTAAAAATGCATTAGTTTAATTCAGTGAAAAGTTAAAATAAATTTAGATTATTTAGCTTAGACCTTACGATATGTATGTTTTTAATTTGAATGGAAGTACTATCGTTGAACTGTTGGTTCTTCATTTACGTCAATCACTCCCGGTTGTCCAGTTTAAACTGCACTTTACCTGCGTGCAAATATTCGTGTTTATTCCTGAGTGAAGCATAAATGAGGGATAAAATGAAAAGTATCTTATTGGACCATGTCGACACAACTGAATATCAGTAATTACTACACAGCTGAAAAACGACCACGATAACTTATTTCAGTGCATTTTCCTGGTCTGAATAAACATTTACATACGATAAACGCAACCACTTGTCCCTATTTTTTGGATCAAAACAGGGATTACCCGTGCGACATTATCAAGAATATATTTCTACAAGAAATTGGAGTATCCTCTGAACGCCATAGTATCTTTCAGATGTGAAAGTATCAATGAAATCCTATAATTTCAGTGTTTTTGAATGTTTACCTCCACCATCGTTCCAACAGTAATTCTTTAAGAACTAATGATGTAATCACAAAAATCTGAAGTGAAAAAGGTATAGCATTTCATTTAAAAATTGAAAACCAAATGTCCGCTTCTAATTTATACAGGGTGATTCAGCTAAGCGTGTACAAACTTCTGGGAAGTGTAGGTTGCAAAAAGACAAATCGGAATCACACAGCAGTCCAGGGTCGGAAAAGACATCTTCATGCAGTGAATGGCGCTGTTCTGACACGAGACTGCTCATACGTCCTTTCAGGATACCGTCATTTGTAAACCGCCCAGCAGGTTGGCTGAGTTCACGAACGCGGAAATGGCTGATACGTACCTCGCATACGAAGCAGCTAACTGCAACGAACGAGCCGCCGTGCAACTGTACCAGGAATGGTACCCGATGAGACGAGTGCCAAACCACCAAGTGTTTGCACGGCTGCATCAGAGGTTATGCGACACTGGTTCTTTCCAGGCCGCGAGTGGCCTAGTGGTCAGTGTTCGTGACTGACCACTGCCATGGAGGTGACTTCAGGTTCGATTCTGGGCAGGTACGAACACTCGAACCACTAAATACCCGCCGTGCGTCGGATGGGCACATTAAGCCGTCGGACCCCGGGTACTGGCCCCCAGTAATAAATAACGGCGTCTTCCTCCCCTTTCTACTTCGCTTCCGTGTCACTTTCCTATCGGGCACTCTAGCCCACATCTTGCTGCCCCGGTGGCGCAGTGGTCTAAGGCGCTGGCCTCTGATCATTCGTCCGTAAAGGGTCCGGGTTCGAATCCCGGTCAGGCATGGATGTTGTGTTTGTCTTAAGCCACTGGCTCTCTCCCTTCCCTGGAACCAGTGACCCTAAATTAGAGACGGGCGACTGCTTATAGCCCATTGAGTTGCTCACGGTGGTCGTTAAACCTCCAATCAAAAAAAAAAAAAAAAAAAAAAAAAAGCCCAAATCTCCTAGCCTCCTATTTTTAAGGGTTGTTTAAGACCTGGGGTCAGACACTCCCTTCCTAAAATCCTCTACATATGATCTGATCTGGTTCTTTCCATCTGCTTGCCAGGTGTCGGGAACGATGGGTACGCAATCTTGCCATCGAAGAGAATGTTTAAAGTCATTCAATAGACACCCCAAGTGCCAGCACTCGAGCAATTGCCCATCAGCTCGGTCTGTCCCACTCTCCCGTATGGAGGGTTCTGCACGCAGACCAATTTCATCCATATCATGTGCAGCGTGTTCAGACACTAAGCCCTGAGGATTACCCTCAGCGCATTGCATTTGCGGAATGGTACCCGCAGAAGAGTACGGCAGAAACCCAATTTCCTGGTTCTGTGCTGTTCCCAGACGAAGCGTGCTTTACACGGGAAGGTTGCTTCAATGCACATAACGCGCATGTATGGGCGACGGAGAACACCCATGCTGTACGACCGCGTGCAGCACAAAACCGTTTTGCTATTAATGTTTGGGTGTGCATTGTCGGAAACCACTTAATTGGCCCATACGTCATGCCTCCTCGTCTGGACGGAATGAATTACAAGATATTTCTGGAGGACGTCTTGCCAGAGCTATTGAACGAACAACAGGTCCCTCAGTCGCTGCGCAGTGCAATGCGGTTCCAGCACGATGGAGACCCCACCTATTTCAGCAATGACGTTCGTCATCACTTAAACATGACATTTGGACATCAGTAGATCGGGCGTGGTGGTCCCGTGCGTTGGCCTGCAAAATTCCCGGACTTAACATGTCTTGATTACTTCTTCTTGGGTTACATCAAAGGACTGGTGTACGACACTTCCGTTGAAAGTGATGAGGACCTTGTAGCACGCATCTCTGTAGCTGCTTCGGAAGTCCAAGACACGCCAGGAATATTCCAAAATGTACGTAATTCCATGCGCCGACGATGTAACAAGCGTATGTTACAGCTCATGGTGGTAACTTTGAACATCTTCTGTAATCTCAATGCATTTCGCAGGTGTCTTGTGAGTAAGAAAAAGCATTTTATTCTCTTACGTGCTGCTCTTTTATTTCTCGTCCTCTCTGTACACTAGCACATGAAGATGGCATTTCCGACCCTACGTTGCTATATGATTCCGATTTGTCTTTGTGCAACCTAACTCTCTAAGAAGTTTGTACACGCTTAGCTGAAAAACCCTGTATAAGGACACACTATACTGAATAAATACCAGAAAAATATAAAAATAAATATAAATACTGTTTCATAGGAACTCAAATTTCTAGGTGCAGAAATTAAGTGCATGCATGTTTCTCTAATTTAAGCGGTGTTTGAAGGAGAAACAGAATCTTTTTATTTACAATATAAAATTTCCATTTTCGCATACAGTGAATACTTTTAATTTTACTCCTCTCAACAAACACATCTGCTCGCAAAAACAATTTTTAACAAGAATTATTTCGCAATCAGGCTTCCCATGTGTAGATAAATATTAATGAAAATCATTATTTCATAATAAAAAATTCACATAAAACATGAACTAATTCTTTAAATTTTTGAGAATTGAGGAACTGTATCTTAGTGAAACACTCGCACAATCGTTTCCGCACGAACTGCTCTTTGAATTAAAAAAAACGTATTTGTAAAACCCGGTTCACAAGAATGTCTGTAAGACATGAGATTTCATGTCGTGACTGAAAAGTATATTCCGTGAGACATGAAATTTTATCTTTTACTACGGTGATTTTGTGCATGATTTAACGACGTAATAAAAGTTTACTCACCATTTTGTGGAAGGACACTGCATTTATGGAACTGAAATAAAAAAGAAAAGTAATCGTTATTTAAATGGTTGAAGAACTGCGATATACTGGAGAAAAAGTTTTTCTTATAGCTGAATATTTTTTTATTTCATGTTAAAAGAAATGGAACGGGAAGAGAAATCCATGACAAATATGTAAAATTCATATACACTTTATTTCCAGATAAGTTCTCTCTCTCTGTATCACATTCATTCAGTGCGATACGTCTTCGCAGAACACCATTTGCTGCTCGAATCTTCAGGTCATGTGGGATGCATATTAACCAGTTTGATTGAATCGGTACTCAGCGTCCTATACCATTGCAGAAATGTCGGAAGCATGACATATATATCTGGCGATTTGTAATTGCAGGAAGTCGTTAACTGAACAAAATTCTACACAGTTAGAAATTACTATTGTTTAAGTGAAATGTTTTTGCAAATAAATAAAAAAATAAATTTGTTATTTTTTCTAGAAAATTGTGATTTAAATAAAAATTCAAACTGGTGAGAGAACGATTGGAGTGTAGCCTGGCAATCGAGGGTCCTTTCCACCAGAAACTGAAAAATAAGGTGAGCCTAGTGCTCTTCAAAGCATGAAGCTAAAATAATAAAATAACTAAATAAATAAATAAATAAATAAATAAATAAATAAAAAAGCAGTTCTGAAACACGTTCACATAGGATGGCCAAGCAAACGAGGTGAAGCAAAGTGAGACAAGAACATAAGCGTGGCGAACTCGAAAAAATGAGTTGTGCGTTGAACGCTATCTGAAAATAAGGATTTTAGGAAGATTACTTTCTAAATAATCAATGTGAACGGATGAAGAATAATGACAAAATGAATTTGGCGGAAAAAAGGTCGTGAGAAGAAAAAATAAAGATCTTAAAAGTTTATTGAAAATTAATGCATGTCAATATTTACTGAAATAAATTTTCATTTGTTTAGAGATCCTTGATTACTGAGTAAATGCAGTTTCATAGTGATATGAAATTGACAGGATCCAACTGAATATAAAAACAAATAATTTGACACAAAAGGGTTCCTCAATCTAGTTTCATGCAGTAAGACTAAATGAACAAGACTCATTCTTGAAGGAAAGAATGAGCCTATACTTTTATTTTTTACTGAATTTTCGTGTTGAACAGAAAATTTTCCTGCTATTTAGGAATGAGTTTGTCAAGAAATCCGGCAAAGAAGATAAACATATTTATGCTTCACTGGTATAGGCAATAATTGAGTTACAGCTTGCTAAAAAGCTCATTGAGTTTCTCATGAAATTTAAGCATTTTGGTGAAGAAATTCCGCGTTTAGTTTTTCTCGAATTTCATGACTGTGAATAAACAATAAATCGCCTACAATTTAGCGGAGAAGTCATTGAAAGACTGAGTTTTCCCCCGTACGCGAGTGCCCACAAGGATTAACAGCGCAGTCACAAATCAATACCAGGAAAAGCATTCCTAATACATAAATGCTTTGCTTAGTGAAATAAAATAAGCTGTCTTGCATATGTGTAGCTATTAACAGAACAACATTGATATGGGTTGCGGAAGTAAAATTTTGATGAAAGGTGACTCCAAGGTAGTTATTTTTTATTTAATCTAATCGATCTTTTTTTCTTTCTTTTTCTTTCTTTCTTTTTCTTTTCTTTTTTTTTTTTTTTTTTTTTGGCGAAAGCTTTGAAACGGGTAGGTTATTTAATTGGAGTAGATGCTGGATCAGAGGATAGATGGAATGTCTGGATATAATAATTTATTTTTACTTTTCTCGAATACCTGTCAATATTTGTAAGACTAAAATATGAATCTTCAAGAAGGCTGTTACAGTAGACGAAATACTTATGGATCTTCATATTTTTGAAAGATATAAATTCCTGTGTTACATACACCGCTGTCAAATTGATAAAGAGGAACAGTGCACCAATTATGTAGGAAATAGTAATACTATCCTAGTGACCCGATTTATTGGCGTAGGAAATAGGCACGTAAGCGTTTCCAAGCTTTCGCACATCAACCAGATGGCTTTCTCAAGGAAGTTAGACAGAAACTGCAAACTGGATAATAGAACGCTTCAACAATTTGAACGTGGGAACTTGACTTGAAAATAAATATATACGTCGTTATATTCAGTTAATGATACAAGGTATCACGTTGGTTGTGCGCGCGGTATCCTGGTAGGGAGAAGGCGTTACTTGAAGAACTGGTTCCAAATTCGTGGCAACTCGAGTGAGACGCCATCATTGCAAGTATCGCTGTTGGTAATGATCTCCAGATTTCCTGAATGGCTGTATATTTAGGGGTACAGTATTTAGCTAATTTCTTTATATCATCCCACACAGGAGTAGCGGACTTGAATTTGACTTCTCTGTATAGTTCCGTGTTTACTTTACCGTATTTTGTGTCCCTTTTATGTTCGTTGACTCTGATTCCAAACGAACGCTTGGTCATTCCAATGTAGTATCGTTTAGAGCCGTCCGGGTACTGTAGGGGAATCGAAAAAGCACCTGCTTCGCAAGAGAGAGGTGGCTGTTCACTATTTCTTCTTAACATAGTGTATAAAGATGAACAAGACGTTATGCCGGTACCGTAGTTCATCTTCCTGAGGGCGTTCTTGAGTTTGTACGCCACATTTGGTATGCAGGGAATTGAGCCTAAATAACGAAGCTGCGGCCCAGAAAAATTAGAATGTTTGACCCTGGCTTTTTGGATAAAGTTACGTATCTGATTCAATCAATATCCTGCACCTGCGGCTAACTTGATGTCGCTTTCCTTCTGCCCCGCAGAATACAAAACAGCTATCTTCTGTTCTCGAATTCGAAGAGCCTCCGCCGTTTCCTTCGATACTTATTCTAGACAACACGAAATTGATATATGTGTTGTCAAGATCGGGTATCGAAGAAAATACCAATCATGGGTATCGGAGGAAACGGCGATATTGTCTAATGGGTATCGTTTCCTCCAATACCCATTCTAGACAACACGAAATTAATTATGTGACGTTATCAGCATAGCACCAACTGAGAACGAAATATTTGTGAGGTCCCGTTAAGCTTTCTGTGTTTTCGACTAGGTGTTCCGTGAATAGCAACTGCATATTATGTCAGCATGTGACGTAACAACACATCTTTTTAATTGTTGTAATATTCATGAAACACATTTTCCCATTTCGACATCACAAACAAAGAAAACACATGGTTATTAAAACATTACTCTATCTTATTTCCCCCGTTATCATTGACGGGATTTCACCTAGTAAAGTTATATTAAGTCATATATCAAAAGTATATGCAGTCAGAAAAATAACTGAAAATCAACTTACGAATTTCTGTGAAAAATGGAAGAATGGAAACGAAATCATTAAAGATATTTTTAAAATACGATCTTTCATAATATTACATTTTGAAACAGACAATATCTGAGCCTTATCTGTATATGTGTGATATCAAACTAAAGTTAGCGTACAAATTCAACAGTCAGTTTGCTGGTTAAACATTTGAGTTTTTAAGTAGTGATTTCTGTGCAGCAGTGCCAAGTTACCCCATAAATTTGAGTGTCACTTTGCAGGTTAAACATTTGAGTGTTTAAGCAGCGATTTCTATGCAGCGTTATTCTACAAAATATGCTGCTGTGTTTTGCATAAAAATCGAAAGTGTAGCTTTTAAATTACGCGAAGACTATTTTCATTACCTTGTTAAAAAACACTGTATTAAACAAAATACACTGGCGTGCAAAAATTAATGACGAGACGGTTTTCGAATGTAACGTCGTGCAGAAGTGCTCCACATCGACTCAAATCATACCATAAGATCCCCAAGATGTAAAAATGTGGGACAAGTGAGCAAAACCGCCCAAACAAGAAATCCAAAGGATACAAAGGCACTTTATTGAAAAGGTAGCTTCGAGCACAACTGGACAGAAGACAGAAACGTTCATGTGACAAGCGGCTGTGAAGAAAAATCCAGTCTTTAGTAGGGGATATGATCACCCCTGACTGCGTTGCAGGATTTACAACGTCAGTACAGGCTGAGGACGATGTTGTCAAGGAGCTGTTGAGGCATCGCGGCCCTTTCTTCTTGTAGCGTCTATCGCCGCTGCGGAATCGTTGCTGGCGGCTGGTGACGTGCTGCCAAGCGTCTTCCGAGAAGGCCCCACACTGGTTCGGTTGGATTTAGGTCCGGGTACCTTGCGGGCCAATCAATGCGTTGAATATCTTCACTCTCCAACAACTCTGCGATAGAGACTGTACGATAAAGTGTAGCGTTGTCGTCCATGAAGAGGAACTCAGAACCCACAGCACCTCTAAACAGACGCACGTGAGGCAAGAGAACCTCGGTACAATAGCGGACACCAGTGACTGAACCTCCTTGGAAGATGTGGAGGTCAGTACGGCTACCAAGAATGACACCGTCCCAAACGAGAACTCCTCCACCTCCAAACCAGTCCCTTTCGATGATGTTGGAATTTTGATTGCGTATTCCCTGCTCTCTCCAAATGTGTATACGTCTAGAATCTCTCGTCAGACTAAATCGGCTCTCATGCGGAGAGAGAACTCGACCCCATTGCTGATGTGTCCAGTTCTTGTGTTCCTCGCACCACAGAAACTGCCGTCTCCGATGAGCAGGCGTTAATGGCACACGCCTTACTGGTCGTCGTGCAAATACACCACTTTGTGCAGCCTCCTGGCCACGGTAAAACGCGATAACGGACGTCCAGTTGTCTGTTGAATGTGCGTTGCGATATCTCCCGCTGTATGCCGTCTGTCTCTTCTCGCCTGTAGGACAATATACCGGTCGTCCGCTGCCGTGGTTGTTCGTGAACGACCACTGCTAAACTCTCGGACAGCTGCTCCTGTCGTTTGAAATGCTCTTCAAGCTCGTGAAACGATGCTGTGAGCGATCCCGAACTCCTCGGCCACACTAGTCACACTTCGACCTTCTTCTAACTTCCCAATGCCGCGCCCTCGGGCAAAGTCATCCAGATGTCGTCTACTGAATTGCCTGTTGGGCATATAACACGGTGGCAGCAACTCGACGTCGTTCAAACCGATGTACACCGTGCAATAGCTTTCACCGAATTGCTGAGGCAAAAGGATCAAATGATCATATGTAGAGGATTTTAGGAAGGGAGTGTTTGACCCCAGGTCTTAAACAGCCTTTAGAAATAGGAAGCTGGGAGATTTGGGATAGAGTGCCCGATAGGAAAGTGACACGGAAGCGAGCTGGAAAGGAGGAGGTAGACGCCCTTATTTATTACCGGGGGCCAGTATCCGGGGTCCGACGGCTTAACGTGCCCATCCGACGCACGGCGGGTAATTAGTGGTTCGAACGTTCATACCTGCCCAGGATCGAACCTAAGGTTATCTCCATGGCAGTCACGAACGCTGACCACAAGGCCACCCGCTGTCCCCGAATTGCTGAGCGTACACCTCCCGTGTGCTTTATACCCTTCCGACACTCCCCCTGCGTCATGCTGCATATATGCGCATGCCCTACCGTACTGGACCCTCGTCCTGAGTGGTCTTTCGGTTCGTTCTGCCTGCTCGTTCCCCTGTTATGCTAATTTCTCCTCTTTCGTCCTTAATTTTTGCTCACAAGTGTGGAAGAAAATTTGAAAAGTTACCGTTTTCGTGGTTATACTATTCAACTTAGTAACGTGGTCTACTTAAAAAACGATGTGTATTTTTTTAAGAACTTTATTTAAACAAAAAGCTAAATTTTCAAAACATTTGGAGGGTAATTCTCAAAGAAAGATGAGTTAATACGAATTTAAACACCAGTGGAGAGAATAATTTCGTATGTCTAACATTAATCTTCTCGTTATCTTTAAGTTCTAAAAATAGGGCAGTACGCCTGTAAATATTTAACTTACGAATCCTTGGGCGTTTGCTGTTTTGTGGAACCTTTTCAGTCATTTAAAAATACACTCATATCTCATTTCGAAAAGTGAAATGGCAGACATTTTTCGGTGTTTTTTAAAAGTTTTTAGTTTCCCAAAAGACAGTACTATGCATATTTATAAAGTGCAGATTTAGGTGCGTATTTCTTTCGATTTCTTAAGATACGTTTACTAGAATTTAAGGTGGAAACGATATGAAGATTTTCGTGTGCTATTTTGGAATAGTAAAGCTAAGAGATCGAAAATTACGACGTTTGCCCCCAATGAACTTTTGAATTTCTTTTCGAGTTGAAGTAAATTAAAAATGGAATTTTAAGATTCCTTCCCTTTATTCAGTTTATACACATTTGTAACTGCGTATCAAAATAGTTTTCGGAAATTTAATTAATTTTAAGTCATGAAATGGTAACAAAGACAGATATGTAAACATAGTGTGATACTTGTATGTTCCTTTTGGATTTCATAATACAGAGGTTGTTTCACGTTTATAGTGACAAAGTATGCAGGATATTACAGTTACGAAATACCATGGCGCCAACTTCTGTTTTGTTCTATGTGCCATACTATCCTTCTGCATTGCGACTTCCACTGATCAGGCTCCTTTGCAGACAGGCAAGACCAATTCTCTCCCACTCATCTTTGCAAGTTTCCAAAAGCCGGCAATTGTCTCGTTTAAGTAACCCGGAGTCGCAGAAATCTTTGGGTGAGGAATTAGAGGATTTGACAGGTATTGAGGAGAATAATATTGCGTGAATCTCTGTCTCAGCTTCCATCTTCGGCATGTATGCCACTGTGGATTTGGCCGTATGGCTGGAAGCTTTATATTTTTGGACCCATATATACTATATTTGAAGTCATAGCACTGTATAGGGATAGAATTTCTTCGCAGCAAATAGGGTCAAGGAGGTTTGTCTGATAACAAACTGCAATAATTTTTGCGTTATTCGTAACCTTTCGCAGCTTTAACTTGCCATTATAGCAATAACCTGACACAACCATAAATCCACGAGAAAAACTTTCTTTGCATTCACGTACCCATTTCGGGTACGTCTTGGCACCATGTTCGTGATAGCATATTGCCCGTATTTTGTTTGTGTCAGTAAGGTATGTCCACGCTTCATCCAAAGTAACCACAAACTTCCACCTGTCCCTTGCTATGTGTCTCTCATACGGTTCCTGCAGTTCGTCATCCGCCCCGAAGTGTGGTGCGGATGGAGCTTGTGGACGTTAGGCTAAATCCGCTTTTCTAAGTGTAGCTCAGATTTCATAATGCGGTTTACAGATGCCCAAGAGACACTTGCATGCCGTATAACGCTTCTTTGCGTTCCTGGATTCCCTTTCTTTACAAGATACCTAATTTTTCGCACCACCTCACTGGCTTAAAGTGTGTTTTTCGTGGCGTTTGTACGCCACTCCAGGAACTGCAAAGTTCTCTTTTACACACTTAATTAGTTGACATATGTAATTTTTTGAAATCACACAACCATTTTCTTTTCACCGAATAACCTTTTTTTTATGAGAATGACCCTAGGCATCTTAACACTACGAACGCTAAATTACAGATACTCTTAAAGCAGAAGACTGCTACTGCACGATAAACATGGTTCGGTGATCGTGACGCACATGATTTGCATATGACGCTCATTTTACTTTGTCACTATGAAGGTGAATCAACCACAGTGTATATATTATTATATAAAGAAAGTACAACGTTTGTCACTGTATGAACTAACAAAATGTTAATTTTAAAAAGCTAAATCAACCTTCTCATGATACCTGATAATTCCTGAGTTCATAATCAGATATCTAAACACTCATTGTTAAAATGGCATGGTAATAATAACACCGCGAAACACGAAACAGTGGTGAAGTTTAATGGGAACCAGAATGGTCATCTTCAATGTTTCCGAATTCAAGAAAGCTGAGCGTTAGAGATTTCGACATTATCTATTAGGGGTATGCAAAAGGTCCCGCCGTTTTAAGGAGAAATTTATTCAACGAAATATTGGCAGTTAGCGTCAATGATCTTTTGCCATTTTTCAGGCAACAAATGAGTGCCCCAGTGATAGAAGAACTCGGGTTTTGAGCTGAAGAACGCAGTGACGAAATTTTCCACATCTGGAACTGCGGTGAACTTCTGATGTGCTAGGGCATGTTGCATAGAGCGAAAAGGACGAAACTCTGAGGGTGCAATATTCTGGGACTTAGCCGGGTGTGGTAAAACCTCCCAGTGTAACTGTTCAAGGGGTTATTTCGTGGTGACACTGACATGTGGTCTGGCATTATCGTATAAATGGATGACTGGGCGGTGTCTTTTACCTATCCATAGGCGATTTTGCACGATTGTGGTGTTCAGGTTCATCAACTGATCGCTATATCGTTGTGCAGTGATAGTTTCGCCCGGTTTCAACAGTTTGAAATACAGCACTCCACGCATATCCTACCACACACACACACAACAACACTTTTTTCTCCAGGATATCCCGTTCTACTGGGGATGTTCATGGCTGGCATGGGTCGACCCAGGACCGCTTGCGTACGGGGTTGTCGCGATAGAACGATTTTTATATCCCCGGTGACAACCTTCCACAAGAAATTCTTCTCTTGAAACCTCTTCAGCAACGACATGGAGATGCCCAATTGTTGACCACTATTACGCTCCGTTAAAGTAAGCGGAACCCACTTACCAATCTTCTGGATCTCCTCCAAGGTTTGTAGACGCCGTACCACCCCCGATTGAGCTACCTTCAAACGTATCGCCAGCTGCGTCGTCGATTGTGTGGCATCTCCTTGCAACAGCAATTCCAGCTCTTCGTCTGCAAGTTGCTGAGGTCTAACCGCGTGGGGCTTGTCTTCCAAACTTAGATCTCCTTTTTAAAACCTGGCAAACCATTTTCGACACGTCCGCTTCCCCATAAGCGTTTCGCCATACGCCACACATATTGAACCGTACGCTTCAGTCGCATTTCTTCCTGAATTAAACATGAGTAACAAACAGTGCCGCAAATGAACTTTATATCGACCGCCAGGCTTTTTTAAATGTACGAACTGACAGCACCGGTCGCCGGTCGGTTAGACCGTTAGAGCGCCCGCTAGCCGGGGCGGCGTAAAACTTTTGCACACACCTAACAAATACAAAATCACAGGTGTAATCATCATCTGACGACGTAAGTAAAAACAGTTAGTCTTTTTCGAAACCACTGTAAAGATTTTAGGTATCACAAGAGCAGTCTCAGTGTTCTTCATAATGATTTTTGTCTAAAGGCAGCTTCTATTTTATTGTCATACCATTTTTGATGCTCTGTCTTTGAAATGACTTTGATAAAGAAATGACTTCTTTTCGAAAAAACATAATTAGCCTTTTTCCGCGAGTCTCTTGATTTACAGGAAGGGTTACAGAAGGGTCAGATGACAAAAATGTGGTTAGATTTCTTCGAAAACTGGATAGAAAAAGCAGAAAGCATTATCCTGCAGGTGAGTTTCTATTTACGCTTCTAATAGAATGAACTGTGGGGTAAAGTATTGCATGAAGTTTAACAGTTTATCCAAAGTAAGCGAAAGTTATTGGTTCACGAGGGACTGAGACACCTTAGTAGGTGCTCAAACTCAGATGTAGCAGTAAAGTCTAATTGCTCTCTTAGAACCACACACAAGAAATAACTAAAACTCCAATGCCTACCAGAAAAATTTAAACATACATTGTGAAGCACTTGCATGATCTGTAACATCTTTAAAACGAATCAAATCGGTTTTCTCTCTACGTGAACTAAAATTTCAAGATATAATTTTAGTGGAATAAAAATAAAAGATTTTATCTTTGACTACAAGTCATTCCACTTTTAATAACAGAGTTACGTCACCTCGCAGAATATTTACTGTTTACTATTTTTCGAGTAGAATTCACATTCCTAAAACAATATATATTCGCGCAGGGATTCTCATTTGCAAAGAACTTAAATAAAATAATTAATTACAATTCCAGAATCTTGTTATTCTTAAAATAGCAAATTCTCCGATGTACATCTCCTCGTGTTTATTATTTTTGCAGTAATTGAAATGTGAAATACTTTTTCAGCCATTTTGATCCAGAAAATATCTGTTGTACTAGAAGGAAACACATCCGGACAGTTAACAAAATGTCATACAAAATGTAGTAAAATGAGATACTTACGTTTAACTGCAAAGAAATAAAATGAGTGATGTCTCACTATTATTCTTCATCCAATAATTTAAGGCAAAAAAAGCATTTAAGAATTGTATACAGAAAAAAGTATGAGCCAAGACTTCCAATATTACTACAAATCCAAAATTTCAACATCAATACTTAAATGATTAAGGATGGAGGTCTTCTTATGGTCCTATGGGTTTTCTATCCTATTCGACAAAAAAGCGTAAGTGATAGCTATAGGCAGTAAAATATTTAGAAAATTAAATTAATAGGACACTTTTAAAATTATACACGAATTATTTCAAAAATACAAGTGGTCAAAAAATGGAAAAAGAAGGACAGGAGAAAGTATGAGAGAACCAGGAAAAGTGTGCAGACTTTGAGAAATTCGAAAGTGGGATCCAATGATTTTTTATATAAACTCAACAATGATACTAAGGTTTTTGCCCTAGGTACATGAAGTAACTTATTTAAAGGAAGATACGTACTTTATAGGTACTTGGAGTAACTTATTTAAAACGCGGTAATAAATGTTGCGCAAATACCAGTTAATCTTTGTTCCCATACTTTCTCGTTTCTTATCATTCAACCGAGAACCGCTTGCATCCTGACTTCTGTTTCATTTACTTTCTTAGCCATGATATTGCCTAAGTTTATGCAAAAAACATTTCTTCCTGGCATAATTTTTTCACATATCTTGGTAAGTCAGAGAAATATGAGACAACTGTAAGTGCTTCACAGCAGATAAAAATTTTCACGCATGTTCTATAAAAGTTGTCATTTTTTTTGTAACTTTTACGAATTATAGCCAAATTTCTGTTTGGGATATTACAGAAGATAAAGGTTCAACAGCACATAAAACAACCATAGGCTTTTACTTCTGGAAAACACAGGACGAGTGACACGAAACAGAGATAAAATTATCAGTAAAAATTGGGTTGCGTGGCATTTTTGGCGCCCGAAAGACAGAATACCTCATTGATCCAGTAGGAATAAGAATCACACCAGGAATGTTTGTTCAGTCAGTACATTGTGACTCCCTCTCTGTTTGTCTAGACCTGTTGGTACCTCCATTGTACAATAAAGATGAGCTGATTCAGTTTATTATCGGGTGTGCAGTGCCCAGACAAGGTAAAAGATCATTAAATGCTGAAAGTGTTCATGGGAACACGTGCTGCCAATCCAAGTTCGACTTTAGCGCATCACTTATTTGATCAATGGGATTGAGATCGGGAGACTTGGAAGTAGAGGAAAACAAGGAATACCATGATGTTCGATCTCGAGAACTCGAAAGTGCTATTATGTCGAGCGTGATTATCCAGATAAATGAAATCGTGGCCTATCCCACCGTAGAAAAGTGTCACTGCTTCCTAAACTGTCGCCTAGGTGCTCGCCAGCCTTCATGCGCCCTAGTCGAAGATAGACATCTTGACGCCATTTTAACAGATCCCTTCCTATATAATGAGACTAGTCCCGAAAAGGACACACACGTGTTCTTCAGACACGAAGTCATCGACTATTGGAATGTCGGTTCAGCCTACACTCATCAGAGAATAGGTCACTCTGAAAGTTTTTTTGTTACTCCACTCACATCTTTCTTGTCGTGTTGCCGTAGACAGTGGTATTCTACGCAACTAATGACTCGACTGTAGCTCTTCCTGTTACAGTCGATAATGGATCTTAGAGCATATCGAATGTGGAATCTGGATTCTGTGGAGTTTCTCCGAGCACTCATTGTGAGATATCTATTTTGTCCGACAGAAATTTTACTGGAACGAACCTCTCTCGCATGTTCTGCAACATCCTGATTTTCCCCGTCGAATAGTATGGAGTCGAGTTGTTACACTCTGTTATACCTGAATAACTTCTGCAAAACCCATCTGTTTGACAAAACCTGGACTTGACGGTAAATTTGCAAAACCTTGCGTTTCGTACTCTCCTACCTACCACTTTGACCTGACAGTATTTGTATAAATACGCGCTTTCGGTAACAAATCGTAATATTTTTTACTTTTTGAAGCAGTTCATTAGGAATCCCAATATTTGATATCAGGCATTTTCACCGGTATCTCCTTTCTGGCTTCTCAGACCTCCAACGCAACTGAAAATCAGTGTCATTTATATGATTGCTAAAGCATATTTTATTATCGACAGATTTGAGATCGTTTAGGATTCACTTCGTTTCTTTTTTACTATTCATCATTAATGAGCAAAGAAAAGTAGCGATTAAACTAACATTATTAATATTTTTTATAAGAAACTCTACAATTGCAGTTGCATCTTTGTGTTATCAAAATTATGTACTTGAATTGAATTTTGTTTTGTATTAGCGTCTCATTTAGTTATATCATAAGCCGCTATCACAAAATATCCCAACAATGCAGTTATTGTCTCCCTTTCGGTTATGGTACTCAGTTGATATCCTGAAATGTGCAGAAATACCCACTGAAGGAGTAAGGTTTTTAAAATTGATAAGTTTCTAGACGCGAACGAGCTTTCGATGGTCTTTAAGAGGCCAGCTCATCGTCACTTCATACTTGTAGTTACAGAAGACGTATCGGCAGAGAAAATATATGCAAGGTATCCATGGCTAATTCAAGGCTGACTCTTACAGGCTTGATGCTGTAACACATTACGTACGATGTAAAAATCAAGCAACTTGAAAATTTCATGGGGTTACTGCATTCCGCACTCAAACTAATTAGGAATTCTGGACGAAGACTTGTGAATGAAACCTTCAGTGCTCAGGGATTTTCGAAAACAAAGGCAATCATTGGAACACTCTTCAGACTGATACTTTTACATAAGGGGAATGCACTTTTTCTTCAATTATATAAAGGTTTCCATTATATATCTATTAGATGTACAGATACGTTTTAAAGCGTTTTAAAACAAAGCAATATGTAATTTGAGAGAAAAGAAATTCTCCGTCGTTATCTATTACCTTCCGCCATCGGTCGGGTAGCTGAGGGATTCCAGCCATGAAGAATAACTTCGTCGTGTAACGCGATGAAGTCAACTCATTTTTGCACTTCGTCACATGTCCGAAACTGTACAGCAGACATACCATGTTACATCCTTCGGAACAAATAATAATCTGAAGGGGCTATGTCTGGACTATACGCTGGGTGCTCCAAAAATCTCCCATTAAAGCGTCAATAACGTTTCCTTGACTGATTTCGCTGCATGCGACCTAGCGTTGTCATGCAGCAATTTCACGGGACGGAATCCTTTGCCTGTGAATGAACGTTTCCGACAGATTTCCTGGTTCAATCGCAGCAATTGGTGCTTGTAGCGACCAGCATTAACCGTTTGACCCTGTTCCAATAGTTATTAATAGAGCATACCCTTCATATCCCACCAGATGCACACACGAACTTTCTTGGAGTGAATATTGTGTTTCGGTGTTGAAGTCGTTGCTTCACTGGGGTACACCCAGTGCTTTTTGCGTTTGGAATTGTCGTACCATATCCACTTTCCATCACCCGTAACGGTTTTCTACAGGAAAGACTTTCTGTGTTGTTTATTCAACAGATTCAAACACTTCATGACACACTCATTCTTGTTCCTCTGACTCAGGTCATGTGGCACTCATTTTCCTTTCTTATGAATCTTTCCAATTGCACGTAAACAATTGGAAATGGTTTGTTGAGTTACCCCCAGTTGTTCAGCTAGCTCGTTTTGCGTTTCAGACAAATCATCATCCAGCAATGCTTGCAGTTGCTCATGTGCAACCGTCTGTGGGGCGCCGCTACGTTCTCTATAGCTAACATCAAAATCATCTGCTTGAAACCGTCTAAACCCAAACTCACACGTGCTTTTCGATACAATATTCTCCCCCAGAACAGAACAGATCAATGCACATGCTTTTGCAGCAGTTTTTTCTTGATGAAATTCGTAACGAATGCAGTGTCAAATAAATGCAGTACCGCTTGCCATCTTTCACCTACCAATGTGTAAAAGCGTTTGACTGTTGAGCAAAATTATGTGTCACATTATACACTCTGAACCAGTTACGGTCACATGGCTACAAAGAGGGGGTGGGGGAATGTCGGATATGTAAATTGCCAGTATACGTCACAGAAAAAACGCTTTAAAATTTATTTGTACACCTAATACATTCGCATTAAAGAAGTCAACTTTGCCATGTTTTTCAAAAATGTAAATATTCTAATCACACATCACGAGCAAAAGATTAAAATAAAATGTAATTCAAAGACAAACTTGGGCTCTTCTTTTTTAAATAAATACTTTACAATTTCTCTCAAATAGCTAAGATTTAAAATAAAGTGTAAAATTTTAATCCGCGAAATTGATTGTGGTACAATCTCCCTTTTTCCCGCTTAGAGAAGTTCCCTAGTAATAACATAAAAAAATTTAGGAAACTTTGCCTCTAAGTTATTAAACCACACACTCTTCAATAAGAATTTTGCCATTCTTAACGAAACTAAAAATTCTAACACAACGCAGAATGTACGAGAGTTTCAAATCCCTGTGAATAACAAATATCTGCAAATAGTTCAATGAAACATCTCTGTCTTTAACAAAAACCAAAATCTTTCGTTATTCACAGAAGCATATCTGAAGTTGAAATACTGTTCACTCTTTTGAATACTTCTATTCCGAATGTCTCTCGAAACAGATTCCCGTATTTGCTAAAAACATTTTGAACAATAAATAGGAAAATCTGTGTTTCTTAAGTTTTAGTATATTACAGTCTTCCAAGCTTCTTCCAAACTTTTTACAAAACCCATAATGCATGAACATGTTAAAAGTTCGTAGATACAGAATTTCAAAGCGTACTTACCAAGACCTGGGGAAACAAATAAATTGAAAGAATTTTAGTTTTTTAAGATCGAATCATTCGCAAGGTTGCACTTCAAAGCACATTACATAATAAAATGAAATTATATCTATTAAAATATAATTTGAAAATCGAAGACTAAGCAGTTGGGTTCTTAAAGAATGATAGCTTTTCTACCTTCGAAATGTTCTAATACTTTGTGATGTGGCTACAACAAAAATACTGAGCGCCTTAAATCAGTGTGATAGAAGAACATACTTCCATGTACTTGGTAAAATTATCATATTGATAATCTGAGACAACAAATTAGAAGATGATTTCAAATTCTCCTATTTCTGTGATCAGACTGAGTGATTAGGTGAATAACCGTTCCTTAACCCTTTAAGTGGCTGGAACTAATTAACTTGGGGTTAGAATAAGCAGCTCAAATCAGGTCTAAGACATATTGTTTCTGTCTAACAAGTGAATTGAACGCAACTGAAAAAAGTGAACCTGAGAATTAGGAAGTGTTGCTTTCCTCTTAGCTTTCCTATTCAAAGTAATCATTTAGTGGAATGATTGGAACTGATCTTTTCTGACTGATTACTTGCTAAAAGGGCTATATCAATGGCGACAAAGAAAAGAAAGGAGACAGAAGATATTTGAGTAACTTGTTTCTCTGTCTAGTGGCATGATGTCCGTGTCAGGGGTACTGGACGCTGACACCAGGATACTAGAAAGAGGCAAGCCCATTCTTTTCATTTCTTAGGTCATAGAGAAGACTACAAGAGAGCGCTAGAAAAGAGAACTACAAGGGTATATTATATACGAGCACCAGTGACAGGTATATGGTCGGTACTACCGAGATGAGAATGGGAAAGGAACTAATTTGTCGTAGCCTCTGTTAAACCCGATCACTATGTGGACATTTCTGTTTCGGAAGCTTAGTAAATTTTAGGCACCATTTGTTTTAAGCACATCGGCCGCTTAAAGGGTTAAGTAAGCGATGAAAGATCGGGAAATGAGATAAAAATAAATGGTGAAGAAACAGAAACTGAAAGGATACCAAAAATTATTGGGGAGGGGGAGAAATGACAGGTCCGTAGGCGCCACCTCTGTTGGTGCTTCCGGGTCGACGCTTTTCTTAGGTCACTAGGAACAGTACCATTAAGAAAATTAGATTACTCACGCTTATCATATTTGTAGAGGTATACCACTATAATTGTATCTTTTCCGTACTTTCATACATAAAACGAATAATTAGAACTCGAGCGTATGTGGTGAATAAAGCTTATTTTCAAGTCCTTTGATGTACTGTATATCTTCGGCTTTCACGTAGTTTATCGCAAACTCACTGGGCTTGGGAGGCATATGCCTGGATGGTTCCATATGAAGTCAATCCCGGACGCATGTTGCCTTTGAGTTACACAGCCACGAGCCAGCCATCCGATCTGGTGTCACATGACTTTGAAACCGCCACTGCGCTTTGTTTCCGTGGAGACAGCAGTGGATCTTCTTACTATGTGTCTGCTGACAAAAGAATAATCAGCGTTTCTCAGTTAGAGAGACAAAGCTTGTACCCACATGCAAAATGCTTTAAATTGTAGAAAACAAGTACCGTTGAAACAGGTACCGAATCCAGTGGCTTACCGGAAAAACTCTGGGCCCCACCGCAAAAAATATCTTTAAAGCACTTTCGCAAAAATCCATTAGATTTTAATTTGTGAAAATTTGAACTTTCATCTTATTAACTAGGTTTTACCTGTATTTCAATAAGTAAAATTTTTTGAAACACGCAATTATTTTTCGTAAAGCCGAAATTACTCTACTTTACTAAGTGTGAAGCACATATGTGCACGTTGCAATTAAAATGCTTGCCCAAGTTTAATACTAATACAATGTACTGCAAAACACTTACACCAAAGTAAATCATGTCATACAAAATTTTATTTTTTTAGAGAACTAATGCTAGCCGCTTTGAAATGCCTTTTATTTACACACACACAAAACATGTAAGTTGGAACTGACGGATGACAGTGTCTAACGATCCCGTTCCGGTTTATACAAAAATACGCAACGTAAATTAGCAAATAAGTAAGTAATAATTCAGAATTGTGGCATAAAAAGAGTAAAATTCCTTAAATTATTTAGTCTTTAATATCAAAACCTCACTTTACATAATGCCACAACGTTTTCTTCTCCTTACTCTATTATAAAAAAATGACACGTCTCTCTTCCTACGTTCCCGCAAAGAACTACTTTTTGTTCATTGTAATCTGTAAGGAGGCGTAATTATGTGAGAACAATTGTAATGCATAATACCTTTTCCTCATTGGTAAAAAAAGAATTTCATTCATTGAACTGATATTCCATTACATTCCCTTTTTAATATACACGCATAGGAACAATTCCCTTGGCTGAGAAAAAGGGCCTCAAGTCCTTTGCAATAGTTGCTTACCCGTCATCCAGTTTTTGTAAACCAACCCAGCGAAAATTATTTTACAAAGATTTTACTTATTATCTGTTTGATTGTCTGAAGACTAGTTGCATCATCTCTTTCTCACTGTGTCTCTGGTTACTTGTCTGAGGTGGATTCAAGTCTGTTTTATACTACTATTTGGTCATTTCTGCGCTGCAACGGTCGGGTGTAGAAAATTTTAAGAACATAATGCTAAACGAATTCGAAGCTGACCTAAAATAAAGAACATTCCTTCAACAGAGAATCCCAAACTCACAATTCTGTTAAGATGTAATTTTTTTATAATAAATAAGTACCTCTAAAATATGTAATTTTTACAATTTTGATAATTCATAATATTTTTTTATAATAAATAAGTACCTCTAAAATATGTAATTTTTACTATTTTGATAATTCATAATATTTTTTTTTATAATTCTCTTAAAATGCAGCCTACAGACAACGTATTGGTAAACTATTTGTTCAGTAGAAACCGGATTTCTAAACAGTGTAAGGCATTCATTTTTAGTGGAATTGAAACTGTGGCACCAAAATGTGCATAAATTCTAAAAAACAGGTCGTGCTTTTATTGCTAAGTGATTAACTTGTACTGTAATAATCGAACGAAAAATTGTGAAAATATTTCCTAAAGCTTCGTTAAGGAAATGTCGATTTAAGAAAAAATAGCTAAAAATATTTGCATGTGAGAACTGATAATTTATGTTGTACTTTAAAAAGGCTTAAAGAAAGGCTGTCTTTTATTTCTTCAAAAAATTCATCTCACCGTTAAACGTAAAGCGCTCTCAGTCTGATATATTCAGAGTGTTATGGTTCCATCAGCTTCCGTTGGTATTACCATACTCTTCATAATATGAAATCACATATATCTCTAGTGCTGATAACTTTTAAAGATATTTAGTAATTGTTTTGAGTAACGATACGAAAAATTTATAACTATTACGATTTTAATTTCCAAAGTTTATAATAGAAGAATATTTCCGCTGTTTTAAGAAGACAAGTAATCTACTGGTCTAGAACGTAATATCGCTTTCTTTTGAATAATTATCTAAGATTTCACATCTTAAACACATGAAAACAAAAGATACTTACGATCAGCTGTAAGAGAGAAAAGGGATCATTACTTTTTCACTTTTTCATTTAACACACACACATACACAATGCAAAACACGCTTCAAACTTACATGCTTCATGCAAAGATTAATCAGTTTACCGAGTTAAATAGCTGAAAATTTAACGTTTTTTAGTAAGGATCCAAATAACATTGCATTCGGAGAAGATTCCGGAAAATCACAACAACGGATCATTACTTAGGAATGAACGTAAATACAAATACCTCGAGTTCTTCATACAAAGACAAAAATGAAGGTTGTAGAAAGAGTAAGTAATGCGAATTAGAACATAAACGTTAGTTAATAGATTTTAACGCCTGACATCTCGTTTCTTTTTTTTTTTTTTTTTTTGATTGGAGGTTTAACGACCACCGTGAGCAACTCAATGGGCTATAAGCAGTCGCCCGTCCCTAATTCAGGGTCACTGGTTCCAGGGAAGGAGAGAGCCAGTGCCGTAAGACAAACACAACATCCATGCCTCACCGGGATTCGAACCCGGACCCCGTTCGGACGAATGATCAGAGGCCATCGCTTAGACCACTGTGCCACCGGGGCGGCGCCATCATCATCTCGTTTCAATAGCAATAACAGAGAATCTGAGCCTTTGTTGCTCAACATAATTTTGTGAAAGTAAAACGAATGTGAATAAATTTCACACTTAATGCTTGATTGCGCTTTCAATACCTATTTATATTTTTATCTTTATACGAACAATTATTTAAAGCATATTTGTCATTGTTTCTTGTGCTTTCTGATATTGTGACCTTGGAGATTAAGCTCTGAGAGAGAGAGAGAGAGAGAGAGAGAGAGAGAGAGAGGGAGAGAGAGAAAGAGAGATCATTTGCTTCTTTAAGAAATAATTTGTCCTACCACAGAGGTAAAGAAATCATTAAGCTAAAGCACTGTGTTAATCAAAGGGTAAACAGTTTAATACGTGCATTAGGAATATCGGCTACTAAAATTGCTATGAAGCTGAATAACAGATCGTTATTCAGTTTTCATTAACTTATTCCTGTATTAGGGGCATTGCTGTGAAAATTTGCAATTCTTTATTTTGCGCTTATTTTATCATCCATATTTGTATATCTGTAGGAAAACACCTGCTTTTATATTTCTTGCGTGCGTGTGTGATTGCTTGTTGAGTTTCAGATGACATGAACATTTTGTCAGAAAGGAATAATTTGGGATAGAAGCTGATTCTTAGGTTTAGTATGTTTCTCAAATCACGACTTCCAAGGAGGCCTCCTTAAGAAGTATTTGAGGTCAACACGTGAAACCGTGAACTTGATTCACATGTTGTATATACATTCCGTGTTGAACCAAAAAAGAATACTTCTGAAATAACCGATATATGTCTGCAATAAACTGCATACCATTAAATAAACAGAGCTTAAATGCAGAAACATGCTTGAATCTGTAATGTTAGAATCATTGTGCATGTTCTAAGGCTCTCAGGTACATTTCAACTTTCCAAAATTCTTCCGACATTGTCTATGTTCCAGAACGCAGAGCAGTACATTCAAGACAACGTCGAGATTCTCCAAATCTTTAAGCACCAGTGTAAACTACTTCGTTGCGTTACTCGTCTAAATTATTTCGTGTTTACGCCAGAAAGTTTTTTCATGATGTTAATATCTGTTCTTTAATTTTCCATTTATTCCGTGGAATCCTACGTAAATGAAACGCAAATGCTGAGTACTGAAGAAAAATTTTAAGTCATCTTTGTTACACCACATGGTACGATTTTAATTCAAAATCATTTTTTGAGAACGTTTTGCTCAGTACATTCTGCTATTTTGCATGCAATTGTTTTAAGCGCTCCAATAGTAAGAGAGAAAAACCTCAACTCATGTATTCTTAGCGCTTCCGCTATTTGGTTTTTTCTTACTCTCTAAAAATATTTCAACATCATTCAGAAACTGCAAAATGAAAATCGGGAATTTTACTTACCGTCCTCTGTATCAACAAATCAGTAGATATCGTTTATTACAGGGAACCTTTAGCTATTGATATAAATTTTCATAAATTATAATAGCAAAGAAGCTTTCAATATCATAAAAGAATCAATCATAGAAAATTAAATAATATAAACTATTTAATAATAATCATATGGATCATTGCTAGGATTCTTTTTATTTAAGAGTTTAAAATTCTGTTACTATTAGGGAAACGGAACTATGTGTCTCAAAAAGACAAAAGTAAGTGGGTCTGCAGCAAATATCCGGAAAATGGAATATTTACTGCCAAAGAAAATGTTTCCAGTTGAATGTGTATAATAGTTGAATATTTCTGAACAAAAATAATTAAAAAATAGAAGAAAACGTTTTCGTTTAATGATCTGTTTTCGGTAAATACGTGTTTTTTATTATTTTAATTATTGCCTTATGTATCCATTTTTTGTTTCTTGAAAGTCTCTTCTCTAAATACAGAATGTTTGATTGAATTTATATTTTTCTGTGTGGTATTATATTAAGTAAATTATTGGCATATGTGTTTACCAAGCGGCAATGAAAACCGTGCGTCTTAGAAATCAAAAGAACATGCGAATAATCTTGTATCATTTCTGTTTTTCGATGAAAAATAAGATTTCAAATTTAGCTCTTACATGATGGAAAGTTTGTTCCACAACTGGACGGTCGTACAAAGTGGTGACATGAAAATCTTATGCGTTCTTATATGTGTCCGTGCGTGCGTGTGCGTGTGTGTCATAAAGGGAATTTACATACTTTTCCAATTTACCTTCCTTTGATTTCAATTTTATCCCAACACATGATACAACAGACCCTCCCGTTTGATTTGGTCACGAAAAATTAAGGAACTCTGTTCGCTAATCTTATTTATGCATGTTATAATGCTGTTTTTATAAACTCGATGACGGTATGTATTAGTTATTATACGTATATAAACATGTTTCATATTCTGTCATTCCATTTAACTTCTACTCCAATGCAGAATTTTACAACAGGTGTTAATCCTCGTATTGAACTAAGAAAATGATTCCAAAAAATGTCGCTTTCTTTCCCTGAATTTTCAAAAGACTAAAGTTCCTATGATTTTCACATTTTACCTACATTTTATAGTCTTTGCTGCTTTAAATTCCCCTGAACCTTCGAACGAATATACTCTTTACTCATTTAATAAAAAAAAAATAAAAGAATAATTTATTTTTAAAACGTTTTCTTTTTCCTGTTCATTCTTCTATTCAAATGTGCTCTTGGAGTTCATACTTTATTTGACAGATGTTAATTAACATTTATAACAGTTTTTACTCTTTTAAAGTTTAAAGAACAGGAGAAGAAAGAATGGATCCAAGAGAGCCTATTGATTAAGCGAAGAGATGTGCTGGTGGCTGTACCCGATAATTATCAGAAACTTACGAACAAACAACAATCCCTTTTCATAAATTCACACAAAAGGGAAACCTGCATGTTCATCAGTATTGATGAATGGTTCATGTTTCCACAATATTCAAGTTTTAAAATTTATTAAAACTGTAAATCCTACTTACTTGACCTGTAGAAAAGGCAATGAAAATATTTAGAAAATCATAAATTACTTACGCACATATTTGCATTTGAATTTGCATAAGTATTACAAAGGAAAGAAAAAGCACACAGAAGGATTACATAGCAATTCACTGAGAGAACTGTTTTCTGTGAGATATCTGACATTATATTACCAGAGATGTACATCTATAAAGCAAACTGTTTATTCTGAACTAACGGCACGAAACGAATCAGAATTATTTGGATTGTTCAAAACTGCTCTTTACAATTCATATACCCCAACGAGCCATTACATTATGACCACCTTCCTAATGAGCTGTAGGACACGCTTTAGCCCACAAAACAGCGGTCACTCTGCGAGGCATTGATTCCATGAGGTAGTGATAGGTATTCTGGGCTATCTGGTACCATAATGGCAACAACAGGTCCTGCAGTTCCTGTAGACTTCAAGGTTATTTAGTGGAAACCCGCTTTTCCAAGACCAACTACAAGTGTTCGATTGGGTTCATATCAGGTGAATTTGGAGGCCAGGATATTAACAGAAAGTCACCAACATGTTCCTTGAGCCACTCCTTGATTATTATGAGAGTGTGGAATAGCGCATCATCCTGTTGGTTTTGGCCATCACCAGCAGGGAACACAGTTGCCATGAATGGGTGAACTTGGTCCGCAACGCTGTTAAGATATCTGACTGCTGTCACGGATTGTGCTATTGTGATAATGAGGCCTAAAGTGTCGAAAGAAAACGTCGCCCACAACATAACATCGCCGCCGCCGCCACCGCCGACCTGTTTCCGCCCAAGAGTGCATCCAGGTGCCATAGCCTCCGTTGGTAATCGGCGTATCAACTCTCGGCCGTCTATGTGATGCACCAGGAATCTTGATTCGTCAGACCAGGTAACTTTCTTCGAATTATCCACAGTCCAATCCCGATGATCTTGGGTCCATGGCATGCGTTGTTGGCGATGCCGTGAAGTGAGTATGGGGAACCGGCTGGGTCTGGGTCTACGGCTACGCAGGCCCATGCGCTGAAGGCTGTGATGAACTCTGTGATGTGACACATTGCCCTAATCCCCAGTCTTGTAGCTGCGGAAGATTTGTCAAACTGTGGGCATGTGGTCGCTGTGAACAATGCGCGACAGTCTCCGCTCTTCTCTGGCATCGATGAGCTGCGGACGACACACGACTGGACGATGTTTCATCGTTTGGCCATCTCTGCACCATTTTTGACAAGTGCGGGTGTTTCCGAAATACAATCTGGCATCTGACAAATGGGCTTCAGTAGCAACTTTTTCCTATTACTGGCAAACGTTTGCTAATTACGTACAGAGGATAGGTGTGACGACTTACAGTAGCCCACGTGACGTTGATACACGTGGTATTTCGTTATCTCTTCGAACATGTAAAACGGGGATGTTCCTAAAGCAAAGATAACTCAGTGTATATGATTCAAAAATGCTTTACAATGCTGTTTACAAGAAGACATAGTGCTAAATACAAAGATTTTGTAATACCACAAATCAATAAATATATGACATGGAAAAAACTGCGAGATTTGAGTAAATGTTGCTTTGGGAACTTTTCTCAGTTCACCTTGGGCAAATCTGCGGTGTCTTTTCAAATTCAGGATTACGTAACATACCACGAATGTTTAAGAGAAGAGAAGTTGGGAAATTTATGGGTATATGTTGTCAAAAGAGGCCTTCAAATGCAACTGTTAAAAGTGTAGATGTACTACCGAATGTGTACGTGCTCTTTCGTTAAGTAACTAAAAATCATTTCTTTCAAAAATCCATAATTTAGAGAGGAGTAATTCTATAGGATATTTTGGTTCGCCTGTTCTTAAGTTTGGGACTCTGGTTCCATAAAAATAACAGAATCAGTCTTATAAGACAGGCACGCCATCTATACTCCACTTGGGACTCGGAACAGGACAAATCTTGGAGGACTGGTGAGAGGGTAGCACTGCGGACCGCTCGGCCACCTGGGGCAATCCTAATTTCATAAATAATTTCTTTCAAAAATCTATTTCTCACGCGTTTACTGGAAGTCTTATCAACAAGCAAAACATTATGTTATGCAATTCAAACTGTAAACGAAATTGTACAGAGACAAGAATAGAAATGAAAGTAAAGAATGAAAAACAAGATAAGAACTATGTTGGTAAGCCCCCACTATTGTGTAGACTGGGAATAAAACGTTAGGGATATTGCATGAAATAAATGGTGTATTGGGTTGGTGTGAATGAAATGTCCGGGAAAGGAGCAGCACACGTGGACGGCGAGAACGGAAAAGTTGGACAACTTACCTAGGAAAAATAATCCCCCTCGGGATCGGCACATAGTTGCCCTCTGTCCTGCAAAGCAATGATCCTGGAACGAAAAAGTCTTGTATCTGGGACCTGAAGAAGTCACCAACTGCACGTTGAACCTCGTTGTATATCGTGAACTGTTTCCTGCACAGGAAGTGATCCAGGGGACGAAACAGATGCTAGTCTGTCGGAGACAAGTCCGGGAAATAGGAAGAATGAGGCAGGGATTCATAGCCCATGGCATTTAGTGTCAGCATCGTTCTTTGTTTCACCTGAGGGCAGGCGTTGTGCAGGAGTAGAACAACACCATGCCTGTTGACCAAAGCCGGTTGTTTCAGTAGCACTTTCCGGTGCAACTGGTGTAATTCAGCACAATAAGGTTCTGCAGGGATGGTTTGGCCTCTTGCCAAGAAATCCCGATGGATTATCCCGGCTGTGGACCACCAGCCAAGGAGAATCATCTTCTTGGTGTGTAGAGGTAGCTTAGGATGCCATCCAGCAATCTGTGCATTGCTTAACCATTGTGCAGATTGTTTGCGATTATCAGAAAGGACCAACTTCTCGTCGTAGGTGACGATTCGATATAGTAGAGGTTTCTGTTTATTCCTGGCAAGCAACGACGTGCAGGTGTCCAAACGCCTAGTCTCTTTGGCAGTTGTCAAATCATGCGGCAGCCAAATGTCCAGCTTTTTAGACCTTACCCAGTGCATCCAGACGCCGAACCACTGTCGTGTGGTGGACACCTACCTCTGCCTCTATCTCACGATACGATTTTCGGGAGTCCGCTTCAACCACACGTAACAGAATATCGTCAGAAACAGCAACAGGTCGCTGACCAAGTGCTTCGTTTTGCAGGTCCATATATGCGCTTCGAAACTTCACAAATCATCACCGAATAGTCCGTTCGTTGTTTATTTTCTCCCCAAACGCTTTGTTATCGTTTCGAACTGCAATTCCTGCATAATAGCCCAGTCTAAATTCATGGTAAGGGAGATGATTCTCAAATCCAGCGTATGTATGTTTCCCTTGCAAGCCACGTTATGTCCAAACAAACCAAACCTGAATCTTGTTCTTCACACACGAGCTAGCTATTTATAGTAACTCTGACGTAAAACCCGCAACACCTGTGGGTGGCTCCTCTCCGCTGTGGTGGGGGCTTGTCACCACTGCTCGTTCGCGCCGGACATTTCATTCGCATCAACGCAATATGTATCTAACTCAAGTAACACGCGTTGATAACATCAGCAACGCTACGTAACACAAAGAATAACGATAAAGAGTGAATTTGCAAATACAATTCATCGTGCAATTTCTGCACACAACAAAGTTGCACTGAAATATTGACAAAATGGTAAATTCGGAGAATGTCTATACCTCTGAATTTCATTACCCGGTAAAACCACCTCTGTATTAAAGAACATCTTGAAACCTACGTGGCATACTTGCAATTACGTTATTGATGAATTGCATTGTCATCGAGAAAGTGGAATTTATGTCCAATAGCAGTGAGAAACATTGTCACAATGAGAACAATGATCTCGTCTCGGTACACTGCGCCATTCATGTTGCAAACATACAAGGAAAGTACAGCCAATAAAACATACACCTAGACCAGAACTGACAACCTTTCGTAAGGGTGGACAGACAACTGTCCAACGTGTGATTGTATTCTTGAGCCGAGTCTCTCGATAAGTGTCCTCGACGAGTAACAAAATAAATAACGAGACCAGATTCGTCTCTGAAATTTATATGGTACCACCCTGTATCCCATGACATGTATTATTGGACCCAGGTACATCCTTGACGACTGTGATCTGATGTCAGTGCTATGCATCTCAGCAGCCTCCTTGTTCCGAGTCTGTATTCGTGAAGACGGTTTCGTACCGTTTCAGTACATCCTGTGACACAAGTAACAGCTCTTAGGGATTACCTGAGTTAACTATTGGTGATACTGGGTGTCCTCCGAGCACTAACGGTCAGACAGCGATCTCACGTTCTGGTCGTCATCCTCAGGTGACCACTTTTTGGGTCAATCTGCAACATTTCCATGCAGTAGAAATCTTGTGTGTAGCCTACTTACTACACTTTGCGAAACTCCTAAAGCAGCGGCCACATCGATTTACCGTACTTCTACCTGTAGCATGCCAACAGCCTAAATTTCTATTGTCAATGCTTAAATGTCGTCTGGACATAATTTTATGTTAATACCACACTGAAAGCAAAACATTCACCACACTTCTACACCAAGAGGTGAAACGCAGGGTTGGATTAAGGGAAGGGGTCTATAAGGGCTATTGCCTTGGGGCCCACCCTAACCATTGGCTCAGGAGGCATGTCTGCGCAAATAATAGAGAGAGAGAAAGAGAGAGAGAGAGATTTATAAAATAGTTTTACTTTTGTCCCTCATGATCTCCACTTGTTCAGAAACAGAAACTGGAAGACGAACATATTTTTACTCAACAAGGGTAAAGGCATCATGTCGTTGTGCATAGCGGGGTCGGCGAGAGAGTTTCAGTTTTTTTCACGTAATCCACTCACTCCTCCCAATTTGCAGCTGGAACCGTTAATAGTGGAAGTTTCCCGTGGCTTCACATTGCATTACAAAAAGGATGCAGTGAGAAAGTGCACAATTCTAAATCATTAGAAAATCCAAAACAAAATCTAAGAATCTTAAGCTTTTAATTCACGTTCTTATGAGCATAATTGAAAATGCAGAGATTTATTATAATGAAAATTATACAGATAATTTATTAGTTTGAAGAATGCACTACGTATTAGCTATCACAAGCGTAGTGCTACAGTTTCGTGTTTTAAAGGACTTCATAATGATTCCCGACATAATTCTTCGAGGGCCCACTCAGATGTCTTAGCCTTGGGGCCCACACAGATGTCTTTGCCTTGGGGACCACTCAAATGGCTTAGCCTAGGTGCCCACTAAGCCTTATCCGGCCCTAGTGAAACGACCCGTTTTCAACGGTGCTATATCGGAGCTTTCACGCCACATGTTGTGTTGTCGGGATGCTAATTTACATATGACGTAGCTATCCACTCTGATAGCCGACTCCAGTATAGTCGCTAAATTTTCGTATCACAACGTTTTCCCTTCGAAGTCTCAATATCCCTAACTTTTTTGTGACTATAGTCTTCGAAAATCAGCAAAGCAGGTATTATTGTACGAGTATTAGCTATTTTTCAGCTAATACTCGTACAATTCAAAATGTTGCCAAACTTCGTAGTCAGAGGACACCTATAAAATAAGAAACGCACGCTCCTGCGCTATGAATAACTGTTAAACGAAAACCGAACAAGTTGCCAATAATATTGAAAGTGAATGTGTAAGGAACATTCAGTGCACGTGAAATCGCACTTTTGCTTCTTTTATGTATGATAACCTCATTAGAAATGCTCAGACTACATTTCCGCTAAAACGTCTGATATCAATTTCCGGTTTCTATGCCGACGTTTTGTCAGGATTTTTCAAAATTTCATATAACGATTATCATTTTTTTACAAACTATCGAAATCTCAAGATTCTCATCCTTCAAATGTTTATGTTGAATCCATAGTATAGAAGGGCATTGTGTGTGAGAGAGACGGTGATGAACTCCTGTTCAGTTTCGTTTTTTTTAACAGTACGTCTACAAATTTCAATGCAGTCCCGAATTAATAGTTTAGTACTAGTGTAGATAATAGGTATCTTGTACGTTACAAAACATTCCGAAGTATTTTATGCTGTGGTAAGGCAATGCAGTTAATTAAAACTCATCTTAAACTTTTCTGTCCTTTCATTTTACCAAACGGAAAACTAACAGTCACATGTTTGGAAAATGTTTGAGGATGATTTTAGACAAATCTGAACATTAAGAGAAAAACCAGATTGTTGATAGGAAATATCTTCTGTTGCGTACCACATTATCAGAAATTACATACTGGACAACAATGCTTTTGTTACAAAGAAAACTTTAACGGTTTGGTATGTATTTACTGGTGCTGAAACCAAATATGAAGTCACAATTGCTTCACTGGGCTCCAATTTCTTGTAATGGAACACTTTATTGGGGTGAATGTTGTGTTACTTAAAGACATTTCCCTGTGTTTCCCAACAGAGACATCTCTCGGCCGTCAGGATAGCTGGGTCTCTGAGAGTAGACATACTGGCGCCATTACTTCCTGTTGTGCAATTCCTTCTGGGAATGAGAAACAAAGCAGAATTTTTGTCATTTGAATGCATTTAATCGGTATTGAAGGACGTGCATTTTCTCGTGGTTTTAAAAAAGTATCGTGCATTGTGCAAAGTGTACGTTAAATAATGCCGCGTACTTTTGTGAACCATCCAAACAATTTCTGCTACATTTGTGGACAATTTACTTTAAAGTCTCAAAGTCGACATTTTACACCGTTGATTAGAAAATCGAATGAACTTTATTTACAGTGCAAAATGGGTGATGAGGATAAATTTTGGGCGCCTAACATTTGTTGTAGTTTATGTGTATCTTTGTTGACTGTTTGGTCGAAGGGATCACGTCAAATGCCATTTGCGGTATCAATGGTTTGGAGAGAGGACCGACAGTCCACTCAACAGACAGTTACTTCTGCATCGCTAAGATATCTGGAATTACGACTTAGACCAAAGACACGATTCAGTATCCCAGTATTCCTTCGGCCATAAGACCTGTTCCTCATCGTCCAGATCTTCCTGCTTCTGTACCTCGACATTCATGGAGTTTAGATGACAGTGAAACTGATGAAATAAATCCTCACAGCGAAGAAAATATTGAAGTAAAACAAGACCCTGATTTTCGGAAGATTCTGTGTCTTACCTTATAAGTCAGGAAGAATTAAATGATCTGGTTCGTGACCTTTATTTAGCAAAGAGACTGGCCGAAATATTGGCTTCAAGATTGAAGGGATGGAGTCTATTACAACCAAGTACAAAGTATGTAGTTTTCGTCGACAATAGCAAGAGTTTGAACACTTATTTTCGAAGAGTGGTGATCTTGTGTACTGCAATGATACAGACATCTTGCGTGAAGACAGCAACACAAACCTGAAGAATGGAGACTTTTTATAGATTCTTCAAAAATAAGCTTAAAAGCTGTCCTCCTTCATAACGGAAACATGTATCCATCAGTACCTATTGCATATGCTGCATACATGAAAGAAACATATGCAAATATGAAACTGTTGCTTCAAAGTATAATATACAACAACACTGATGGAATATTTGTGGCGATCTTAAAATGATAGCTTTACTCCTTGGTCTACAACTTGGAAGCACAAAATACTGCTGCTTCTTGTGTGAATGGAACAGTAGGGTCAGAAATTCTCATTACATTAAGAAAGACCTGGCTTAAAAGAGAGTCCTTAATTCCAGGTAATAAAATGTTGTTGCTGGGCGTTTAGTAAGTCCTCGAACGTGTACTTACCACCACTTTACATCAAACTAAGTTTAATAAAAAAATTTGTAAAGGCATTGAATAAAGATGGAAAGCCTTTCGTTTTCTAAAGAACAAGTACCCCAAAATATCTCAAACCAAAATTAAACATAGCATTTTTATTGGTCCACAAGTAAGGGAACTTATGCGTGATTTTGCATTTGAAGGCACTTTGAATGAGACTGAAGCTGCTGCATGGAAGTCCTTTTAAGATATGGTACTGAACATTTAGAGTAACTGGAAGGCAGAAAACTATATGGAAATTGTTGCTGAGCTTCTAGAAAACTATAAAGTCATGGGATGCAATATGTCCCTTAAAATACATTTCCTTCAATCGAATCTGAACTTTTTCCCACAGAATTTAGGAGCTGTAATCGATGAGCACTGAGAACGTTATCATCAGGACATATGTACGATAGAAAACCGCTATAAAGGAAAATGGAGCCCTAAAATGCTAGCTGATTACTGTTGGATTCTAAAAAGGCATGTAGTACAACCAAAGTACAAAAGAAAATCTAAAATAACTACTTTTTAAGGTAAGTGTAATTAATTGCTTTTAGCGAAATGTACATGCCAAAATGAAGGCGTATTGTACACTGAAACAACAGGTTAGTCGAGAACTATGCCCGAGAGCGAGCAGATTTGTAATCAGCATGGCAAATACTGTATGATTCGGCATATAGAGTCATTGTAACAAACAAAAAGTTTATTTTTGTTGTTCAGTGCTATCTTTGCCAATTTTTGATTTATAGTTAAACAATCAAGTAAATGGTTCAGCCTCATAACATGCAATAGAAGATTCTTTTTTTTTTTGCGACTGTTTAAAGCCCACTGAGTTGCTCACGGTGGTCGTTAAACTTCCAACCAAAAAAAAAAAAAAATTAAAAAACTTAAGATCTTTTTTTTTGTTTTCTGTGTTCTTGAAATTAGGACCTATTCCTTTATTCCCACGTTAATAGCATTAGTGCTTTAGTGTTCAAAACGTTTACGTGAAGTCAATAGTTAAAATTTGGTGATAAAGCTCCTCTACGTGACATATATATGTGAAAGCGACTTGAAAAATGGAAATGACACGAAGAGCGCCTGAGCAAGCGCACAAGCACAAAAGTTGTGCTTACATGGATATGTGGAAAGCTTTTTATCCCCTACTCACGAATTCTTCAAGATATTCGTTTCTGAACTAATGGATTTCATACGTAGATTTGAGACTTATCACAGAAAGTTTCGAGAATCTAACATTTAGTAGATCACTAATTTAAAATATATATATATGTGACAACCGTTGATGAGAAAAATTATGTGTTGAAATACTTACGTATCTCTGCAAGGAAATAATGTGTTCGAATATTATTAAGATCACCATGCTCATCAAAATTATATATTGATTAAAAATTCTAGAGAACATAAGCTTAGATAATATATATATAAACAACACATCAATATATTTTTTTGGGTATGATACAATTGTTGCCGAAAATATCTTTGATTACCAATATGGATAAGGTAAAGATCTCATTACGGTACTTTACTTGACATTCATTATTAACTTAACTTAAACGCAATTTTTTTCATATTAATTTAAGATGTTTTAATATGTTTTTCAAAAACTAATATTGTGTTAATTGTGAAAAAACAAAAATTAATAAAGCAGAGAAATAAAAGTAATGTCTTTTTTTTCACCCATCTCTGATAAATGGTCAGGCGACAGCGCTTTGATCACTGCGTCACCGAGACGGCAAAAATGAATCTTAACATCAAAGTAAAAGGAATGGCATTTATCATCGGTTTCAATTTTCTAAATTTAAATCGATTGAAATGATTGACAACGTGTAGCAAATCTGACATCGTCGTAACTGCTCTTGGCATAAAATAGTGGTCTTCCTTTTAAGGGTTTAAAAATAAGTAAGAAAAATCTTAATCCCATAACCTGAAAAACTGTAATAAGATAGCTTTGTCACAAAGATTGAGAAAGTAAATTACGAGAATTGATCAAACACTTTGGCACTACGCAGAGGCGTTACTAGGACCCGGGCGCAGTTCAAGAGAGGGAGCAAAAATCACTGCTTGCAGTCTAAAATTGAAACTTTTACACCAGTTTGTGGCACTAAGTCTGATTATAAAACTGAAACTTTTACTCCTGTTTCTTGTACATTAACAATTCGCATCACTTCTGTAAAATGTTCAGGGAATATAAGATGCTCGTATTCAGAAATGAAGGTGCTGTTTTGTAGTCCGTCCAACTCATGAATAACGATGGCCCTCTTCAAAAAGAATGGGGCCCGCAGACTGTCATTAGTTGGATGCACTACATGTATGTTGCAAGATAAGGATTTTGTTCACATTGTTTAAGATTCTCGTAGGGGCTATATTATCATTACCGTGGCTGCCAGCCATGACTTCTAGCTACATTCGGTCCGTTTCATATGGTACCGTAGGTCCTAACTCCGAAGCAGTCGTGGAAAGCTGTACAAACAATCACAGTATATAATGTCTTCCACATAGAGATAACATCAGGGTAAGATGTTTATTTTGCTTTTCACTAACTTAATATACACTGCTGGCCACCCAAAATGCAACACCAAGCAGGAAGCATCCGATTGGCCTGAAATTCGCAGCATGCGTTGCCCGCGAGATGACATGCAAACGATTAGCATTGCAGGGCATATGCAAATAATGTGCGCCCGGCACGCCACCGAGAAGCACTATAAGAAGGGTGCACAGAAGGCGGGGTGTAAGTAGTGGAAGTGTGTTGTGCTGCCGGACCTGTGCGTGGGAAACTTCCTGATGCCTCGTCGCAGAATACGGCAGTCATTCCAGCACGTTTCGGAGTTCGACAGAGGACGAATAGTGGCTTATCGCGACAGCGGTTTATCGTACCGGGAAATCGGCGCCCGCGTGGGACGACATCCAGCCAGAGTGAAGCGAGTATGAATTCGGTGGGTGCAGGAGAAACGGACGGACCGACGTGAGCGATTGCCGCAGCCGCGGCACACCACCGAATGAGAGAACCGGCATGTTGTGATGCGGGAAGCATTGACGGCTCGCACCGCCACATCACGAACGTTGGCGCAGTAATTAGGGTGTGTTGCGCAACAACCTGTGTTAGCACGTACCGTTCGACGTCGTCTGCGGGAGCGGGGACATGTCGCACGGCGCCCATTGCTCCGATTACCATTGACGTTACACCACCGGCGAGCGCGGCGGCAGTGGGCCGTTGAACGCCGCACCTGGGCTACGGAATGGCACGACATTGCCTTCTCCGACGAATCCCGCTTCTTCCTGCAATACCACGATGGTCGGATCTGCATGTGGCTGCACCGCAGCGAGAGACTGTATGATGCCTGCATTATGGATCGCCATACAGGTCCGTGGCCTGTCGTTATGGTTTGGGGCGCAATTGGATATGACACCCGCACACCTCTGGTACGCATCGCCTTTACATTCAACAGCCAACACTACATCTCCGACATTTTGGATCCTGTAGTCCTCCCTTACTTGCAAGACCTGCCAGCGGCCACGTTTCAACAGTACAATGCGCGCCCGCACGTGACACGCATCGTGCAACAATTCTTCACGGCCATTCTTCACGGCCCACCAGATGTCACTGCTGCCGTGGCCCGACTGTTCTCCTGATTTGTGGCCTATCGAACACGTCTGGTCACTGATCGGCCACCGAGTGGCCCGGCGAGCACCACCCGCGGCTACGCCTAATGAACTGTGGCAACGTGTGGAAGCAGCCTGAACCGACATACCCAAGCCCACATCCAAAGCCTCTTTCATTCGATGCCGCGGCGTGTCGCGGCCGTTATTGCCAGCAATGGGGGCCACACGAACTATTGATGTCGGCGTGTTCCGCAAGTCGCACGGGCCTTTAAGCTCAATCGTTTCATCTTTGTATCTGTTGTTACGTGTTTAGTAAATCTGGCATTGCTATCTCGTGTCCTTCTTGGTGTTGCATTTTGGGTGGCCAACAGTGTAGATATATATTTTAAATAGTAACTATATATATAGCAATTACATTATTAGTGTACACTATATTGACAAAAGTTACCGGACACCTAGAAGAGAAACACAACATAGCATTTATTCACATACATTAGTACGGTGTCGGCCCACCTTTGGCCCTAATGCATGCACTGATCCTTCGAGACATGCTTTCAATACGTACGCGCTTCCATTTCAGTACATAATGCTGCCGTGAACTGTTGCTTAGTAGTAGGCCTTGGTTCCAAACTTCTTCTGTGACGCTCCAATTCATCCTATAGGTGCTCTATGGGATTAAAATCAGGGCTCTGTGCTGGCCAGTACACACACGACACGAAATTATCGTCGAACAACGCCGTAGCAGTCCTGGCTTTATGGCTCGGTGCATTATCCTGCTGGTACCAACAAGGCTCGGTTCCATAGTATTGCCACAGAGTTGGTAGGGCATAAAAGTCCAGAATATCGAGGTAGATGGGTTGGTTAACAGGTTTGTCCACGATAAACAATGGGCCGGGACCATACCACGAAATACACCCCCACACGAGTACACTGCCAGCTCTAAACGTGACCGTAGGAACAGTACACTGCGGTAAATAGCGTTCCACCGGCTGCCGCCATACCCATACTCGCTATTCAGACGGATAGATCGTGTATTTGGATTCATCAGTTCATAGGACCCATTTCCATTGATCTACGGTCCATGATAAATGTTCTTTACACTATGCTGAACGACGAGTAGCATTCCGAGTGGAGATGAAAGGCTTATGAGCAGCCGCACGAACACGGTAACACATGAAATGAAGTTTACTGCGAATGGTTCGTGTATATACCGAGGTTCCAGCATGTTTACTCACCTGCACACTGAGGTCTTGTGCAGTACTCCGTCGATTAGCTGTAACGACTCTCCTGAGGTTTCGACGTCCTCTAGGAACGCCATGTGTCTTCCACCATTGCAGTACATCCAAGACAGTTGACTGGGTATGTTTAAACGCCTCTCCGTTTCTTTTATGGAGAACCCACTAATATAACACCCAACAATCTTTCCTTTCTCAAAGTGAGTTCTCTGCCGCCGCGACATTTTCACTCCACCTCACAGTGCGATATGATCGTTGTCAGCTGCAGGCTTGTTTTTATTATTGTTTGTATTGTTTGCACCTGTACCGCGCATCTTAACAACGCAGCGGATCCGTTCATTTGCTTTTGAAAGGATGTCCGGTGACCTTTGTCAATATAGTGTATATGTATATATGAGGACAGGTGGGGTCCAATATTTTGCGGTGTGCCCCTGGCGCAGAAATGCCTAGTTACGCCTCTGGCACCATGTCTTAATATTACAAGAGCATTCCAGTCGAATGTTCAACAACTGTGAGTGTAGATAATAATGATCCTACTGGGCATTCTGAAGTTGAGTTGGCATATTGCGGCTGTACTTCGAAATTTCAAAATGGTGGCTAGGCCTGACATTTTGGTTTCATGAAGAGTTTCGAGGTGAAATTCAATTTGGTACGTAAAAAAACTGCGTTCTGTGTAAAAGCCTTTTTAAGAAGCCATCTCAGTAGTGATACGTTTACAGGAAACTGCCATACGAAATGAAATATTTTTCTCGAGTTAAAACTAAAGCTTGGGGGACATGTGGTTTTTACATTTACTTATGATTAAAAGATCCGTTATAATAATGGATATGTCGTTTGTGTTTTTGCTGTTTAAAAACACATGCTTTAGAACAGGGCTCGGTACGAAATTCATCATTCCAAAACAACACCGAGTGTTGGGTTCGGTACGAAATTCATCATTCCAACACTGAGTGCAACGACGTTTACCAAATGTTATGTAGAGGAAGAATATGGTATGAAAATATACAACTAAAGTAACTTTTGCATAAACCCTTATGCCAACCGCACAATACAGGAAGGTTTCTTCTACATCAGCAATGCTAGGTGAAACTGCATAAGTACTGAGAGAAGCATAACATCTGGACTTGAACCCTATGTCATCATGCGATGGACAGAGACAGCTTTAGATCCTGCTAAAGTTCCAGTTGCTCTCTCAGCTAGACAGAAGTATCACGTCGGCCAAAATAAGAAATCTGTCGAATAACATGTGCACGAATTTCTTTGATCAACTGATATTGCAAATCCAACAATCCTAGTTCATTCCGTCTGGATTGTGTCGAACATCGACAATATAATACAGTGCAGGCTTGCTCTTGAATCTGTAGACAATGAAACCGTTATAGGAGAGATCTCTTCTATAATGGTATCATTGTGAGAGATATCGGAGCTCCATATCTGCCACAAAATGAAGCATGATCTTTTAAATTTAGATTGAATGCGGAAGAACTGCCTGCGAAAAATTATTTTGAATGATAATTCAATGAGAATTCAACTCTTAGAGCAAACAAACTGGAGAAAGTATCCGTCTTTTCCGTATGTTGTTATGAAATAATTCCCATGTGGACAGTGTCTTCAGCTTCGATGACCACGCCTCTCGGATTATTGGTGTCACTAAGTGTTGCCTCTTGCCAGGAAATCTCGACCATTCTCACAAGGTTCTTCTGATACTACATAAAATCCCCACGAACATAATATTAACTTTCCGTAATATTCTCTGAAGGACTTGAAACTCTTAAAAATCTACTTTACGCGTATATATATACACTCAGTGGACAAAATATTTGATATAGTGATTATCAGCAGTTGACATGGGCACCCCAGGGCAGAAAGCTAACGGGAACTTTGCGACCCTAAAGGTTTCCGGATTTAAACCCTGTAGAAGCTCTCTGGGATGCCGTTAAACGGAATATCAAATCCGTGGATTATGGATCGACGTCTCTGGCAGAGTTGTGGACAATGTTGCAACAGGCATGGCTGGCATTTTCTCCAGAAGCCCTCCGGCATCTGGTGCTCTCGATTCTATGACGTGTATGGACTACTATTCGCGTAAGAGGAGGACCAACACCCTACTAGGTAGGTATATCTAATGTTTAGTGCATTGAGTATATATATATATTTTTCTGTGTTTATGCATCTCAACAAAGTTAGCAAAATAATACCTTCTCTGAAGGATGGAATTAGACAGGATCCTGTAAGCTGTAAGTTCAATTTAGTACGAAAACCGGTGGATTTAAGTTCCCATGCTCATAATATTTACGATTAACTTTGTTTCCAGCTCCCGGTAATTGTTTCTTCTTTTCGTTAGTATTTCGATCTTCTTTCTGGAAACTGAAAACAATATACCGGAGTAAAAATTCAAAATAAAAGTGAAGCTTATATATGTGACAACATGCCCGCAAAAACATATCCTAATAACTGAAAACAAGACAAAATTAGGACAAAGGATGAAATTTGCATATGTGCTCACTTACCGAACCTGTTAGAGAAAGAATATGACAGATTATTTTCTTTGACAATAACAAATGATTTTGTGCCCTAAACTAAATTTCAAGCAAATATATTTGACAATACAATTTGTAAAGAAAGAAAACATTTCCCAAAATTTAAATCAAAATTTGGTTATAGTTTTTCTGCAGTACTTTTTCTGTGGTTTAACGACCACCATGAGAAACACTAAGATTCTACAATCAGGCGCTCGGTTTTAATTTGGGACACTGATTCCAGGGGATGGAGAGAGCCAATAACGTGGGACAAACGCATAACCCATTGCTCATCCTGGTTTCGAATCCGGCTCATCTCGAAAGAATGGTCGGAAACCAGTGTCCAGGATTATTCGGCCACTGGGGAACATATTAAAACTTCGAAAGAATTTTAAAAGTTCAATTCTGTGTTTGCTGCACATGGCAAAACAGTTTAAATACATTTAGTTCTGCGGTCTCAATATACGTTCTGCATGTTGAACTTTTGAATGGTAATCTCAGGGTATCAATTTATTGCTCAGGAGGGTCGTACACTTCTAGGCTGTGACCCTCCGATAATTATTAAATCGATTATCATCCTTATGATAAGTACTGCACATGAACAAAAATCGTTGAAATCCAAAGGCTGTATCTTGGGAGCTAGGAATGGAACTGCATCCGTCGTTATGGGAAATATCTGGTTGACTTCCGCAGATGTACTGGTGTCGTTTAAAGTGCAGTTTTTCCTCTTTTACGATAATACAGCGAAAAGTTGCTTTTGAGTGTAAATACATCATTAGAGTATGAGGTTCTTTTACACCGCACTTTCAGGAAGAAGTATCGTTCACAAAATAATGAGACGAGCTAAAAGCAATCGTCCTGAGGATAAAAGCAATTCTTTCCATGGAGTAACGTGCGAGCACTGCAGACGTTGTTATTCAGAGAGTAAGAAAAATAAATGTTCATTCAACAAATAAAACCCAACCGAGTTAAAACGCAAACGTACTTCGTAATGTCCCAATGTCTTTGTATGATGGTGATTTATGAGTTGTACTGTAAGAAGTGGTTTAAGAATATCGCAGCCATTGTTCGCTGCAACGGTTTGCGCCACAAAAAGGAAATATCAGTAATTTGGTCGTGAATGCGGTAGCACCAAACTTTGGAATTATCTCATTCCTGGTCATTTTGCATTCCCGGTCATTTTGTTAGATCTTCAAGTATACACTACGAGTATTCTCCTTTCGACATAACTGTAACGTTACTTCATCTGAACAGGCAATGGTCTTACAAAAACTAGCATCTTTCTTCAAACGTTTAAGTTGGCAGCAGTAGTTTCCACACCTGAAGTTTGCCTAATTCTGCTTCACTTCTAGAAGATGATGTTTGTTTGGATGCAACTATTCGTTTATTTTCAGATATACATATGAATTTCCAGGAGAGTTAGCAACAATTTGGAATTTTAAGACTCCAAGAAACACCTCATTATTGGTGCCCATGTATAAATTTTATACTGTAATTAAACTTCCCAAATTAGTTCCTGTATCTGTGCAAATTTAGATAATTCTCCTTAATAATTTCCAAACTGAACGCTTACGTTCTCTCTCTCAACGGAATGTCTTGTAGCAACTGCATTGAATTCGGAGGTGGAATGACATGTGCAAAAGCAAAGATAAGAACCACGTTTAGGATGTAGGTGGAGGCTGAGTTTCGTTTGGCTGGCTTACGGGCTTGATGGCGTCTAACTAGTTGACGTATGCAGTGATCCGACAATATAAGGAGTGATGCGATGGGAATCGGTAAGAGTCTGACGCAGTATGGATAAGACGAAGGATCTAAGCGCATTTGATCGTGGGCAAATTGTCGGGGCCTGATAAATGGGTCACTCCATCTCGGAACTCGTGCAGGCACTGGGATTTTCACGAACCACTGTGTCACGGGTGCACCGTGAGTACATCGAATCCGGTAAAACACTCCCTGCAAGTGACAACTGCCGTGAACAACAGCGTGTGGATGAGCGGGGTCATCGTCGGTTAGCCCGCATTGTAACTGCGGATAGACTGGCCACAGTGCAAGAAATCACTCGGCAATTTCCCGCTGGTGCACAAAAACGTGTAATCAGCCACATTGTCCAGAACCATCTCGTCGCTATGGGGTACAGAAGCCATCGTCCCACGAGGGTACCGCTGCTGACCGCATATCACAGGGTGCAAAGATTAGCATGAGCGCGGGAACATCGCCACTGGACCCTAGACATGTGGTAAATTGTTGCCTGGACTGACGAGTTGAGATTCACGTTGGTACATGCGGATGGCAGGATACGAGTACGGCACAAACCACATGAAGGGATGGATCCTTCTTGCCAGCAGGGTACTCTTCCAGAGCTGGTGGGGAGGCATTCTCGTCTGGGGACTATTTACGTGGACCGAAATGGGACCCCTGGTACGTGTAACTTCGTCCTTAACAGGTCAACGTTACCGGGATGTCCTGGACGACCATTTGCTCCCGTTTGAGCGTCTTCAACATCCCACTGGGGACCTCATCCTGCAACAAGACAATGCACCATGCCATCGCTCCAGAATTGTATCCGAATGGTTGGATAAACACTCCACCGACGTGACCTCGCTTTCTTGGCCAGCTAGGTCACCTGACCTCAATCCCATTGAGCACATATGGGATGCCATCGGGAGAGATGTTCGAGGCTCTGACCCCCCTCCATCAAATCTTCGTGAACTGTGGGAGCTTGTTCAGGGGTCGTGGATCCGTATGGCTTCCCAAAGCTTCCGGTGTCTTGTCGAGTCCATGCCGAGACGAATTGCCGCCGTCATCAGGGCGAAAGATGGTGTTTCACGTTACTAGACAGGTATCTCTAATTAAATTGCTCTTCAGTGTACGTTCCATACATCGTCTGTAATTCATCCGGATTCCTCCTTCTTCAGCGAGCTATTTGAAGCATGATTTCACAACTGACCAGGAAAGTAATGATTCCGTCTCAGCCCTTTCTCAAGAGAGGAATATATGTGACGTACTACAGAGGTGAAGCACAGGTCAAGACGGCGAAGTTGTTGCGAAAAATTCTGTCAGTGTAACTGAATTGGGAAAGCATTCGACTCCGGAGCAGAAGAATACGGATTCGATCTCCGTCAGCGTCAAATTTGTGTTTTCATAAATCAATGGGCACATTGTCATGAGGTAAGTTCGTAAACCTAACTTTCCCGGTCAAAAAGTCTCAAGTTGATCCTGAATGAAGCTTTCTGTCGGAGTAACTTCTATCTCATTTTTATCGGAGTAATTCAGTTTTACTTGAAAAGAAAGAACATAGGATGTGCCACTAGAAAAAAAAGAATTCTTGCAGAACTGAACATTTGTGACAGCTTGATTCGAGGAAATCAGATTGCCAATGTCATCAACCGTGGAAGATTCAAAAAGAAATTTCGTACTCTTGAAAGGAAAAAAAAATGACGACTCATGAATGTGCTGATAAATGAATGCCCTGATATTTTTAATTTGAAAGCAAGACTGTGATATCAAATCTACATTTTTACTGGGAGATATGACATATAAATTTTTCCTCTGCCTAAATTAGGCAATCATTAAAACAGTTCAGTGATTTAATGTCGTTACTTATCTACTTACTACGTCAAACAAATTGTTATCTGAGATCTTTTAAATGGTGAAAACCAAAACATTGCATGTACTTTATCTCGCCATACAACGGTCAAAGCGCGAATTTCTCCTCATATATCACGAGATTCGAAAAACAGAATCATTTTCCTTTTGCTCACGCACTGGAAATCTGTTGCTAATTCACATGTCATCTAACATCTGGTTGAAAGGCAACTGTTTTATTTTTGCTCAGAAATTACTGACACTTTCACATGACTCGTCATTGACTTAAAACACATTTTCTCTTATGAGAAAACCTCAAATAAAATCACAATCACAACATTGAAATCAATCACAATCACAACATGCCCTGAGTACACAACATTTTTATCACATGTTTTGGTAAAATAAAATCGTGGATTCCATTCGTGCTTGCAGAGGGCATATACTCTCGTCTTAGTACATAAATCACCACCTTCTGTTTTCCAGATGTCAGGTTCCAAGTGTGCTTAAAACATCCCGTTAGCTTACTGTGAAGCAGAATATTTTCAAATGAAATTAAGACTGTACATTAGAGCCATAGACGCATGTTTTAAGCTAGGTATATTTTACCTTACGTTGCGTTATCATTTAATGTTTCATTTTATTTTTAGCGAGCAGCTCAATTCAGCATGATTTGTGGCATTTTGCTAAGACATAGATGAATAAATCAGGCGAAAGAAACTATTAGGGGGAAAAGGAAGAACAAAAGAAAAACGATGAGGTATAATCTATTGGAAAATTAATAGGGAGAAATTATTAGAGAAAAAAGGAGAACTAAAGAAACTAAGTATAATCTATCTGGAAAAACTCATTTAAGGCATCAGGATAGAACCCTAATTAAAACCATTTACCAGTGAAGATTGTTGAAGTGATCTTGCGTGAACACTTAGGTAAGCCACTTTCGGAGAAAATAAATAATAAAAGATTCATGAATGTAGGAAAACAAGATAAAAATTGATGGTTTCAAATCACTCATTCAGCCAATTATCATATCAGCTAAAATATAAAGCTATTTCAAATTTGAAGTGATATATGCGATTCTGTTTTCACATCTTCTCAAGGCGCGAAAGAGATTTTGCAAAATCTGTGGATCTTATGCAATCGTTAGATTAATGAGTAAAGTTATAGCTCTCCTGAAATTCCTTTTTATCATGTATTTAAACGACTACGTGATTTTAGAAAAACAATTTTCAAGAAAAGATTCTAACTACATATACTGTCATAAAGTACTGAAACACAGATATTACGGCATACTCAGGTATTACAGAAAATGTTATAGTACAGAAAGCTGTTATAAAAAAATGTTACTTACTACTTCGCCAGCGGAATCGAGAACACCTAAAAGACAAAGTAAGAACATAAGGGAATTTTAAAGGGAGAAATAACGACTTGAATACATTTAAAAGAAGCATTGTAAATATAATAAACTCATCGTATGTAGTTGAACTATATACTTTTTCTGCCCAACGCATAAAACATACGCACAATCCATTTAGATTATTTACATAGTGGAACAAGTATCGAGCAGAGTCACGAGAAAAATACCATTACCCTCTGATACTTGTGAATAATTTACTTTAAATTTGCGTCTTTGTACATGGTTATTCAAAAGGATTCATCCGATTTCAAATTATTATATTTGCAAAGTTTACAAATACAGAGTGAGTAATGATACATCAACCAGAAAAAAAAAAAAAAAAAAAAGGAGATAAATACTGTCCAGTGTTGTATTTCAACATATAAATAAGTGCTCTACGTGACTTCCTTAATTGAACGAGCAATGTCGAGACAATAGTATATTTACTCCCATACTCTCTCCAGCGTGACAGTTGTTAGACTCAGCTGCAGTAACAATGCGTTTGTTTGAGCTCAGCCTGGATTGTAGAAAACAGTGGCTTGTACATTGTATCCTTAAGGTACCGTCAAAGGAAGAAGACCCATGACGTAAGATCGAGTAACCTACGCGGCCAGCTATAGAGCACACAAAAACCTTCGGTTGTACGGTCACCATTTTCTCACAGACTCTCTGTCGAGAAGCCACAGCGACAAAGGAGCCCTCTTATGGTGACCGCCTAATATTCGGAGATTCTCTCTTTCACTTGGTGTATACCATGGCAATACATGGTTGGTAGGTATGGTATTATCCTCATTTGAAATCAGGTGAAACATTTTGAACAACCCTGTATGAGTGTTTACAGTAACGTATATTCTGATCTCAAAATGAAAAGAAATGGCGACTAACAACAAAATAAAGATAGAAAAATACATTTACTATTAGTGAGTTGGAAATTTCTTCCATATTTCACTAAGTTATAACGTTCTCGGAAATTCGGGATTGTGATCACACGTTAACAGGTCAGTGACGAAATATATGAGCAGGTTCGTCAAATATGAATTCTAATGAAATGCGGTCCCATTTACTTTGTGATGATTTTGCAATTAGTCAGGTACGTGCCACGTGAATTCGTCCAAGGGTTTTAAAGAATTTCAGCCTTCCAGAGAGCAATGAAATCCAAGGAAATTTTTTTAATATTGTTGCATTTATGTGAAAGAATGTTTGCGTTAGCGCTTAAATAAACTTCGCACTCGGAAGGATGAATTATCAAAAGTAATGGGATGTTCTTCCGACAATGGCATAGGAAACGTGTTGTGTAGAATGATATTTTGGAAACTGTCAATCCACGATAACAGTACGAAACACCGTTTTCATGTAATTAAATACAGCTTTAAGAGTTAGACATCTCTCATTCTCTCTCTCACTCACTCTCTCTCTCTCTCTCTCTCTTCTCGCAACACAAAGGGTATGATCAGTTATTAAGAATGAAATTATAATTCGGTAGTTCCTGTACGATATTATTAAATTCGACTATGGAATTGTTCTTTACTCACCAGTCTTTCTTGAAATGACGCCGTCTATCTTCTACTTCCTCATGTCTATTTGAAAATCTGGCTAACACACAGGAATTTCAAAATATCTTTACACGGCAAAATTTCTAATTGACGAATTTCATATCAAATCATGCCATTCCTAATTTTTCTGTTCCCAGCGGGAAACCTATATTTCAAAAAAGGGAGCTACAAACGTTTGTCCATCCCTAATGATTGGCTACTGATTACAAGGTAGGGACAAAGCCAGAACCATCAAACAAAAACACCTCCTATTTCACTTAACAGAATCGAACTCTACTCCATCTTGAACGATATATCAGAAGCCAGAGCCTCACACTTCTTGGATACGGGAATAGCAAAAATATTATTAAAATTCCACGAATCATAAATATCGATTAATTGTCATTTCAAAGATGACAACTGATAGTCAAAAACGTACCAATTATACCAACCTGATTAAACCTATTTAACTTCTTACAGTCCTTGTTTTAAAAGATCAGTGATTAGCAGAAAATTGCGATTTCTGTAATGCACAGAACAAAACGAATAAAATTAAATGCCGATAAAACTATATCTTTAGGAAATACAACAGGCTTTTACAAACCTTTTATTTTAGAAACTTATATGAGAGAGAAATCGCACAGAAAATAGACGAAATATCACCATTAAAAATATTTGTAATAGAAGTTAGGCACATTTTACGAACAAAATTAACATTTAGCGAAAATTCCTGAGGTTGTCGAATGGAGAATAGAATCCTGAAGTCATTGTTGAAATCTTCATTTACTGTGTTTACATATCATGTGTCTCACGGAAAGTATCGAAAAACTATGTCGCATTTTACGAATGAGATGATATTCACAATTTATTCATCGCACAAAGTTCCTGATATATGTATGAAACCACTTTGTGAAGTTGCTAATAATATTACGTCCGTGCATTGACTCTACAAATTAATGTTCCCGATCTTCTGCTCTTTGTTTTCTGACAGGATTTCCCAATTCATTTTCACCGAACTTTAATTTCCGCACCTCTGATATACTTTTAACCTTTCCCCATGCTTGTAGGAGCTTGTTGTAATATGATTTCGAAACGAATTCACGCATTTGTACTGTAAAATGTTTTTGGAAGTTAATAGTTTAGTTTGAAAGCTAATGGATCTTCAATGAGATCTTAAGGGCAGAAACGAATTTTTTAATCGGGGCCTAATCCTTTTTAAGGACCATCCCGTAGGTTTTCCGTCCACTGTGAAAGCTTAGACGCAATTATCCCAAAGGGACATTTCTGCGGTGAGGCAGAAAAGAAATTACATTAAATTGAGCCTAGGACTCAGAAAGTACAGAGATTAGCAGGTCAAAGAAGTAGGAGTGTCAGATGATTAGTGCGAATCTACACAGAGGCAAATGCTTCACTACGGTGATTCAGGGAATACACCGGGAAAGAAAAAACGGGTGTAAGAAAATAACAAATAGCTTTATTTGTAATGGGAGGTCCAGTGACTTAGAGCAGTGGTCACCAAACCTTTGGAGAGAAGGGCCAAATGGAAAATTGGCTAAAGCTCGGGGATCCGGATTGAAAAACAATTGGTGAACCTGAGATCAATCAATGCAGATATGGTAAATTTTCAGTGAATTGATATCTGTCAAGGTCTAACTAATTTTATATGGTCTGTAGTTTGACATGAAAGATTTCAAATAAATACTTAAAGATATTTATACACATCTAAAATAAATAGTAAACAAAACTTACTAAAGTCTAGTGTTTAGTAAGTTGACTTCATGACACAAACAAATTGGCTCTATAAATTGACATAAGAAATTGATTTTATGACATCTAAAACTGGAAAAAAATCAATGGGAAGAATGGTATTGTTTCTGGAAGGATTCAGCGACATTTTTGATAATGGGTTTCAAGTTCGACAACCCAATTTTTAAAAAGTCAGACAAGTGGTTGTCGGTCAATCGTGAACGCTGAAGCTTGAAACTTTGATTTCACATATTTAATTTCGGAGAAAGCTTGTTCACAAACATATGTGCTACCAAACACTGAAATAATTTTCCTGGCAAAGATTTCCAGATTTTTAAAATTATTTCTAGGCAAACGAGAATAAAAGGTTATCAAACTTTAAGTCTTTAACAACGACTTCGAATTATTATTAGACTGCAAATCTAACAGTTCCGGCTGCAAACAAATTCTCCTCGATATCACGAACCTTAAAACTAAATGGGTCCTGCAAGAGCTGGAATGAATTTTCACGCTTGTAAAAATCACGAAAACGTCTTTCAAACTCAGCTTTCAAAAATTAATATTTGTGATACAGGGCACAACACCAGAAACAAACTTATCAGACATGTCGTCCCACATTTATTTACAAGATGGATATTGTAGAAGATTCTGCTCTGCTGAGTGTCGTTTGAGCAGTTTCAACTTCGGTTGGAAAAACATCAGATCAAAAAATAACTTATCTGGGAGTTTAAATGTCCCTAGAAAATTCAAATCGAGTTAACTGAGATGGTCAGTAATGTCTTTGAAATGCGAGGTCTCATGGCTTCCCGAGGGCCGTAGTTTGGGGACCACTAGCTTTGAGTGATATTGAACAAATATAACAAACAAACAGATATTTTACTTACGGACTTCGCCTTCTCTAGTAATCCATCGCGAGTTATCTCATATCTCCAGCTTCCGCACACACAGAGTTCCTTAGGCGTACTCTGCTTCAGATCACTACCGCCACGATTTCCGACCGGACCTCTTGTGCGATGTCGATATAGATGTAAACATACAGTCATGCATTTTTTCCCACCTCGCAGCAGCGGCGATGCGGTGGGTTGAACTCGCGGAGAGAACTCCTCCTGTCTACTCTACTGTTTCAAAAACTAACTCAATTTGCGAGATGAATGACTTCTGTGGTCCGTCGAGCTCAGGTGTGTTGGAGAGCTGGACACCCCTTTATATACGAGAGCTCACGCTACTCTTCGTAATCTTCCTTTGATGATCAGTCCAGGGCATCAGAGGCATCCTTATGCTTCTTTTTTGTCATTTCTTCTTTTCCGTTGTCCTCCGCAGTTGCTTACATTCTAAGCTGCCAACGGAGACTTTTGTGTCATCTTTCAAGACGATTGGTGAGACGGACCCTTCTTTTCAAGGGTCCGTGAAACCAACTGACGACACTCAGTTCTTTCCTTTTGGGGCTGTTTCACTTGCGTTTTATTCCGGGCACACAAGAAAAAACAGGATACTTGAGATCGCACTCTCAAGCCCTTCATGTGTGCAAAACGTACGAGCATTAGTGCCCTTTCTTGCTCATTTTATTCATAAACCGCTAGCTAACGGTTAGGCTCAACGCCGGCACATTTTTATTTATTGAGGGTTTAACGACTGCCGTGAGGTGAGCAAAACAATTACTTAAGCAGTCGCCTGTTCATAATTTAGCGTCACTGACTCCAAAGAAGAGAGAGAGCCAGTGCTGTAAGACAAACACAGCATCCATGCCTCACCGTGATTCGAACCCAGAGACATCTCGGACGAATGATCAGAAGCCATCGCATAGACCCGTGCGCCACCGGGGAGGCCCGGCATCATTACTTGAAAACCTAAAAGTTTCTTAGCCCTCTCGTGAAGAATCGCCCAAATTTATGAGTGAGTTTTCGTCTTCCAAGGCCATCCAGAAGGTTCTAGTGCTTCTTTGTTCGACAAGTTCCTTAACACCGAAATATATGGTTCCTTGCTTTCCAAACCAAATCATCTCTTGCGAATCATATAGACGTTAAATTAATTGGTGTCTTTGATCACGGCCAGTCGTTTGCAAAAACATGGTCAAGGTATAAACAATGTATCTATGTAAATGTGTATACTGTATCTGTACTTAATTCAAAATTCATTAAAAACTTTTTTCTATTATATTTAACACTAAAACAGCTCAGCTTATGTTATGGATTCCTTTTAAACGTTCTTCTCGATATCATATTTTAGATATAAGAACTACAAACTAACACTTGGAGAAAAGAAAATTATTAAATCATAATGTCATTGTTGGTGAGATACACTTACCCCGAACAATATCCCCCTGGGAATCTGAAAGAAAAATAAAAATAAATTAAAGTTTGGTAATCTTCAAATACGTATCACGTAGCTTTATAATTAAACATGTTCGTTTATATACATGACAGGAGTTCAGAAATTATAAATACAAAAGATGTAATGGATGCGCATTTATCGCAGAGAATTCTGGAAACGTCTGCCTGCAGGACAATTCAAACATTTGCGAAAATGTATAAAGCCAAAGTGGAACATGTGCAAAAACGTTTAACACGCCAATTTAAAAATATTTATTTATTACTTGCTCTTATTAAATACTTTTTTTAAATTTCTAGTGTTAATTAAATGAGCTTAAACATTTAATATATTAAGCTGGACATATTTATATTTACACCCTTTTACGTATAATTAAACTTTTGGAAGAAACAGCACAGTTCTAAGAGCAATATGTCATTATGTCTTAAAAGAAATGTGTTTAATTAACGCATCCTTCCAGCGCTTACATATGAAGCAGAGGCGGCGTGGACCTTAACTAAAAAAGACTTACGAAGACTGTAGACAACTGAAAGAAGCATGGAGAGATTCATGCTTGATGTAACCAAGAAAAAAAGACGAGGAACTCTTGGACAAGGGAAATGACAAGAGTGGAATATATCATGATTAGAGTAAAATTCCTGAAATGGCAGGGGGATGGACGTATTGCAAGATGGATGGGTCATTGATGAATAACCGAAAATTTAGACTGAATTGCAAGGGACAGGAAAAGACCCAGAAGAAAGCCACGTGGGCGATGGGTGGATGAAATTCGAAAACATTCGGGAGTCAGATGGAGCAGACTGGCCGAAGACAGACCTTTGTAGAAGAAAATTGGAGAGACCTTCATCCAGCAGAGGACTGATAATGATTGACAATAATGATAATGATGATATATTTAAAAAAAAAAATGTGACCTGCGATCTGATTCCTTTCTGCGAAAAAGAATTATTCTTCCTGTAGAACGATGAATAATTCTTTTCTGTAGAGAAAATTTGACACCCGTGATTTAAATCTTTTCTGTACGTAGACATGATTATGTCGAAGACATTTATACGTAGACATCATGACGTCAAAGACATTCTGTTCGAAAACGATTTGCTGTTTCCTTACCCCCACATGTAAAATCAAATCACCCATGGAAAAAAAATTGTTTTCTACACATACGTATATCGCGCAATACTTATATGCCCAACTGAGGATTCCTTACAGAAAGAGCCTGACTTTCTTAAACGAGCTGCAATACCCAGAGGATATAGCCCTTCCGTTATACACAAAGCTGTCCAAAAATTTAGGAAACCGAAGCCTGTCTGCTCGTACACGCCAATATACCTCCCAGTACAAACCAATTGGGTGGTTATCCCATTTCCTCCTCAGATTTGCTTCTGAATTTCAAAAATTCTCAAAAGTTTTAAATTTAAATATATTTTCAAACTCATAAATAAGGCGAATTTGTATGGAGCAAAAGATTTCGTCGAAGACACAAATTCCTGGGGAATTTATCAGATACCTTGTGAATGTGGACTTTGATATATAGGACAGACCCTCAGGGCTTTAAGTTTCCGTGTGAAAGAAAGCAAAACCTACGTACGGAGCTATGAACTGAAGAAGTCATCGACAGCTGATCATTGTCACGAAAATAACCATAAATTTTTGTTTGGAAAAGCATATTGATAAACCTGATTCGACTATCAAGCTTAATATATTAGAAGCTTTCCACATATACCAGAACTCTTCACGACTTGTCAACGACATGACGTCTACGCCATTTCTTTCAAGAGGTTGGAAACAACTCATCAAAATTCGTGACCGTCAGAACTCTGGTGATGTCACAATGATTTGAATGTTTACGCTCCATTCGTCCTGATGATGCCGTGCCAAACGCTCTGCGAAACTATAGTTGATGTTAGTAAAACATTTAATTGTGAATAAACGTTGATAATATATTCCAACTCAACATCACAAGTATGTAGTCTTAAATTATACATATAGTGCATTTTTGAAGACTGAGCAAAGTACCCTGGATATCAATGGAAATAAAATAATTTTGTCCATGGTTAACTAAAGTTCTACTCCAGGGAACGCGTCTTAGAATTTCTTTAAAGTTATGTAAACCTGCTAGACAAAATTTCATAATTATAATAAAAAAGCGATCAGAGAGCAGAAGTTTGTTTCCAATCCGGAGTGGCTCTTTGCATATTGTTGAACTTTTAACGGTATAAATTTTGTTGGCTAATTAAAAAACGTAAGTGGCAATTACTAATCACATATGAACCATTGCTACTGAAGATGGTTCATGGGTAAAATGCTCACAATTCACGAATATCAGCGAATAGTGTAAGAAGAAACAAATAGATTATAAGCTGCATTTAAAAAAATGTTTTTCACATATATAGTTTAATCTGGATATGAATTATTACTAATTACGCGAAAAAAATTTTAAAACAGCGAATTTACCCATTCAAGGCTTTCCAGATATTTAGGATAGAGTAGTAAGAACACTTAATTAGTAAATTCTTGTAATGCCAGTTTAGTGTGGCATTACTGAAAGATAAGCACTTTTACGGTTAAAAGAAAAACACTAATTTACATAAATCAAATGACTTCCACTTTTGTAAAAATATTACTTATTTGAAAATGTTTTGGCAAAAAATATCGTTGGTTTAACCGCATGTATGCGCTGAGTATAAAAATGAACTCAAAATTGTGCTTCAGTTGAAGGAAATGGTTCTCTGAAATTAATACGATGTCAGAAAGAAGTATTTTATTTTATGGCTGGAAAGAAGAAAAAGGAATTTATTTTTTATTATCTTTATTGACGATTGCTGTTTCTGGACCTCATAAATTTTCCAGCTAAGATTCGTCCACTAGTCATTATTGACTATGTAGTGTGGATCACATGCTGATGACTCACCTACACTATACTGACAAAAGTCACCGGACACCTGGAAGAGAAACACAACATAGCATTTATTGACATACATTAGTACGGTGTCGGTCCACCTTTGGCCTTAATGCAGGCACTGACCCTTCGAGACAGGCTTTCGACAAGGTTTTGGAACACAGCGATAGGTATGTGCTCCCATTCAGTTCATAATGCTGCCGCTAACTGTTGCTTAGTAGCAGGCCTTGGTTCCAAACTTCTCATGCGGCGCTCGAATTCATCTCATAGGTGTTTTATGGGATTCAGATCAGGGCTCTGTGTTGGCCAGTCCACATGCAATACGGAATTATCGTCGAACCACGCTGTAACAATCCTTGCTTTATGGCTTGGCGCATTATCCTGCTGATACCAAAAGGCTCGGTTCCATAGTATTGCCACAGAGTTGGTAGGGCATAATTCTCCAGAATATCGAGGTAGACGTGCTGGTTAACAGGTCTGTCCAGGATAAACAATGGGCCGGGACTATACTACGGAAAACACTTCTACACGAGTACACTGCCAGCTCCAAACTCGACCGTAGGAACAGTACACTGTGGTAAATAGCGTTCCCCCGACTGCCATACCCGCACACGGCCATCAGACTGATGGATCGTATTTTTAGATTCATCAGTCCATAGGACCCGTTTCCATTGATCTACGGTTCACGATAAATGTTTTTTACGCCATGCTAAATGACGATGAGCATTCCGAGTGGAGATGAATGGCTTATGAGCAGCCGCACGACCACGGTAACCCATGGAATGAAGTTCTCTCCGAATGGTACGTTTACATACCGAGGTTCCAGCTTTTTTACTCACCTGTACACTGAGGTCTTTTGCATTATTCCGTCGATTAGCTGTAACGACTCTCCTGAGGCTTCGACGTCCTCTATCACTGATTTTCTTTGGTCTGCTGGTACCTTTTTCTGCTTCAAGCAAGCCATGTGTCTTCTACTTATTCAGTACATCCAAAACAGTTGACTTGGGTATGTTAAAGCGCCTCTCGGTTTATCTTATGGACAACCATCCAACAAGCTTTCCTTTCTCAAAGTCAGTTTTCTCCCGTCGCGACATTTTCACTCAACTTCACAGTACGATATGATCGCGGTCAGTTGAGGCTTCTTTTTATACTGTTTGCAGCTTTACCTTTCATCTTAACAACGTAACAACGTAGTGGATCCGTTCATTTGCGTTTGAAGGGGTGACCATTGACTTTTGTCAATGTAGTGTATATTAAAGGATAGAAAAACTAATTCTAGCACTTATAAAAAGCATTTTTGAAAGACCAGGTGGTCTATATTTGTTGAATACACAACAAGTAATTTTTAGAATTTTTGGGCTCTAATTTAGATGCAATTGTATGAAGGACCTTTATATATATTTTTGGAATTTGATCAATAATGGCGGAATTTTTTTTCGTGAACAAAGATTTTTTTCTGTACCTTTAAAACACTTAGTGAGGCACCTATTCAGATATAACTGCTGTTGTTGTATTGTATCACTAGAAAAAAAAACTGCTCGCTCTTCCTACCCCCTTATTAGGGAAAGGAGACGAAAAATAACGAAATTGAACATTTAAGGAGTAATTCAAGTCACTCCCAACTAGCAACAAGACACAAACTGGACCGAAAGCTATTTAATACATAAATGTAAATTCAATTTACAGCTGCTCTGGGTGTAAAACACTTAACATTCACCAAAAAATAAAAGGTAAATTTAGGTTAAGAATTTTCATTAGGCCAAACTTGCAAAATAATTTTATTAGGTAAATAAATTAGTTTTAAGGCCTTTTCGTAAAATTAATATATTGTTTCCCCATTATTTTTCCCCTGCTGAGCAGCAGGTCTCTATGGCAATGAAGTAAAAATAGTAAAGATTGGTGTTCTTCGACAAGGCAACTGCTTTTGGACATAGAAAAATTGGAGGCACGATCACGCACAAAAAACAAAACAAAACAGAAAACAACAAGGTATCCAGTAAATAACTCCAGTGTGGGGATTCAAATTATCATTTTGCATGCTTTACTTTTTCTAAAAAACGTATATTTAAGAGAATAGAATTTATATGTTCCATAAAAAACATCAGAAGAAATTTAAGAAAAGAATAAACAGTGTGTACATATATGTTGGATATAATAAAACTTGCGCGACCCCCGAAAGTTTTCAAATACCTCTCAAACCTTAACAAATGCATTTGGGGAATTGCAACGTGATTAGTCCTAAATGATATTTCACTCAGGAAAAATAATATAATAATGAATGTGCGTTTCCGAGAAAGTGAATCTCAGGCAAAGTCTAACGCAGATTAAAAACCCTTTAAATCTTTAGTTGGTGGAAATGAAAGAAAAATCGAACTGATAGATGAAAAAAGAGTATAATTCTCGACCAAGGTTTCGCTCTGCTATGACACCTGAGTGTATACAGAATATTCATTATTTTCAGGGTTTGTTAATAACGGTTACCAACGCCTGTATGTATCTTTTCCAAGAACGACAGTTTAAAAGTCAAAATGCACATTCGGACTTACTTATCAAATTACGCTTACCAATTTACGCAAGGGTATAGCAAATGTTTTCTCGTACTGTAGAGTTCGATCTGTATATATGTATATATTTTTTGATTCGATGCCTAATGAGAACTGATCAGATCATATGTAGAGGATTTGAGGAAGGGAGTGTCTGATCCCAAGTCTAAAACAACCCTTAGAAATAGGAAGCTAGGAGATTTGGGCTAGAGTACCCGATAGGAACGTAACACGAAACGAAGTACAAAGAGGGAGGAAGACGCGCTTATTTATTACCGGGGGGGGGAGTACCCGGGGTCCTACGGCTTAACTTGCCCATCCGACGCACGGCGGTCTTTAGTGCTTCGAACGCTCGTACCTGCCCAGGATCGAATCTGAAGTTATCTCCATGACAGTCACTAACGCTGACCACTAGCCCCCCCCTCTCCAATGAGATCTAAGAACCACGGTGCAGTATATAAATCACCTCCTCCCTTTATTGAAGGCCAAAGAGCCAGCACTGAAACTGAATCGCCCCACCCATGCCTCATCTGCGGCATAAGCATAGGGCAGCCTCTCCGACCATCTCCAATAAGACAAATACGAAGACAATATTTCGTATTTAATATTTTTGTCATAATTTGTGGCGATTTCTCAAGATATGGCACACTTAAAAGTTCCATCGTAATGAAGCATGTACAGAAATCATTGTTCACTGGATTAACCGGGTTATTTCTTTGTTTTTGAAGTTCGGCCCTGTGTGTCTTTTGAACAAGACAAAGTGTCGCCCTTAAAAATTTGCATAATTGGTTACATTAAAGCATTGAGCGTCCATGACCAAGAGCAATTATGCGGCGCTATTTTTAGTAAAAGAAAAACAGGAATGGATAAGACTGTAACATCACGTACGTATGACTCAGGTCCAAGAAATAAGGCGTACTGTATGATAAAGTGCTATTCAGTTGTCGCGAATAAAACCTCCCTGAATGGCGGAAAAAAAGGGAGGAAAATGATGTCAAAATTCCGTTTTTTAACGCCATATGAAAGGAAGAGCTAGAAACTATGGCAATGTTATCATCCGTATCAGAAAACGAAAATTTCCATTTGAAACTGGGCAATATAAGCATTTCAAGACACCCTTTGTTTTTCTGTTTTCACTTATGGTTGCTTACTGATATACAGTTTTAAACCCAAGTCTATTCCTAACCAAATATTATATTCGTAGGAGGCAGAAGCCTACGGATAGATATTCGAATTCATCACAATTCCAAAACACAGAATTATGCCAGTATTTGTATTTGCATTAATTTTCTTCATTTACGAGACACTTTGTAATAGATTTTGAGTTATGAAGGCACAGAAATTTTCATTTTTCCCTGCTGTAAAAGCGTAGGGAATTTCGATTTTCCTAGTAATTGACGACGGAATAGCTATAGGTGTGATTTCAATCAGTACGATCTTAGAAATCTTTGGAAAAAACACAATTCTGAAGAAAATCCCAAAATTTATGGATCTATTCAGTTTTCGTATAAAAATATCGCCAGTTTCTCGGTGTTTATATCCAAAAATGCCCCTACGCAATTCATAAATTTAAGCTAGGTATTGCAGTTTTCTGTCTGCCTTCCTTGAAAACGCCATCTGGTTGATGTGCGGAAACTTGGAAACTGATTGTCTATTCTACACCAAGTAATTAGGATTACTAGTATAATTATACTATTTTAAGGTAGGTAGTTTTCGTACGAAAAGAAATAAAAAAAATTCCAAAGACATAGCGCTTAAATGCGGAATTCAAAAAAATTTAGTTCATGATTCCACTGAACCACTGGTGCCTTTGAGTTTTCTACATTTACTGAAATGCACAGGTCCACTTTTTTTTTCAGTTTTCATTTTATGGTTTTCATTAATTCATTTTTTCATTTACGCATTTCTTTTGTTTCCCGTTAAGAATTTAACACTCCGAAAAATCTTGTTTTTTCTAATTTATGGTGTGTGAACTATTATACAATGTTGTCCGCTGTTATACAAGGAATAAGACATAAACGATTGCATGTTTCATAAGGGCTATCAAAAACTTTACGAAATAATTTACGAATATTCCCTTCTTTTCTTTAATGTTACACGTGAACAACGAAGAAAGAACAAAACTTTACAACATTTTGCTCGATTACGGTGTTACTTCACAAAATATGAAAATGAAGATTTTCAATATTCTTTATTTCAGTAATGAAATGTTCTAGTTTCACATTTCGTGCTATGCCATGAATTCCAAAGTTCACCTTCGTTATTTACCCACCTTCGCCAAACAACAGGCACACCTTCCCCAAATAAAGTGAGATAAGAGTTGTTTTTATTTGCAGCCTACGATGTCCACATACTAAAGGTTGGACATATGCAGAAACTTTTGAACATGTCATTTTTCTTTACGCCGTTGCTATAGTACTAATTTTCACGTCAGGTATATGTACATTAAAGTTCATGTGAGCAAGTACTTCCTTCTGTACAGCTCTTTGATATCCAGGATATAATTGTTTGATACATACGCAATAAATATGTTATATCCGTCCTGCACCTATTATGTATAAGAAATGGGACTTTTCCATGGCGTATGTTTCGTTAAAGCAACGTCAATCTCAGCAAATTAAATGTAACTAGAAAAAGATCAGCAACCTGACAAAACGCAAGTGCTACAACATAACACTAATACTGTAACAACGCATGTAATCGCACATTCTTAGTCTACTGCTGGATGAAAGTTTCCCCAAGTCACTTCAACAGTTTTCTGACTTGAGAAATTTGTCCCATGTCACTCCGGTAGTCTTTCGAATTACATCCATTTGTCACCCACGCAGTTTCATTCTGCGTCTCTTCCTTCCTCTTTGCATCCATTGCAATGTTTCAGCTGTCCAACGGTGTTTAGTTCTTCTAGCAAAATGTCCAGCCCATTGCCACTTGAGGGTCTTCACTTTGATAGTATATCGATTTGCAAAATAAAGCCTTTCCTAAACAAATGTCAACCCCACCTTCTCGTGTTACAATTTGTTCTCACTGAAGGACTCTGAAGCAGAGGTATGCACGGCCAGCGCCGGGCCGGGTCGGGCTTTTTTAGTTTAGAGAACAAAGCAACGGGCGCGGCCGGGCTTCTTCCCAGACACTTTCGGCTGGGCCAAGTCGATCCTTTCTTTTTATTACAATAGTAAAGAAGAAAAAAAGTCGTGTTTCCCAATTTCCGGATCTGTTTAACTGTTTTTTTGGCTTTATTCACTTCTATTACATAGCCCAGGGCGTAATCACAGAAGCGAGGAGAGCCACTCAGAGTGTTTCTACCGTCTGTAGGGTTTAGGATGGTAAAACCACTTTATGGATGTTGAAAACAAAAAGATTCGACCCCGAGCTAGTGTGAATGCTGCGTGAAGTGAGGGACAAGGCTGTCTGCAGTGGAGAGGGGGACAAGGGTGTCTGCAGTGGATGGGGTATGGGTGTATATTTGTATGAGAGAGTGGGACGACAGCGATTGTGTGTCCTATGCCTAATCAGTACAGTGATGAGCTTTTGTAGTTTTATAGCTTGCTAGTTCAGAGAAAAGGAAATTTTCAACACGCTTAGCCTTTCCCACTTCTCTCTCTCTCTCTCTCTCTCTCTCTCCCTCTCACACACTTTCTTAAAAAGTTATATTCTTCGGTAATTGCCAAAGTTTAGTTAATACTTTTATGTTCATATTCAACTAAATGTTTTCAATGATATCTAATTTCATTATTTAATTTTCACAATTTAATAAAATACAATAAGAAGACATTATAATACAAAATGGCATATAATTGGCTAGAACGGGCCTAAAGAATAGCTGCAATCGACAGACCGGGCGGAGTGTCTAATATCTGAAACCGGCCGGGCCTTAAACGCAGGAGGTTGAGCCGGACCGGGCTCATCAAATAAGGCCCGTGAAGACATATGCTCTGAACTCCGACCAAAGCCTTGTTATTGGAAATGGAGCAACACATTCCCACATGCACTAAAGTGCATGGCGAGCTGTCCACATTTTGTTGTTCCACATTCAATGACACTAATGAGCAGCTTGGCTATGCCTCACCTCGATGGCCATGAACTTCCATATCGGTTTAAACAAATTAAATACAACTAGAAATATCAGTAACCTAATGAAAAACAAGCGCAATAACCTAACACTGAATTCGTTTGCAATCACGCGGAGTTAAATATTTTCGAAACCGAATCTCGCAATTTCATGAAAGATACTATTCACGCGTTTCCGAAATTAGTACGTTTGGTGAAAATGCATGCGATGAAGCGTAATGATAAGTAACACACATTGTTAAAGTGCAAAAGAAAGTTGCTTTACTTACAGACACTGCATATTAGAAGAAAGCAGACCATAGCAAAGAAGATGGAATAGGCGGAAAACTGCATCTTGAGTTCAAGAGTCACCGACACAAGAGGTAATGAAATCAAGTGAATTCGGTTGCACTGTGATGCTCAGACTGTGCTCTGTTCTTGTTATATAGTGCCACACGGTATTATTAAACTAAGTTGTCCTGGATTTTGCATTTATTTTGACCATTTGCAGAATTAATCTATTGACGTCATTTAGCCTATTCGCGTAATCGAGAAGAATTGCCACTTCGATCTATCTAAATCTTTGACTTGCTTTTTCTACGTACCATTTCTGACTAGCTTGAAATTTCGCGTCGCTTTTAGCAATTTCTAATATTATCAAGCATTTTAAGATTTCTAATACGGTAAACAGATGTGACGTCTTTATAGTCAGAAATATCCTTTACGGATTCACGGTTGATGTTCTCTTTAGGCGAATTTTGGATTCTTTTGTTCAGTTGTGACATTTTTCTCACTTCATTTTATTTATTCACGTGGCAAGGAAGTGCAACCAGGTGTATCTATCTAAGTCGCTGACCTAATTACGGCTACATGCGTCTCTAAGAGTAGCGGACCTTGCACTGCCTTCTGGAGTTTCTAACAATATCAAGTTCACCTCAACGACATCAGTTATGACGTCCTTCTCTTTATTTTCAGAAACCGCGTTTCCAGTCTTCCCTTTGAGGAACTTCAGACACGACAGATCATTATGAATTCCTTTCGCCCATAAGCGATATTTGTTTCCTGACGTCATACCATCTAATCATGTAGCAGAAAACAGTCACCTTCAGAGACCTAGCCTAAAAACGGAATCAATATATCTGTAATCCTTGATCTGCTTTCGGCTGCGTGAAATTTCTGGGAATGTTTAAAATTCCATTGTGCTTTGGAATTCCTAGAAACTTCCGAAATATATTTTTCTTTTAATTTTGCGTTAATGCAATTTTGACGTCCTGTTTAAATTCGTTAAATCTTTTGGAAATGCTGAAATGTGACCTCACTCGTTTAAGTAAAATGTTAAGAAAATCTACCGAAACCTCTTTTTGATAATTACAGAGGAGCAATTCCTCTAATTTCAGGGACATAAAGGTGCTATCATAGCCACGAAGAACTTACCATTGCCTGAAAATGGAACAAAACGGAGAGTAAATTTAAGTAATAAGCTTCAGAGTTGTAAACGTGTGTTTTTGGGGGTGGAAAATCCGCGCTTAGGGTTTCATTCTGCTTGACCTCCTGTGGACGCCAGACCGTTATACCTGTTAGCCGGATTTGAATATGTCTTTTTGCATGAAGAAGTTTGAATTATTAAAAAGAAAATCTGTAGCTGTTGGTCTGTTGTCGATGCAAAATTCTCCCGTTATAGGGAGTAAATGAAATTCTACAGAATCAAAATGCAAATTGCAAAATTTTTTTTCTTTCGGTTACTTTTCCTACGAACAATATTTATAAAAATGCATGATGAAAAAATACATGATGAAATGTTATAAAAATATATGACGAGATGTTATGAAAAAATACATGATCAAAATTATAAAATTTGGTGAAAACCTTCATGATATCGTACGTTAGAGAAAGACTGATTCCAAAACATTTCGCAAGAAACAGTTCATTGCGACAGAAATGACCACATCGAGGTGAAAATTAAAGCGTCAAAATTAAAAATGCGAGCTTTACAGCGATGTTTCGTGTCGTTAATGATAGTGTCAAGGAGCTCAGTCGGTAGTAACAACCATTGTACGTACAAAGCATGTTTAAGCCCCTCCAGTTCTTCCGAAAGGGGTTTGAGACCAACAACACATCTCCCTAGAGTATTCAGGACATGCTCGATCGTATTATGATCGGAAGATCTGGCTAACCAACCATGCATGCAATGATCTGCTCTTGAAGATACTGTCATTCGATGGCAACTAGCGTTATCGTCTTGAAGTAGAAATATATAAGTAATGAGCCACGTGAGAGGTAGTTTGAGATGGTGCTGTTTCTTAGGAAATAAAAAATCGTTTGGACTCGAACTTGTTTATAGGTAGAAAGAACATTTCATGGACTATCAGAATTTATTTGGTGGTGGACATGAATGTAAATTAATTGTAACATGGACGATAAAACGGCAGTTCGAGTACTGTTGCGTCATTATTGGATAAACGGACTATCTGTGCATACTACGTCCTTCATGTCGCGAGGAAAACTATAATGGTTCTTGTTTGTCAACCTTCCAAACACTGTGCATGCCATACGGGCCACCCAGATTAAATTTTTTCTCGTCGAGAAAATCGTTTTTCGCCACTCAGAGCTCCAACACATTAGGCTGCGAGGGAATTCCTTTCGATTGCCTTTGTGTATTGAAGACAGCATTGGTTTCCTCTGGAGATTCTCGAACCAAGTCCTGATTGATTCAGCAACTGTAGTGTTCGTCGAACAGTAACTGGCAAATCTAATTGGTCGTGCCGTTAGTGGTTAGCAACCCGGGCGCTATCTGGGAGACGCGAATTCGATTCTCGCTCCAGGTCGACGAAATTTTCAAGTTTTCCGATATTATCTGAGTAACCATCCTTGTCGTATTCACACCAAAAAATGGATTGTCATCTTCAAAATATGAAACATTTCTGTTTGATGCTTTGCGTGCCTCAGAAGACGAAGTTTCCGATTCGTAACTTAGATGGTATACCAATGCCCTTCTTTTTACTGTTCCCAGCTGGATCTTTCATTTAATTTCGTACGACTTTTGAGCTCCTGTTGATAGCTCGGGCAATATCTGTAGCATTCATATCAGTTTGTGCTCTTAAGACATCGATTTCCTTCCATTTCGATGTCAGACAGTCGAGAGCCAGACGACATGCTAATTTTTTTAAACCTCACACTTTCAACAAGTCAGTTTGGTAATTTTGTTTTGATATAAATCACTAACACCTGTTTCCCCCAAAGAGCACCTATATCGCCAAACATTCAGCTGAGCAGCGCAATAATTGCTTCGCTTTTTAACGGCTGATTTCTCTGATCAGCTTTTGCCACCCTTGCGCAGAGTACTTTCATGGACACCCATGAGAGCGTTTGGAATTTCCATATGACAGCGGTGTGTATAACACAGGAACTGTCCTTCATGCCTATTTATATCTGTCAAAATATGAAGAGCCATAACTATTTCGTATACTGTACTGGGCGCCTTGAGGATTGATATTTTTGTCTTAGAAAAATTCACAGGTATTCGAAAAAAGCAAAAATAAATTATTATATCCAGACATTCCGTCTACAGTGCAACGAGTGCACCATCAAATTAAGAAGAACCCGTTATTCCTAGCGAAGAAGAATATTACCTTTTGTTTTATTAATAATCTACATCCTCTGATCCAGTTGTACTCCATTTAAATAACTTACTTCCTTTCATAGCTTTCGCCAAAAAAAAAATAAATAAATAAATAAATAAAACCAGAAAAAACTATTGGATTAAATATAAAAGAAGTATCTTGGAGTCACCTTTCATCAAAATTTTACTTTGGCAACCCATATCAATATTGCTCTGTTAATAGCTACACATTTTCGAGGCAGCTTATTTTATTTCACTGAGCAAAGCATTTATTTATTAAGAATATTTTTCCCGTTATTGCTTTGTGACTGCGCTGTTAATGCTTGTGGGCACTCGCTTACGGGGGAGAACTCGATGTCTTTCAATGACTTTTTATCCGTTAAATTAAAGGCGATCTATTTTTTATTCACAGTCATGAAATTTGAGAAAAACTAAATGCGGAAATTCTCCGCCACAATGCTTAAAATTTATGAGAAACTCAATGAGTTTTTTAGCAAGCTGTAACTCAATTAATTGCCTATACCACTGCACCATAAATATGTTTATGTTCTTGCCGTATGTTTTACTAGCTCATTCCTAATTTGCTGGAGAATTTTCTGTTTAACACTAAGAATCAGCGAAAATTAAAGTATTGGCTCATTGTTTCTTCCGAGAATGAGTCTTTCAGCTTGTCTTACTCCTTGAAACGAACGTCATCTTCTTTTCTTTGTTTTGAAACTCCTGAGGAGCCCTCTTGAATCCAGCTATTTGTTTTTATATTCAGATGGCCCCTGTAAATTCCATATCACATGTAACGTATATTCTATTTTAATTTTCCATTTGAGTTACTTTTTCTCTGCAAATTTGAGTTTGTTCTCTTAGACATTTTCAAACCTTAACGTTATGTCTTTTCTCTCTCACAAGAATGAGGTTGGCAACAATTGAAGTCAGAGTGAGTGACGTATGAATGTGATAAGAGCGATAGATAAAAAGGACGATAGAGCAGTTTATGTGTGTGTGTGGAGATGTTCGATCAGTGTTAAGAAAAATGTGAAATTTACAACTTGTAGTCCCATATTGTGGAGCTCTTCAAATATTGCTGGGCCAATAAAAGGTTATCGTAATTCTGACTTCTGTATATGTTTCGTCTGGCCGTAAAAGCTTAATTAGAAACTATTGCATCGTATTCTCATTTAGTTCAATATTTCTTTTGTCATGGTTTTAGACGTAACGTAACACCAGTCTTGCTCACCAAAAAGCGTCGTTATACACTATAAAACTGCCTTTACTCTATAGTCAAGAATCCCTGAACGTATGAAAATGTATTTTAGTACATATTTACATACACTACTTGGGAATAAACTTTGAAGATCTTTTTTTCCTTCTCAGTATCTCTCTTCCGACAAATTCATTTTGTCATTATTCTTCATATATTCACAATGATTACTTAGAAAGTAATCTTCCCAAAATCCTTATTTTGAGGATAGATTCGGCCTCCATGCGAGAGTTTTACGTCTTGTCTATCTTATTCTCCGTTTGCAGTCATTCCGACCATCCACGGATACATCTCTTTCCAGCCAGCGTGCAACACACAACTCATTTTTTACGCTTTCCAACCGTAGGTTGAAGAAGCGTATATGCTCCAGCTTTGTCCGTCCGTCCGACCGTCCGTCTGTCCGCAAGATAACCGGCGTAAAAATGGTTCAATTTCGATGAAATTTTAGTATGTGGTAGGGGACCACCTGGGAACGAACCCTATTGAAAATGGGACAAATGGGGCCAAAGGTCACGACGTAGGAGCGGGATCATTCCATTGCCCTTATGCGTCATAACATGCGTAAATATGGTTCGATTTCAATGAAATTTTACTATTTGGAAGGGGACCACCTGGGGACGAATCTTATTCAAAATGGGTGAAGTGGGGTCAAAGGTCAGGATATAAGAGCGGGATGCATTCCATTGCCCTTAGGCGTCATAACGTGTGTAAAAATGGTTCGATTTCGATGAAATTTCAGTATGTGGTAGGGGACCTCCTGGTGACAACCCCTATTGAATGTAGACGAAATGGGGTCCAAGGTCAGGACATAGGATTGCGATCCATTCCATTGCCTTTATGCGTCATAACTTGCGTAAAAATGGTTCGATTTCGATGAAATTTTAGTATGTGGTAAGGAACCACCTGGGTACGAGCCCTATTGAAAATAGGCGAAATGGGGTCAAAGGTCCGGCAGGGCATAAGAGCGGGATATATTCCATTGCCCTTATGCGTCATAACTTGCGTAAAAATGGTTCGGTTTCGATGAAAATTTAGTATGTGGTAGAGAGCCACTGGGTACGAACCCTATTGAAAATGGGCAAAATGGGGTCAAAGGTCAGGACACTGGAGTGTGATCCATTCCATTGCCCTTGTGCATCATAACTTACCTAAAATGCTTGGATAGGATTGCGACAAAACTTTATCATATTGTTCCAGAGGTATGGTGAACCGGTTCTGTTGAATATCAACAAAATGGGGTCAAAGGTCATTGCACAAAAGAGAGATTTATTCCACAGCCATTATTCTCATAACTTGCGTAAAACTGCTTCTATTGCAACAAAGCTTTATCATGTTGTTCCGGAGGTATACTGAACCGGTTCTGTTGAATATAATCGAAATGAGGTCAAAGGTCAGGACACAGGGGCAAGATTTATGTCACAGCCATTATCCACATAACTTGAGTAATAATTTCTGGTATGTTGGAAAGCGTATCATAAACAATACACTGCATGATTTTACTAACCTGTTTTTTTTTTAGGTCTGTACACATTTCCTTCACAATTAGTGTGTTCCCAAGCATGAAAATTTGAACATCGATTAAAATAACTTCATATTATAAGTTGGAATACTTAATAATTTCTAAAACATAACTATATTTATATTAAAAATCAATAACTTTTCCTTTCGTGGTGTTTAAATCAGAAAAAAGATGGCGCGACCTGTACTTTGAAGACGTCAGTAGACAAAAAAATGTTGGATTGCATTATTATGGTTATGTTTTAGAAAATATGAAGTATTCCAAGTTATAAAATTATGCTATTTTAATCGATGTTCAAATTTTCATCCTTGGGAACGCATTAATCGTGAAGAAAATGTGTACAGACGTTTTTCCATTGGAAGTATAGGAAGCAAAATTATTTGACGTCCACCTTAAACAAAGTTCAAGAAAAGTTACTTAGAGTTCTTTTTTTATTCCATCAATACCTCATAGGCACTTCACTCGATATCTAATGCTCAGGAAGAACTAATTCTTAGCAGCACTAATAATTGATTATGTTTATCACTCGAACTCGCAAACTTCAAGAACAGACACCTTCAGCGCAAGACAGCTTCGCCGAATATTATACCACAGATCCACGGACACTATCTGCATGAAAATATCGCTTACAGATTTTGTTTCCACGACTACCGCTAACGCATCACACGTACCTGCTAGCTTAACACATTATATATACAACGGTCTTGCTTGACAACCATGCATACGTCATTCACTCTTTGCCACACATAACATTCAATGAGTGAGAAAATATAACGTTAAGGTTGAAATGCTAAACGCAGTTGCGGTGGCGCCGTGGTCTAAGACGTTAGATCGTCCGTGATGGGTACGGGTTCGAGTTCCGTTCGAAGCATGAATTTTGTCTTTGTCTGCACGGCATTGGCTCTCTCCCTTCCCAGGAACCCAGTTGCCCCGTCTGTTTATAGCCACCGAGTTGCTCACGGTGGTCGTTCAAACCTTCAATTAAAATAAAAAGAAACTCTAAACGAAGGAAAACAAACGTAAAGTTTACATAGGGAAAGACAACTAAAATTGAAAGTTAATTTAGAATATACGTCATTAATAAGCTCTTGGACATTCCTAATAACCTTTCTTATAAGAAACACTATACGGTGAAGTTATATCTCTTTAAGTTTCGTAAGTTAGTTTTTATCAAACCCAATTCTCAAGAATGTTTTCGCTGCGACTGTTGAGTGCCGCAGAAATCTAATCAATCGGGTCTTCATAGTAGTACAAAGCTTTCAAGAGCTCAGATTCAATATGAAGGATAGCTAAAGACTTAAGATGATGTTCGAAACATCAGGTAAAACGTAGACTATGTCTTCAATAATAATAATAATACGGAGGACACTGTTTTGGCAGAACAGTTGCTACCACCAAAATTATACCTCCCTAGGTATAATTTTGGTGGTAAAACTGTTCATTAGTAGATACGGTCGTGGTACATACCTAGAACTCTTCATATCCGTGAAAGGAATTGTCCGAAACAGAGGAGAGAGGGCATAGAGAACAATGGTCTAATATCCGTACCTTTTCAGAATATACCGTGAGGATGAAGAGCTAATTTGTCATCTGTGCTCTGTCGCGAAAGAAAACCCTCTGAGCGTTTAAGCTTGTAGACACAAGTTTTTCAAGCCTTACCCGAAAAGCATCTTCCACTTGTTACGTTCACTATCTGATACGCAAGGTTGTCTGATACGTACTCGTTCTGTGCTGTTTCATTTCTCACTCGGCACTTTTACGGGAGTTCTGCGTTGTCAGCGTTCACATAAGTTTGTCGTTTAACTCGTTATTTAAAATCTGCTGGCTCTTACCTAGTTCTCCATATTTTGAGTTAAATTATTTCATAAACTGCAATTTTTGAAAGATCATATTACTTTCCTATAACAGAGGTATGAGAAAGTAAAAAAAATACTGTCAAATTTGAGTTGAAGTGGGGAACGTTCGAAATGGAAGGAGCAAAATTTCCAACTCTCGCTCTCCCCCAGAAAAAAAAAAAACGTTCTCCGGCTCTCTGGTTCTATCTTTCGTGATCTCTCCTTCCTCGAAACATTTTTGCGTTCCCAATCCCTACTTCCAGGGCGAGCAGATGGCTGGGCCTCCATCAAAACAAAAAGTTTCACCAATGTATAGCGCTAGAATTGTCATCTGATACACACGACACTGATACATGCATATACAGTAAACGCAAGTAGCTCGCTACTTTTGCGGTAGCGTTGTATGCAACATTGCTTCATACAGAAAAATGTAATTGTATTAGCACGCGCTATAAGAAAAAAGTAGCTCATCGCGACAGATTACAGTAAAAATCCCGCTACTTTAAAAAAAATGAAAAAAATTCTCCAAATGACAGAACATTTCCAAATTTTCTGAAATATTATTGGCTGGAACAGGAGCTGAGTGTGCCCTTCTTAGAGTCACGTAACTGACTTGACTAACATTGTAAAAGGCAGACAAACTCCTGACAATTTTTTACTTATATCTTTCTGCCTGCTAGACATACGCACATATTTTCTGGGGTTTTCAAAAAGGGGCTTTAGGATTTTGAATGCTGATTACTAACAGAGATGTTTTTTTCGCTTTTTTTTCAGGTGGAATTTCATTTACACTAAAGGATGTTCTATACGAGTGAAACAATGGCGTCGTATTCACAAGAACAACGTACTGAAATTATTAAAACTTATTATTAAAATGGATGTTCCATAAAAGAAACCCATCTCAAAATTCGTGAATTTTTCGGTGCATCGTCCTTCTGAACAAACAATTCGAAATGTAGAAAAAAATTTGAACAAACTGGATCTGTTTACAATAAACCATCTTCAGAGAGACCAAAAAGTGCACGTTCTGTTGAGAACATTGCTGCTGTACATGCAAGTGTCGTAGATTGCACCCATCAACATCAATTCGACGGCGTTCTCAAGAACTTGGCATTGCTCAAACCAGTTTGTAGAGCATTTTACATAAAGATTTGCTTTTGCATGTTTAGAAGATTCAGTTAACGGATGAGCTGAAGGTAACGGACCATTTGCAACGCAGGAATTTTATTACTTGGATGTTAGAACAAAGAGCAACAGATCCTCATTTTTTACGTAAAATCCATCTTCAGTGATGAGACTCATTTTTCGTTAAATGGCAGTGTCAATAAGCAAAATTGTCGCATTTGGATAGGTGGGGAGAAGAACATCCTAAAATTATACACCAACAATCACACTGCATGCAAAAAAATTTACCGTTAGGTGTGGATTGTGGTCTAGAGAAAACATCGGCCTATTTTTCTTTCAAGTGGATAATGACAATGCTGTTACAGTGAATGCAGGGCGTTATAATGCGACGATTAAAGATTTCTTGTTGCTTCAGCTTAATGGAATTGATATTTCTGATGTTTATTTTCAACAAGACGGTGCTACGAGCTATACAACGCAAGGGAACATAGCATTATTACGCACGAAATTCCCTGGACACCATTTCACGAAATGGTGAGGTGAGTTGTCCTCCGAGATCTTGCGACTTGATACCGTTGGACTTTTTCCTTTGGGGCAACTTGACAAATAAAGTTTACGTCAACAAACCAGACAACGTTTCACACTTAAAAGATAACATCCGAGCCACCATAAGCGAAATTATTGTCCCAATGCTTGAAAATGTCATACAAAATAAATTAGGATGTTCGTATCGATGCCTCTCAACGTACCAGTAGTGTACATTTAAATGACATCGTCTTCCACATTTAATTGTAATCGATGTTACTTTGATTTCTAATTAAGAAATACGATTTATTCCATGTATTTCGGTTTTTATTACAAAACAACATCCTAAAGATTTTGTTGGATAACCCTTTGTTACAAAAAGATAACACAACAAAAGTTTTGAAACCATATTTGTGGATATGGACTCAAATTCTTCCTGTCACGAAATGGAAGGAAATTTATTCTTCCGCCTAGAAGCAGTGGACTCAAGCTTCAGTGTGTTTTGATGCTTTATTATACGGCCTGCAATGAGAGAAAGGAATTATTACTTTCCCAGTTTCCATTTTGTTTAGCATATTATTTTTAATACATATTGCTCTTTAAAGGGCAACATCCTTCTAAAAATTCACTAAGAAAATATGGACTTTTTGCTTCTAGACAAGAATTCTTTTCTTGTTTCGGAGTTTAACGACCACGTCAGCAGGTGAAGCACGTGTCAAGACGACAAATCTGCAGCGGTTCATTCCGCCGGTGTAGTTTAGTCGGTTAGAACAACTGGTTTGTTACTGTGTGACGTACTACAGAGGTGAAGCTCGTGTCTACACGACAAATCTGCAGCGATACATTCCGTCGGTGTAGCTCAGTCGGTTAGAACAACTGGCTCGTTACTGTGCAACGTTCTACAGAGGTGAAGCACGTGTCTACACGACAAATATGCAGGGATACATTCCGTCGGTGTAGCTTAGTCGGTTAAAACAACTGGCTCGTTACTGTGCAACGTTCTACAGAGGTGAAGCACGTGTCTACACGACAAATCTGCAGGGATACAGTCCGTCGGTGTAGCTTAGTCGGTTAGAACAACTGGCACGTTACTGTGTGACGTACTACAGAGGTGAATCACGCGTCTATACGACAATCTTGCAGAGATACATTCCGTCGGTGTAGTTTAGTCTGTTAGAACAACTGGCCCGTTACTCTGTGACGTACTACAGAGGTGAAGCACGTGTCTACACGATAAATCTGCAGGGATACATTCCGTCGGTGTAGTTTAGTCTGTTAGAACAACTGGCCCGTTACTCTGTGACGTACTACAGAGGTGAAGCACGTGTTAAGACGGCAAATCTGCAGCGTTACATTTCGTCGGTAAAGTTCAGTCGGCCAGAAGAATTCACTCAGGAACGGAGAGACGCGGTCTCGCTAATCGTCACCGGCAGATTTGTGAATTTGACACCGTGACTCTCCGAGTGCATTAGGTTCATGGTTTTGGACAATTTAGGTATCCGAAGGACATTCCACAGAATACTTGACATGAGGTTCCGTAATCGCGATATTTCTCTTGATATCGTCAGGAGACGCGCAAAAATTGGCGTCCATTCAAATTTAAACTGTAAAAGATGGGAATCAAAAATATCATTCTCCAGACAACATGCTAAGAGGCCACCCCGGTGGCGCAGTGGTCGTCTAAGCGGTGGCCTCTGATAATTCGTCCAAAAGTGGTCCGGGTTCGAATCCCGGCGAGACGTGGATGTTGTGTTTGTCTTTCCTGGAACCAGTGACACTAAATTAGGGACGAGCGACTGCTTTTAGCCCAACGAGTAGCTCACGGTAGTCGTTAAACCTTCAATAAAAAAAAAAAACTTTTCAGGATATTTATTCCGACCGAATTATCGCATTTCCTTAGAACACTGCTTCGAGGTATTGATGTACTCCCGGCAGGTAATAAATGTACTTAATTTATTCAGCTAGATAGACAGGTTCCGATTCATGAGGAAACAAAACTTTTCATTGAGTAAATATTTCGGAGCACAGGTGCAATGAACATTTTAAAGGTCAGAACAAGCTTTTTTACCTGGAGGGGCGAGACTTGATATTACGCCCCTTTGAATTTAAAAGTTCTTTTTTCCTTTGATTGGGTGTTTAATGACCACCGTGAGCAGTGGCGAACCAACGGAGGGGGTCCAACGAGTCGGGATCCCTCCCCCACCCTTAAAAATAATAGTAAGCAATGACCCTAAGATATTCTGCTTTTACAAAAGTAATACACTCATTCACAATATAAAACCACTCACTCGTACATTCTTGATAAATAAGTATAAAGGACACCGTCTCTGTACGAACAAATGAATAAGGAAATCAAAGAAGCAATAAAATTAAAAGCCGTAAAACTTCCAATTCATAATTTTAATCTAAAGATAAACATTAGTACTTTCGGGCCACTTTGGTCCCATCTTCAGATATGAGGTGAACACTTGAACAGTGCTGCAATTTATAGAAACCAGACAGTATGGGTAAACATAGTGTGTGTGTGTGTGTAAAGTCAGCGATGTTTAAGGTGGAGCTCCCCGTTTTGTCCAATCTCCTCTGGGTGATTATATTAATATTTTTCCATACAGGTAGTAAATCACATGGCATATAGTCATTGCAACATTTGTTACGGGCTTTAGAAATAAATAGACTTTCAGTCAATAACAGCATTGAACGAGATCTTGGCGCTACTAGGATTCTTGCATGGTCCCAATCCGGGTAGAAAGTTCCATCGTTGAAAGTTCGCGCCAAGGCAGTTTTTTGAAGACCTGTCTTGATGTTATATTTGTGTTCCCGGACTCTTCAGGCAAGACTACGAGCTGTAGGTCCGATATAACAAGAAGACAGCTGGCCTGTCCCATCAAGTAAGGGAATGCTGTAGATACCCCATTTTTGCTCTTCTGGGGTTTTTTCTCGGTCCTTTCGGATCATGGTTAGCATATTGCGGGATTTGGGACCGAAATCCCAGGAAAAACGGTGACAGATGTTTCTGCGGAGTTCAGTGAGAGCTGGAATATAATCTATTGAACCCACGTATCTTTTAGAGTAATCATCAATTCGTTGTAGCAAAGAGCCCAAGGTGGTCCTGACACGTGAATGAGTTCTGTTGATCAAGTACGTAGGGTATCCAAATGCTTTAACAAGCTCAGTTATCCAATGGATCTCCTCAATACGAGTTGGACGGTCAGAGGAGTGGGTATAGGCTCTTCTCAGAAGAAACCGTAAAGAGGCAAGTTTTTATTAGGCGGGTGGGATGAGTCATAAGGAATCATAGTTGGCATAGCTGTTGGTTTCCTGTAGACAGAAAATGATATGAAGTTATTATTAAGTGGTGAGCGTGATATAAGTATATCCAAAATAGATAGTTTATAATTTTGTTCAATTTCAATAGTGAAGTTTATGGATGAGGTCTGTAAAGAGAATTCATTGACAAATATATTTAACTCTTCAACTGAGTTTGGCCAAATATGCAGAATATCGTCCACATAACGAGAGTATAATAGGGGTTTTAGGGGATTATCATTCAGAAATTTTTCTTGGAGATGCTGCATGAAGATTTCTGCCAGGGTGGCCGAAAGTGGGGATTCCGCCGCAGTTCATCTGTCTGTTGGTAAAAAATATTTAGAAACTGGAAAAATTAACGCTTTTTAATAAGGCAAAGAGCACTCATAATAGCAGAGATCTCGGATGGTGGGAGACAGGAATCAAGAAGACGTGATTCGATAATTTGATGAGTTAGGTCAATGGGCACATTTGGATTTAATGCCACGACGTCAAGTGAGGCAAGAATGAAAGAGCCTCCATGGTGTTGAATTGATTTTAGCTTTTCAATTACTTGAATAGAGTTCCTAACAGAGAACGTGGATCCTTGAGTAAGAGGGGCTAACTATTTAGAAAGTGCAGTTCCTAATGGCCTGGTCGGGCTGGAGTTGCCCGAGACAAGTGGGAGAAGTGGAAGCCCCGATATATGCAGATTTAACTTCCCAAAGATTCTGGGAACTCGAGGTCCCGGTGGAGGTCGAAGTGAGTTATCAAAGCAAGAAGGGAAAGAATTACATTTCTTTAGTTTTCTCAACGAATAAATAATTCCTTGTGTTGGGTCTTTAGATACAACGACGTGAGGAATTTCTGAGATTGCATCGTTCATTTTTTCGATGTAGTCACATTTATTTACAACAATACTTTCGGACCAAAGTGGCCCGAAAGTACTAATGTGTATCTTTAGATTAAACTAATGAATTGCAAGTTTTACGGCATTTAATTTTATTGGTTCCTTGATTTTCTTATTCATTTCTTTGTACAGAGACGGTGTCCTTTATACTTATTTAATGCACTCATTGTCATAACAATCCGCGCACCAAGAAAAAAACCATGCAATTAATGTAAAACTCAGCAAATTGCTACGAGGAGGGCAGACATGCTAATGATTAAAGTTTCGTGCGACTCCACATGCCCGCGGGTCCAAGACCACCGCTGCAATAGGAATCCTTTGAGCTTATAAGGGGCCGCGCAGGGAACTCCACGTGCATTCCGAAGGGTACGGTAAGAATCAGGTGAGATCCCAGAGTGATAGACATGCCGAGGAGCCACCGTAGATGTGCGTACAGGCAACTGACGGAGTTTGAACGAAGCCGCTTCGTCGGGATGAGAAAGACATGGTGGCCGGCGCACCGAATCGGCGGCCATTTCGGACGGTTGGACAGTACGCTGCGATCGTGTTGGGAGCAATGGACATGGAAAAGCACCTGGACACGGCGGACAGACTTTGGACGGCCCAGACACCACCAGCAGCAGAGAGGACTGTGGGATAGTGAGAACGGCACGCACAGACACAACGACCTCCTTGCTCAATATCTAGAAACATATGGAGGCTATACAAGGAACTCCTGTGTGAGCCAAAACCATTTCCAGACTCCTGACAGAGGCGAATCTGTACTCTCGACGGCCCTTACGGCTTCTGCCATTAACACCGGACCATCGCCGGCGTCGATTGCAGTGGTGTGAGCAGCGAGGAATGCTACGGACTCGCGACGCATAGTATTCAGCGACGAATCCCGCTTCTTCACGGGAACGGACGACCACCGTGTCAGAGTATGGAGGACCGTAGGTGAGTTCTGCAACCCCAACCTCACTGTACAGCGAAACATGTTCCGAACGGCAGGTGTGATGGTCTGGGGGGCCACCACGTATGACAGCCTGACTTCCCTCGCAGTGATCCCAAGGACGTTGACTGCACAGCGCTACATACAGGAGATCCTGTGGCCCCATCTGCGGCCTTTCCTGGCGGGGTAGCCCCGAGCCATTTTCCAACAAGATAACACCCGTCCGCACATAGTTCGGATTTCCCAGGACTATCCACGTCATTCATCAACGCTTCCGTGACCTCCCAGGTCGCCTGATCTCTTCACTCTTTTAGCACATGTGGGATCATATGGGACCCCAGCTTTCTCCATGTCCCAGTGTTCATGATTTAGAGCGTCAGTTGCAAGAAGTGGGACCCAGGATAACATGCGATGTCTCTTTGACTCCATGCTGGACGGTATTACTGCATGTATCCAAGCACAAGGCGGTCCAACGCAGTACTAACGCTCAACGCTCACCGGAATGGTCACCGTATGTCCGCAGGAAATCGTCCTTCAGCTGCGATATTTTAATCATTTCTGTCGTTGGTGTGTACCATCTCACTACTGAAATCTCATTTCGATCCTACGCCTCCTTCTTGGTGCACGAATTTTTATGACAATGAGTGTACGTAGTTAATTGATGCGTACTGTATTGCATACACATGCAAGTTATGCTCTTCAAATTAAGAAGAAAATAGTTGAAGCATGTGCATTCTTTCTGTCCTCCTTGAGAGGAGTTACTCCTGGGAAAACACGAGCTTCAGCTACGAACTGAGTGTTTGTTCTGCGTCTACGAGGAGGTGTGGGAGTGGACGAATGACTTTCGCGGCATCTTAGTTATGCTGCTCTGATTTAATTGGTCGGGAAGCTGGGGGGGATATGCGGTATAGGATGTGTAACACTGTTGATACATGTGCTCGGTAAAACATCCCGTGACCTTGCTAAAGGGTGCAGTGACCTCTGATTCTTCGCCCTTCGGACGGAGTTACTTCAGGTTCGTAATGACTATCCAGAAATGTTCTTGTTTTACACCAAGCTGCTTCCTAGATATTCATCGAAAACATAGGATAGACGGACAGACGAACAGACACACAAAGTGCAAAGGTGGTGTGACAGTTATGTGTAGTCCGAAAGAAACATCCACAAAATTTCAAATCAATCTCCAACGGTTCGCAAGATATTTGTCAAAAACAGGCAGACGTACAGACAGACGGACAAAACAGTGCTAACGTGGTGTTAAGTGTAAGAGTTGATTTTGGAATTTAAAGCCATCCTGTAAATCTCAAGTCTCTTACCGAGGATATTCTTGAACGTATTTTTTGTAGCAAGTGCCTGTAATTTCTATTTTGTTTCGGACGCCTTTTTAGCATGTCTTTTGAAATAAAAGTTCGTGCTGGTGCTATCTGTCTGTCCGTCCGTCCGTCCGTGGACACCATAACTCTGCAGCTACTTGTCCGATTTGAAAAATTCTTTTTGCATTGGGAAGCTGAAAATATGATAAGAATGATCCCATTGGCGCCTACAGGTGGGTCAGAGGGGTCCCTTGACCCCCTCTGGAGAATTACTTTATTTTATTTTATTTTATTTTATTTTATTTTATTTTATTTATTACTTTTTTTTTTTACACTCACAAAACTGGACCACAAGGAAAGATACAGAGTTTAGCGCGTTTAATTTAATATCCCAATTTTATTGGGAATTTGAAAGTGGAAAACCTAGCAAACCGTAAGGTAGTACTCCCAAACAAGTTCCGCTCAGTGTGGTGAGTGCTGAACTTAAAAGACTTGGAGTGGCCCGCCCTGCTAGACACTGTTCATTATTTTTAAAACAGTTACCAACGTACATGATAATACATGACTATTACTAACATACACTTTCTTCAAGAGCAGCATCAATTAATGATAATAATGATAATAATAGTGGTGTTCTAGTGTTCTAGTGTAGTAAGAAGTAGTAGTGTTCTAGTGTTCTAATGTAGTAAGTAAGTAGTAGTAATAGTAGTAGTAGTAATAGTAACAGTACTAATCGTTCATTTTCCCGAATTACTGTTTTCTGCATATTAGCCAAACCTTAATTTATTACACTTGACCCCTTTGAAAAATTTCCTGCAGGCGCACATGAATGATACTTGCATTCTAGTTTTTTTCTGATGCACAACTTCGCCGCTAGAGGGTGTTAATACCGATGATATCGAATTCAACATACGTTTTATTGCAAATGAGTGTTTCTAAATATCCGATTGAAATTTTTTTCTTCCTTTCGATGCTACTGAAAACGAAAACTATTTCAAGCATAGTTTCTGTTTCAAGTAAAATATAGATTTTCCGCATAGGTAACTTGCGTTTTCCCGATATCGATGTTTCTAAAGTCCGATTTGAAAAATTCTATCTTGCGTCGGATACAACTCCTCATGTGAAATGTTTCGATTATTATTTCTAATTTTTGATAAGGAATGGTTTGGGCACCAGGGGGTGTAAACGTTTATTTCTATTTCCAATGTATTTGCAGAAAAATCTGAGCATCTGAAAACTTGATGGACATTTTTGTTTAGTGGGCCGATACCGATCACTTCGAAAAACTTTTGTGAAAACCTCCTGCTTAAAATAACGCCCAGTTTTTCGCCAGGGGACCTAGATGTGTATTTTATTTTTGTCGATATCCCTGCTTGTAAGAGTCTGATTTGAAAAATTCGCTCTTTGTTGGAGAGCGTTTCCTGGTGCGTAATGTTTCCCATCGAGTTTCAATTTTTTCAAGTAAGCCGTAGATTTTCTGCAAGGAGCGTAAACGTACATTGCGTTTTCCTGATATATTTGCTCTAAAACTCCGATTTGAAAAATTCTTTCTACCTCGGAGTCAACTTCTGATGGGAAATGTTATGACTGAAATTTCTAAATTTTGATAAAAAATGGTATGTCAACCAGGTAGCGTATGTGATCATTTCTGCTTCTGATGTATTTGCAGCAAAATCTGAGCTTCTGGAAATTCGACTGAAAAAAATTCTTCGTGGACCGATACCGCTGACCTGGGAAATTCTTTTTAGAGTATGTACTTCTTAAAATAATGCATATTCTTTCCGCCAGGGGCTTACCTTACTTTTGTGGATTTCTCTGCTTGTAAGACTCGTATTTGGGGAAAATCTTTATTTGTTAGTAGCCGTGTCCGGGGCGAAATGTTTCTCATATATTTTGAAATTTTTCTTAATGCACACATTTGCCACTAGAGGGCGAAAGTTCACTTTTCCGTTTAGAGCAGTATACCCTATATGCGGGATCAAAAACATTTTGAAAAAATTCTTTTCCGGTTAGACATTACCAACTAAGAAAACATTTTGGGTGTATTTTCTTCCCAAAATAGTGCGAAATTGCACCGCTTGGAAGAACCAATGCTTAATCTGTTTTTCTTAATATCTATGCTCCTAAATGTGCGATTTAAAAAATTCGTTCAGCAGCGGATGTCATTTATTTTATGCAATACTTTAGGTATTGTATTTGAGGAGTTTTGTAGTTCACAGTTCTGTCGCTAGGTGATGTTTGTGTAGTTCTGTTTGGAGCTCTGCTTCTAGAAACCTAAAAACCTTATTGATAATTTTCTTTTTACTGTGTGGCATGCTCTAAACAGATATGCGGAGCACCACCCTCCTTGAATAATGCACAGATTTTCCGCTAGGGGTCATAACGATCAATAACCTTTTTTTCCGTTATCACGGTTTCCGGGAGACGTATTTGAAAAATTATTTTTCCTTAGCATAGCTTTTTCCATGAAGGAAATTATTCGCCTATTTTTAATTATCCCATTATGCAAAAATTTTCCGCTATAAAGCGTAAAGTTATATCATGTTTCCTTCTATATTTCTTCTTTTAACTTTTCTATTTGAAAATCTGTTTGTCTCCGATATACCTTTTAGATGCTGGTGGAAGTAAATAACTATTTTTATAATATTTCTGAATGTTTTATCGATTGTAGAAATTCCATTGATTTTTTCTAATCCGTTGCGTTGGCTTTGAATAGCTTTGACAAATTTAATTCGCGTCAGAAAGATTCAAAAGACGTACTCATTACAACCGAAAATTCGGTGTCATCTTTCTTGTTTTTTTACTGTGCACAGTCAGGACAGATCACTATGCAGCCTACCGTAACCTGCCAAGCTTAAGATTTCAACATCTAGCAATCAACCATTCTGTTAATTTTGTTGATCCACTTATAAGGGCTCACAGTCACTCATGTTGAGGAGAGCAATTGGCGACCCCCTCCAACGCAAACTAATAGAGGGAAATGAAAAAATTCATTTGGGAAACCATATTTCGGAATATTTATTCCGACCTTTTGACTCAGAACACTGCTTTGAGGTGTTAATGCGTTACTCAGAAACTCAGAAGCAGGGGCGTCCACTTCACCAAAGTAGGGTGGGGGTGGGGGGGAAGGGGACAGATAGGAAGAGATCCTAGGTGGTAGGGGCACATCTCTTTCATTGTCAGAAGAAAAAAGAACAAAAGGATAAACTAAGAGATTGACGCATATTTCAAAAAAGCAATTGTAATTGTACATCAGCAAACGAACAAGGAAACAAATATTTCTTGATTTAAGATATAAAATTCGGCCTGTGGTTTATAAAACATTCAGAAATATTTTATTTTCAAACGTTTATAAAAACTTGTAAAATATATGAGAAATTAGCGCGGTTACTCAAACAAAGAACAAGAATCTCAAAACATAGATAGATTAATAAAGGCGCTAGAAATTATACGTTTCTGTATTTTTATTGATGATAATTGTTTTAAACATCTACCACATATCACGAGTCACGAGAACATGCCAAACACAATACGAGGCTGGCAATAAAGTTTCTTATCAAATGAGAAATGCTGAATATGAGAAATTGTTTTTTACTTATTTTGTTATTTCTTAATTTTTTTAAAATTAATCGCTTTGGCCTCATAATGAGAGCAAAGCTATTATTTAAACAGGTTGAAAAATATTGGGTGCGTACTTCCCCTCCAGTAAAATTATTGAGAGGGGGCAAGATTAGCCTTGCCCCCATAGGCTCAAAACGCTGTTTTGAGGTATTGATTCTTATCATCAGACAGTTCTAACCTGATACGTAATCAATTGATTTATTCTGTCCTGGTAGGCATCTTCCCATCCATAAGGAAACAGAACTTTTTCATCATAATAAATGTTTCGGAGTTGATTAGGGACACAATGTTTTGGGCCAGATAAAAGAATGGTGAAACGATATTATTACACAATTCACGGGCTTTTGTCTTTCACAGTGACGGTAGGTGGTAGCACGTGAACACTGACTCCTGAATTGCAGAAGCTGGGCCAACGTTTTGCTTAATATGATTTCATTTGGAGCCATATATAAACAAAACCCTGGCCCGCCTTCTGCAATTCTGCATGAACTTATGTCCTGTAGTGTCAAATTTGTGCGTTAAGAAACATTTCAAATTGTATGAGAAACATTTCGCACCGGACACCGTCTCCGACAAAGAAAAACATTTTCAAGTCGGAGTCTTACAAGCAGAGATACCGACAAAAATAAGTTACACATCTACGCCCCCTGGCGGAAAAACTATGCATTATATTAAGAAGATAGTACTATGAAAAGATTTTCCAGGTGAGCGGTATGGGCCCATCAAAGAATTATTTCATTTGAGTTTTCAGAAGCTTAGATTTTGCTGCAAATACATCAGAAACAGAAATGACCACTTACGCTCCCTTGTGGCCATATCGGTATTTTTTATCAAAATTTAGAAATTACAATCATAACATTTCCCATCTGGAGTTGTATCCGATGCAGGTAGTATTTTTCAAATCGGAGTTTTAGGAGCAGATATATCGGGGTAAAAGCAATTTACATTTTTTTTATTAGAGGTTTAACGACCACTGTGAGCAACTCAATGGTAAATAAGTAGTCGCCCGTCCCTAATTTAGGGTCACTGGTTCCAGAGAAACGGAGAGAGAGCCAGTGCCGTAAGACAAACACAACATCAATGCCTCACCGGGATTCGAACCCGGACCCATCTCCGACGAATAATTAGGGGCCATCGCTTAGACCACTGTGCCGCCGGGGCGGAAAATTTACATTTACACTCCTTGCAGGAAATCTATGGCTTACATGAAAAATTTAAAATATATGAAAAACATTACGCACCAGAAACAAAGAAAGAATTTTTCAAATCGAACTCTTACAAGCACAGATATCGGCAAAAATAAAACTGGGCGCAATTTTAACTAGGAGGTATTCTCAAA